>CM037854.1:56123864-56311952 GCA_021234595.1 Delia radicum
TTCTGATTTATTTATTGTATTTGTAATCAATTAGAATTGTGAATAAAATTCTTACCGTTTACAAAACCAGACTTGAAATTTTTTTGAAACTTGTTTGTTATTTAGTTTAAAGAAACTACTTTATCATTTTATTTTGCGTTATTACTTTATTGTTTTATCTTGCGTTTTTTTTTTTGCAACGACGCACTAGAATCGATGCGTGTTCATCCAAGTCGAAACTTATTTAAAATAGTGATAGCAGAAGTAAAACTTGGTGACAGTTGACAATTTCGACATATTCATGCTACAACACGAAAAGCAAAACGAAAAGTCTATTTTAGGGAACAGGTCAATAGGGAACATTCCCTTACATAATGATATAGTTTTATTTCACACTATTGCAAATTTAAAAATAACATTATTATAAGCACCACGTACTACGGATAATAAACATAATAGCAACAACAAATCGGTGCCGCAAACTATGCTAACTACATATGTTTTTATATATATATATATTCAATTAACATATATTATATATATATATATATATATATATGTATGTACAGAGCATACTTTAGGGACACGCCCAAAATTGTCGCTGAAATATGCGGTGTATGGAAAAAATTGTCCCCATCTAATACGCTAGATGTATGAAAGGCGCGAAACTTTGGGGACAGTCCCCAAAGTAAGCAAATGTCCCTAAACTATGCGGGGGAATGAATAAATGTCTCTAGAGTATGCGGTGTACATACACTCAGGGAACTTCTGCTTTAAAAATATGTAGTTGTTTGGGTTGTAATACAGTTTCATTATTTTTAATGTAAATGTAAGTCATTTGTAGAACAAATAAAATTTTTAACTAACCTTGTAGTTCATTTAAAAAACAACTCACATCAAATGACTGTTTTATGATTTTACATTAATTTTTTACAGTTGTTTTTGTTATTTAAAAAATAAAAAAAAATTTTTGGTTTATTTTTTACTACCATGTGGTTCATTTTTACTACAATTGTTAGTCATTTTTTGAACATTAAAAAACAAATGACAATGTTAGTTGAATTTAATGAAATGTAAGTCGTCCTTTTTTTAAATGAAATTTCATTTGTTTTTGACTACAATTGCAGTCGTCTTTACCAACATAATTTCCTAAGTGTACATATATTTACATATATTCAATTTGAAATAAAAAAAACATGTTTTGTTGTTGTAATAGACGTTTAAAGATTTTATTTGATCAAAATAAGTTAAGTTAGATCTATCAAAATCGTTATAACATGTCTGTTAAATTCCATTGAATACTCATTAGTACATCATCGCGTATGAGTGATATTCCGTATAATATATTTATCATACGCAGTGGTGACTAAAATGATGTTAATTAAAGCTGCTTGGTTGACATTCCCGTCTTATTATATTAAAACAATATTTTCTCTCAATACAAAATCTAAATTTATAAACCTGTTCAAAAATTTAAAGATTTCATTAACCAAATTTGTTATCAAAAAAAGGGATAGGGAATCTGGAAATTGTGCTAGAGCTCTATTTAATTTTTTGTATAGGAAACAAAATGAAAATACACGTATTTTTTTAATCATTGTGCCATTAATTAGTTCCCAAAAAAACAGATTTGGTGTTTACAACTAAATTTGTTGCCATTCGATGCTTCGGTTGTGATAACCGAATGTTTCATTTGCGACCAACGAATTTTCGTTGAGACAACCGAAATTTGGTTGTCGCTGTTTAATTACTCATGCATCAACAAGTTTATGGTTCTCTCAATTAGAATATTCGATTTAAAATCATTAAATTGGCGAAAAACTCGTTTGTCAACACCGAATTTAATTTTTTATTTCTTATGTGTTGGAATTTTCGACTCGTTTTGTGGGAAAATTAATAAGAAAAAAAATAACCAAATACACACAAAAAATATATTATTTTAAAATGGTTTGAACATATATACCGATTATAGAATTTTGTTAATTAGAACAGTCAAAGTATTCTTAAATTAAATAATTTTGTGATGCAACCAAATTTATGCTACAATATTTCAATAATTGGTAAACAAAACCAATACTGAATTAAATAAATAATTTTCAATATTTACTTTTTAATAAAGAATTATATTGGAAAGTATGTTTTATGCACCAAATTCGGTCGAGTGCACTGAATATGCTGTTTTAATATAGTAGACATAACTACAACTACTACAGATAGCTGCAACCCAATAATGTGATAGTACATGGGACTGCCTAAATTCAGTTGGCGACACATTCTGTGTCTAACTTTTTACATAAAATAATGTAATTTTATGCAAAATTAAAACCATATTGATTTTTAATTGTAAATTGTTTCATAACTGCATTTGTATTACTATATATTCTGTTAAAGTTTAAAGTTATATCAGTTTTTCCTTATTCATACACTCAGAATATTATGTAGTTTACTGCTTGTAGTCTAATAAATAAGTTTTCAGTTGAGTTAAAAATAAAAGAACTTGCAATTATTTTTTAAATAAATATTTATTTAAACTTTTGTATACATTTGTTCAAAATAACTTGCAACCATTTACTGATTTTTTAGATTCATTTATTATTATCATGTTTTTAAAGAATTATCAATTATTTGTTTCCGTTACAGTTATTACATACAATTTTTTATTTCAAAAAATTCGCGTCCGTTTTCTTTTATTAAAATGGTTTGTTTATATACAATATTATTTCAATTCAAATTACAGAAATTGAAAAATTCTACACATGTAGTGTGTACACACACATATTGTAGGAAAAAAACACACACAAAAACTTAAATAATTTCATATTAGTAGTTAAAATTTGAATATTTATTTTTAATTATATAAAAATGAATAACAAGAAACATTTGATTTAAACGAAAAGTAAGTAGACCGGATTTTAAGTGATTTATCATTTATGTTAAATCAGACAATTTAAACCACAAAATATGTTGAGTGTATGAGTGCCAAGCAATTGAAAGCAATTTCACAAAATATTTATATATATGTGTGCGTTTACATAAATATATAAAATTGAATATTTAATTGACAGTTTTTGCAATTTTAAAAAAAGAAATAATAAAATTTGTAACAAAACTTGTCATGAATTATTAAAATAATGTATGCCTTCAGGGTTGGCATTTAATATTTTTTTATAGTAACTATAGTTGGCTACCACAGCTACATCAAGACCGAAATGAAATGAAAAAAAAAAAACAATGTCATTAAAGACATCTTGTCTTCTTGTATAACCGGTTTTATTTCAGTTTTACCCCGGTTTAATTTAGAAACATATTGAAAGAACGATTATACTGTTACTCAGATTTATAACCTTAAATTGGGGGCGTTGTGATGTAATGTTTAGCGCTTTGGACTGTTACACGGATGGTCCCGGGTTCGATTCCCGGTGACAACATCAATTTAGAAAAATAATATGTATGTGCTTTCTATCACTTATATGTATCGATGCGCCCACCTTCGCTGTTCCCATAGCAGTCAACCCTACAGATGTAAAATAATGAACCAGGGCTATGAAACAAATAGCTTGAATAAATTCGCCAACCCTACATCAGGTGGCGAGCAACAACTGTTCTAAGACTTATAATCTCGCGTAATTACAGTGTTGCCCAGTTTGAAGCCCTTCATCTTCCACCACCTTTCATCTCTCCACTATCCGCTTTCCAAAGAAAGCAACACAATAATTAATAGGAAGAATTTACTGAGTGTTGCTTCTCTTTAAAAAAAAAAAAAAAAATATTTAATTATAGGAAAAAATGCAAATATTAGGGAAAATCATGTTCATTAAAAAATTAAACCATATTAGAGCTGCCCATCTTAAAATTAGTTAAAGATTTTACATCACCATAATCCAAAATGTACACTTATAGAAATAAACCTGTCAAAAGAGAAGAAAAAGCTACTAAAAATTTTGTTAAAAATTATTTTGCAGAAAAAACTGCTAACATTAACAGATATGTTTTGCTTAATGTTAGAAAGATAGACACACAAAAATTAAACAGTTAAATTTACAAAATTTTAGCTAAATTCGAGTTAAATTTTAGTTAATTGATTATAGCCATTTAATCTGTCAAATTAAGCAAAAACGTTTCCTGAATATTTTATTCACATAAAAAAATATTTGAGAATTTCACTTATTTTTCTGATTTTTATTTATTTATTTTTTTTTTTTTTGTCTAATTTTTAGAAAAGTTAAAATTGAGAGAAAAAACGCATGTGCTGATGATCAGTAAGTAATTATTTTATGTTTTGAAACAATATATCATTACAAGGTAATCTATGAGTGTTCAATTATCGGAAACTTTTTACTTTAGGTTGTAAAATAGTCTTGAGTGAAAGGAGTATACATTACAATGTAATGCATTATGTAACCAACTATAAGTAACTCATTACTTCTTGTTTGAAAATAATGATACAGGTAAGGAGTACACATTACAAGGAGTACACATTATTGCACCCATTACCAAAGTTTTTCTGGGTAACTTACGTATATGTACGCATTCTACATTTCGAGTGCAATTATTTCCTGTTATTTAAATGACAAATATTTGATGTGATTGCTTAAAATGTTTTTTAAATATTTTAAAGGGTTAAAATTAGTATTTATATTGCTTGTTAGAATACATTTTGTGAATATTAGTTATAATTTATTAAGTAAGTTAATTTCAATGCAGTTATATGTATTAAAAGATAAACATTTGCATAAAATATCTCTTGTTGACATACCAAGTATTTAACTTTTGTATCTTTCATAATTACCACAAATTGATTTTCAGTTCTACAGATTATAATTAAAGATATGTAATGGGAATTTATTTGTCAATAATTAATTAGATATTTGTGCATGGCATTAAATTTATAATATTTTATAATACATTTAAATTTAAAATTATACTTATATTGTTGTTTGAAAACACAGCTTTAATTATTTAATAAAATTTAGTTAAATAAAAAGAATATTAATAATATATATATATTTGTGGGCTTAAGACCAATTAACTTATCTAAAAAAAAACAATTTTTCGGGTTTAGCCATAGTTATCAATGTCAAATTTATATGAAAGTATTTGTGGTTAAATTTAAACTCAGGTTTTTTTTTTTGGAAAAGCTGGCCGCTTTTTAAATAAAATTTGTGTACAAAAATTTGTGGCGTTAGTTCAAAGTATAAAACACTATATTTAAAAGTAAAATGAAATAAAGGGTGTTTTTTATAAAGGTATAAAACTTTGAAATGGACCAAAGATCATTTTTTTAAATTGTCATGAAATTTACTATATTCGAAAGATAATCTTCTGGCATTGTAATTTAAATGTGATTTCGGACCGCCACGGTTGGTTTGGATGTAGTCTAATCTGGAGATCCAATTTTCGATGACTTTTGCCAACATTTCTGGCCGTTTGTACTGGCAATAACGAGGCGAATTTTGTCCTCCAGGTGGTCAATCGTTTCAGACCAGCATCGTTTTTTAAAGTAGTACGGGCCACCAGCCCATAAAGCACACAAAACAGTCAGTTTTTCTGGATGTAACGGTGTCTCAACATACACTTGAGGATTATCATCACTCCAAATACGGCAGTTTTGTGTATTGATGTGTCCATTTAACCAAAAGTGGGCTTCATCGCTAAACAAAATTCGCAAAGTTCATGTTCGATTCCTATTTCGAACAGAACCATGATCTTTAAATGCCAAACCAAACTAAACATAAATCACTTGACAACTGACAAAATGGCCGCCAGTTAAAAAAGTGTTGCCAACTTAAAGTTGTATACCTGTATAAAAAACACCATTTAGGTGTGAAAAACATACAATACTTTTTTTTTAAGGCTAAGCAACACTCAGGAAAGGCGATAGGCAAGAGGTTAAAGGTGGGGAATGATGAAGGGCTTCAAAGATGGTAAACTGTAATTGCTCGAAATGTCTTAGAACAGTTGTTGCTCGCCTCCTGATGGAGAGTTGGCGAACTAATTGAAGCTTTTTAATTCATAGCCATGGTTCATTATTTTTCTTTGGTGGGGTTAAGTGCTGTGGGAACACCGAAGGCGGGCGCTGCGATACATATGAGGGATAGAAAACTCCATATCAACCAAACAAACCATATAAAATTACTGTATTATGAATTTACGTTCATTTTATACAGTAGTTTAAACATAGTTTATTTTGTTACTACATATTAAATTCATTTTTATTACATTTGTGGTTCATTTTTTGAACAGGAAAAAACAAATGACAATTTTAGTTGATTTTACTAGTAAGTCGTCCTTTTTTCAAGTGAAATTTGTTTTTAATTACATTTGTCTTTACGTATATAGTATTCTAAGTGTATGCATAGTAAGTTCTGTATCTCACCAATGTTGGTATATTAAAGTAATATTGAACAATCATTGTCGCCGTATGCATAGCCCTTTTAAGGAACATATATAAATAAAATATATACAAATACATATTTGTGATCGAACTCAGATTCAAATTGCATATTTTCAAAGTTTATGATGGCAATTTGTCAACTAATGATGTGGAAACCCATATTGTCAACGTGCTAAACAATTTACATAGTTTTGTTGCTATTTTGTGCATTTTGTTGTCATGTATTGCTATGCCCAGCAAAACTTCGGTATAAGGTTGGTATTAAGGAACATGTTACCTGGTAATAAGTTGAATTTCTTTCCCTTGCATTGCTCGAAACTTAAATCAAATTATTTCGGTTTGTTATAAACAAAAGGAACAAGGTACCCATTTATTACAGGAATCTTACACACAGAAAAATATTTAGCCATCTGTTACTGCGACTCAAAATCGGTTACTACGACTTTAATCGGTTGGCACAGCTAAATGAAAATTTTCACAATAAATTTCGGTTAAGTCAACTGAAATTTAGTTGCAACACCCAAAATATTCAGAAATCTAATTTCAATATGGTAAAACTAACTGAAATTAATAGCTGTTACCACCAAAATACACTTTTCAATTCGGTTGGCATATTATTTCTCTGTGTGTATTTTTCGAACCAAAACTTATAAAACAAACTCATTTATAAAATGCTTAGTTAAACATTTTTAAATTTTAATTTAATACCAAATATAAAAAAGAAAACTTCCCCGCAAATAATTTCTAAAGGGGTAAGGGGGTTTGTAATCACGCATTTTGGGCAGAGCGCATACCTTACTAGATTACCTACTCGATTCTTTTAGCAGGGCGTGAGACTAAAATCATTCATTCTTTAGAATTGATTATTTTTTTTAACGATGAACTATTTAGTTTATATTTTTAAGAACTACATACATTTTTTAATAAAGAAATAGTTCCATGGTAAAACTACGAAGTAATAACACCAAAAAAAATAATATAGTTACCTAGAAAAACTAAGAAATACTTACATTTAAAAAAAGAAGTAGTTTCATATTAAAAATAATAACTATTTCTTTTAAACCATTTTTAACTAGTTACAGTTTAAAAAAAAATAAGAACTTTTTTTTTTTTTTTTTTTTTTTTTTTTTTTAAGTACTTCTAATAATTTTTATGTACATTTGTTATATATACTAGTCTGTAAGGATATTTCCATAGACTTAATAAATAAATAAATAAATAAAATATTGTCTTTGAAATTAATACCATGTGAATTTGAGAAATAGTTTTTTTTTTTTATTATTAACTCAGGTGATTTAAAAAGGCATTACACCTATTTTTATTTATTTTTTGTAATTGAAGTCAACTTGATAACTTTTATAGAACAATTCAAAAGAAATAAACGATTCAACTAAAACATTAAAAAAACTACTAAATTTTAAATTCTAAAACGTCCGTAATCAAATCGAAAATTTGCATATTAAATGAAATTCAGAAAATTTCATTTAATATTAAAAATAATAATTTTAAATTCAAAATTTCCTTTGGAAAAAAATCATTCAAAATTAAAAGTTCGTTGTATTTAAAAATCATAAAATATTAATTATTTTTCAGAAAACATCATTTGAGAAATATTTAATTTAAATCCAAGTAATATTTATAGAAAATCCGGAATCATTAAAAATTTAATAACACAGATTATTTCATAGGCCAAAAAACAAAGAACATTTTTATTAAATTCAGGAAGTTTTCCCATCAAATATTAAAAAAAAACATGATTTTAAATGAAATTTTTTTATTCAGTGTATAAAAATTTTCAGAGAAGGACACGTGACTGAATTTTGACTCACGATAACGTAAGTAATTTCAACTTTCATTCACATTTTTCTGCTCACGTGCGCATCCCTAGTTTATACGTGACCACAGTTTGACAAAATCTTGGCAATATTCAATTTCTGTTTTTAGTATCCTGCAAATAAAAATTAGTTTGTAAAAATATAAAAGGTCAATTCTTTAAATTTGTAAAACTTCTTTTTTCAAAATGAGGAAATACTTCCACTAACGTCCTTTTTTAAGAAAAAGTATATGATAACTTCTTGCGGACAAAAAGTTATACATATAAGTTAATAACATTGTTATTTTCTTTTAAGAAAATAATTACTTTGTTATTGAGTTCATGCTTTCTGGTTTAAATTTAGGGAATTGATTACAACACTACTTGCTTTTTTGACTCTATCGTTTGAATATGTTTTGTATTGCAGTTACTAAATTTGGCAATGAGACATGCAAGCAATCTTCTTTTTGGAATGTGGAATTTTTTCCTGGGTTATTGCATTTTTACTGGAGTATTTAATATGTGATTTGTAAGGTGTTAGCGGAATTGATATGCGCTTGTTAAATAACTGGGTTTGTGATGGAAAAGTAAAGTAAATTCCTTAATACCAAACTTATTACCGGGTAGGTAATAGAAAGTTTTGCTGGGTACTGTTGCTACCTCTTGTTGTTGCTGTAGTTTGTTACTAGAGACGCCTAATAGACACCCACTCATCGTTATCCACACAATTCTGTTATGGGTTTGACAAAAATATACCATTAAAAGTGGTTGTAAAACAATATCATAACATTAGTTTACACTCAAAACTTGTTAAAAAAAATAAAATGCGTTGTTTTTGTTGATCAATAAATTTGATAAGTAGTTTAATATGACTAGTTTTTTTAGTTAAATTTAATGGATATTCAAACTATAAATTTACATATTACTACAAATTAAGAACATTTAAATTTTAAAGCATTAATTAGGTTGTGAACTTCAAAGTAAATATTTAAAATTTATGAAGAAAGACAAATCTTTTCGAAGGCCCAGAATTACAGTCAGAACTTAATACGATTTTTTACTCAAATTTTAGTTAGCAAATAAGAAAGTGAGAAAGTTTAAAACAAAATTGTTTTATTGCAGTACCTGTTACATAAATATATTTACTAAATTTAACAAGATATTTCAATGATTTAAAGACTGAACTAATAGGTATTGTAGAAAAAAAGAATAAACTTATATAGATCCTGATTATTTTTGTACTACTATTTAGTTACTTTGGCTTTAAAATACTATTTTAACAGTATTTAGAAATATAATATATTATATATAATTATTAAACTTTTTCTCTCTATTAATTCCAATGATATCCATCACATTTTTTTGCAATACGACTTAAAAAAAAAAAATATATGCTGAATATGTTGATGACTATAAACAGCAAAATGGCGTGAAACAAACGATATCGCATAGACATCTCACATAACGTAAAGCAAGAAAACATACATAAACAAACTCAACATATGCTAACAAAGCAAACATATCCTAATATCATATATGACATATTCACAACAACAGCAACCCAGCAAAAATTTGTTTTCCAAAAAAAAGATTTCTGCATAAATTCTTTTGTCTTAAAACTTCCTTATATATATTCAAATTTATCAACGAGTACTTCAAATTTATCAACGAGTACTTCGAAAAACTGGTTCCAGCACCAGTAATATTTATACACACAGAGAATTAAAGTGCCAACCGAATTGAAAAGTGTATTTTAATGGTAACAACCTATTAAGTTAGTTAGTACGACAATATTTACATTAGATTTATGAATATTTTGGGAGTTGCAACTAAAATTTGTTGAATTAACCGAACTTTGCTTTGAATACTAATGTTGAGTTCTACCATCCGAATGAAATTCGTAATACCAGAATTTGAGTCGTGGTAATAGAATTTCAGTTGGCAAATAGCAAAATTTTTCTTTGTGTGTATTATTTGATCTAATTCAACCGGCATTTATGATAAAAGATACTTCTCTCAAATTAATTAAAAAAAAATTTTTCTTGGGAAATAACCAAGAACATTTGAATAAAATGAATAAGTGAATAAATATTGCTATAAATACTTAAAAACGTTCACTAACACTTACAAACACAGTCATACACAATTATATTTATATATTGTATAGTATTCACACACATAAAATATGTCTCGTGCATAGCAACCATAAATTATAGACAATTATGTTGCAGAAATAATAATGCATATCCTGTTTTTGCTTTCCATTATATAAAAACAGCTACTTTTTTCTGAATATAACGGTACCCGGATTTTACCGCAACGGACAAAATCATCAGAATGGAAATTTGGATTATGTACATTGGAACGACTTAACTTGTATGGAAGAGAAAAAAGTGATTTTGTTACCCTCTGAAAATAAAGCTTGATATGTTTTATGATGATTCCCAAAATATTTTGGTTCTAGCGTTGACCAACGGTGAGCTGGACCAATTTAAAAAAGGTATTTTTTCAGTTTTTCGTGTTTTTGTACTTTGCTCCAAGGCGACATAAATAAAATTTGGTATCATCGAAAAGAGGTTTTGAAGCAGCATCCAATGGTATATAAAACTTGACCACTTGCGACCTACTAATTGAAATATTTAACTAAATTCATATTTTAGTTCGGGTTTTCATACAAATTCTACGTATCTGGAAATAATGTTCTGCTTTTTAAATTGAATCTGTTTTAAAATAACGTTAATTTTTTTTTTTTTTTAATTATTCACATAAAACGCGAAAATTGCGATATATTTTATCTTTTTTAATATAGGCAATATGGGTATCAAATTTTTTAATTTTTCAATTATAATAATCTGATCTGTTTTCAAATCTAGGATGCTGTGAGATATATTTAAGTTTTCAAATATTAATTTTTTAGTTGAATACATATATGAAATGAGAAAAATAGTTACTAACAGAACAAATTAAATTAGTTAACTAAACCAAAAATTAAAAAATTTATCAAAATGTGAAAAATACAATTACAATTACAATAAAAAATATAAAATTTATAAAAAATCGTTTCGCGATTCTATCTTTGTATCCTAGATTTGAAACCAGATCTTTTGCTTATTACCAGATTATTATAATTGAAAAATTAATAATTTTGATACAAAAAATCCGAAAAACTGAAAAATACCTTTTTTGAAAATGATCCTGCTCACGGATGGTCAACGCTAGAACCAAAATATTTTGGGAATCATCATAAAACATATCAAGCTTTATTTTCAGAGGGGTAACAAAATCATTTTTTTTTTTTTTGAGTCGCTCTAATGTACATATGCCAAATTGTATTTGTGATGACGATTTGTTATGATGCCATGCCAATTCACAAATAAAAACTTTAATACTGATTTCCACTAATTTGTTTAATTCTCAGCCAAAGAGTGCAAAAAAAAATTAATTTTTTTTTTTAATTTTATTAATTAATAATCATATAATTACAAATTATATACTATTACCCTAACCGAGCACTAGCTACTATGGCCTTCGGCGCGTTGTAGCGAAAACAGACCAGCGCCTCTGGTGGGAATCGAACCCAAGACCCCCGCACTGATAAGCCAGCACGCTACCAACTAGCCTACCGGGAGCACAAAAAATTTTAAAAAATTTTAAAATCAAGTGTTTTTACTTGAACGTTTAAATTTTAAAAAATTAAAACAAAAAGTTAACTTTTTATTCTTTTATCGTAAATTATAACGTGAGCATTACTATTTAAGTTCAGGATCATTTATTTTTTATCAAACAAAAAAACCGTGGAATTTTTTTTTTAAATTCAAATTATTTCTGGCTCAGGAATGTGACTTGATATTTCCTCTTGCCAACCCATGAATATAACGACAATACAAAAAAGCTACCGGGTGGCGTTTGATAAATTGTTCCCCCACAAAAATTAATATTTCTTTACCTGAACAACAGAAACGCGGAAAATATTAAAAGGAAAAAAAAAGTTTTAATCAAATTAACGAACTAGTTTTTAATTACCTTTTGGCAAAATTCTTTGGAAACAAGAAGTCAAATGCACCGTAGCGTATAAGCAACATTTAACAGAAAAAATGTTGATTATACGTACAGTGGTACCAAAACAGACAAAAAAATTGGTAGTAATACTAAATCTTCTAAACAACTTATCTAACCGGAAAATGGTTTATACGAAAGTAAAAGAGATGAATCTAAGTTTTTATAAAATCATATTTATACAGTCAAAATAGTGTGTAGTTTTAATTTACTACAAATGTAATTTAACATATATGATAAATCACTTAAAATCCGGTCTACTTAATTTTAATTTAAATCAAATATTTCTTGTTATTTATTTTAAAATGTTGTTTTAATAACTACCAAATCCATAAGAACAAATGAATAGTAATTTAAAAATAAATGTATAAATTTTAACTACAGATAAATAAAAATAAAAATTATGTTAAGCTTTTTGAAATTATTTCAGTTTTTTTTTTCTTTTTCTAGAATTTTTCACGGGAATTCCCGGGACGGAATTTATTATTTTGAACAAATGTATAAAAAAGTTAAGTTATTTAAAAAATAATTGCATGTTCTTTTATTTTTAACTTAACTGAAAACATATTTATTAAACTACAAATAGCAAACAGCATATTATTCTGAGTGTAGCCATCTTATTTTTATACAGGGTGTGCTACAGAATGCCTTATTTTTTTTACCGGTTGTTAAATAGTTATCGGAGCTGATTTCGGAGATTTTGCAAATGGGCAACGAAATAAAGACAAAACCTTTATATGTTTTATCTTAGAGTCTTAAAGCTATTTACCTTCAAATTTATAAATCATAATTTTTGCTGTGGTTTTTTTTTTAACTACTTTTCCATTCTTAAATTGTAATTAGACATCATATATTTTAATACGATAAAGATAGATTGCGAAATGCGTTTTTAAAGATTGAAAAATATTCCACGGATTGGTGCATGAAAATAAATTTTAATAAATGCGAGTGTATTCTCTTCAGACCTCCAGTTGGGAAATGCAATAGCAACCAAAAAAGAAATTGGAAATCCTTTGTTATTAAATCAGTTAATAATATAAGTGTTCCACAAAAGCAAACTGTTAAATTATTAGGTTTACAGTTAGCTAAATTTCTATACTTTAACAAACACATAAACCAACAACTTATGAAAGCAATTAATGCATTTTTCTAAATATATACAACAAAGGATATATGGAGAAGATATGCGTATTCGAAAGGAAATGCCTTCGACATTGCATGTCTTTACACAGATCCCAGAATAGTAATTACAAAAAATATATTTCTTACAAAATTCTTTATGAAAAAGCTGAAATATTCAGACTCGATAATTTCATTATTCATATTATAAGTGATCACATTTCAAGCAGTGTGAATTCCACTGAAAATAACATGATCATGGCTCCCTACTATATTTCCGAAGAGCGTATTTCCAAATTTTTAGAAAAAGGATACGTTCCACTGGTGGCTTTTCCTTTCCTTGATAGAAATGGTTTCATCCACAACGAAGATGGCATGCCTATATTTTACCATATTTATAGACGATCCAATTGTAATAAATTAATATTATGAGGCGGGGATCGCCATGTAATAATTAAATTATAAGGCGGGTTTTTGGTTTTTAGAACTTCAAATTGAAGTCTGATCTTTATTTAACAATTTACATGTTCTTATATACTATTCTTATAAGTCTAACTTATTGTCTAGTATTGAGTGATTTTATGAATCACTCAATTTATTTTTATTTTTATTCATTCTTATATTTTGTTCTCTTTTCGTCAACATACGGTCATCAGATATCTGAGTGTAAAATGTAGTCATAGTGTTACTTGATGCCACATGGTGGTATGTATGTCATTCACTCTACAGTATTTGAGACGGTATGTTGGGAAATCAATATAAGTGGTTGGTATGCAGTGTACGCTTAAGGAGTACACTACACCCTTACCCTTAAGAGAAAAATTATAAAAGTGAATTTTCTAATTTTTCTATATTTTTGGTTTACTTATGATTAATTTTATAATCTATATTAATGTATTACATATATATATTTGTTTTCAATAGTAGTTTTTATATAAATTTGTTTTTATTAATGATAAGTTTTTGATTATTCCTTAGTTCTTAATGCTATATAGGGTTTTAATTGATTATTATGTATTTCTTTTTCTTTTCCATTGTAATCTATTATTGTATTTACACCATTATTCCTAATTATTTTGTAAGGTCCTTTATATGGACTTTGATTCTTTTTCCTATTTCCTACTTTGACTAAAACTAAGTCTCCTATCTTTAAATTTAATTTATTGTTGTATCTACTTTCTAATATTCTTTTTTCTTTAGTTCTAATTGTTAATTCTTTAGCTCTGTCCAAAGAATATTGTAATTTACGTTTTAGCTCTATGGCATAATCATCGTAATTATATATTTTTGTTTCTTTTGTGTCATATAATTCAGATGGCAAACATGGCAGTCTTCCATATACAAGTTCAAATGGCGTGTAGCCAGTGTCTATATGGGGTGCCGTGTTGTAGGCAAAAGTAAAATATGGAATCCATTTATCCCATTCGTAATCAGTTGCTGATGTTAGCAAGAATTCATTTAAGACTCTATGATTTCTTTCTAATGACCCAATTGTCTCATGGTGGTAAGGTGTCGAAAAGGTCTGTTTAATTTCAAGTAGTGAACATATATTACGCAAAAGTTCGTTTGCAAATTCTGTACCGTTGTCTGATTTCAGTACTTTGCATTTACCAAATTTTAGAATTAGGTGTTCAACTATTGTTTTTGCAGTTGTTAGTGCATCTTTCGTCGCCATGGGGTGTGCAATAACGAATTTTGTTAGTTCGCATTGCATGGTCAAAATATATCTGTATTCATTCGAAATTCTAAGAGGTCCTACTGTGTCAATTGATACTATTTCAAAACTGTTACTTGGAGTGTTTGTCAATGTAAGTGGTTCCTTAATGTGTTTAGTTTGCTTGTTCTTGTTGCATTTGTCACAATATTTTACAAATTGCTTTACCATCTTATTCATGTTTTTCCAGATGTAGCGTTGTTTTAATTTTATAATTGTCTTTCTTATTCCCAAGTGGCCTGCATGTGTGGCATTGTGGAATTCGTCGATTAGTTTGTATTTTAGAATTTCTTCTGTGATTCTTTTGGGCTTATTATATATTAATATTTTTAGTTGAGGATATTTGTTATTTATTTTTATCTTTGCATATGCTTCTATCAATTCCTTTTTACTGTAATTTTCAAATATTTTATCTTCACTTGCAAGTGCTAATTCTTTTATATTCTCTTTATTCATTTTTGATATCAGTTTCTTCAGTATCGAATCTAGTTTCGCTGAATTCTCACTGTAACTTGCTAGCTTTGTATTATTTATGATTTGGGTACGTAATTTCTTCTTAGTCAAAACTGGTTTTGATGAATTATCGTTACGACCTATGTGCACAATATTATTTTCAATAAATATATCTTTTTCATTTATTTCTTCAATTGTATTAAACTGCAGTTTCTTCATATTTTTTATATCATTAACGGATATGCATTCCCATATTTGAAGTTGATCAGGCTTCGGAGAATCACATTTTTCCATGTCGTTCTTTTCTATACGTCTTTTATTCTTGTTTTCCTCATTTTCTTTACTTTTCATTATGTTTTCCTCATTGCGCTTTTTATTGTTCATTGCCCTTGTTATAACTAATGTTCTTTTTTCTTTATCGACGTTTTCTAACGGTATCATCTGTTTTAGTATGTCCGAGTTTATTTCAATTCTGGACAATGCGTCCGCATTGGTATTTATTTTACCTTTTTTATATATTATTGTAAAATCGTAATCGCTTAAATCTAGTCTTATTCTTGTCATTTTTGATGATGGATTTTTGTGTGAGAACAGAGAGATTAATGGTCTGTGGTCTGTTACTACTATGAATTTACGTCCGTACAAGTAAGGTCTAAAAAAATTAATACTCCAATGGATTGCTAAAAGTTCTTTTTCGATTATTGGTTTATTTATGTCATGTTTTTGTAAAGATTTACTTGCGTATGAAATAGGTAAATCTTGACCTATATCGCCTTGTGATAATACAGCACCTAACGCGTAGTTTGAAGCGTCAGTTGTTAAAATGAATGGTTTTTCAAAATCAGGGTATTGTAAAATTGGAGGATTCATTAACTTGTTTTTTAGCTCTTCAAAAGCGTGTTGGCATTGTTCAGTCCATATAAATTTTGTTGATTTCTTTAGTAATGTATTTAGGTCTTTGGCTATATCTGCAAAATTGGGTATAAATTTTCTGTAATAGTTGCAGAATGCAACGAATCGTCTTACTTCGTCAGCGTTAGTTGGTATTGGATAATTTTTTATTATCTCATATTTAGATGGGTCTGTTTTTACACCATCTTTTGTAATTAGGTGTCCTAAGTAAACTACTTCTGGTCTTAGAAAACAACATTTCTTTGGATTAAGTTTTAAATTATATTTTTGTAGTCTGTCTAATACCTTTATTAAATTTTGGTTGTGGTGATTTAAACTACATCCATAAACAATTATGTCGTCTACATAAAGAAATGCTTCTGATTCTAATCCTGAGAGTGCTATTGTAAGCATTCTTTGAAAGCTGTTTGAAGAAATTTTTAATCCGAAAGGGAGTCTTTTGAATTGGTAATGACCTTGTGAGGTCGAAAAGGCTGTAAGCGGTCTAGAATTTTTGTTAAGCTCGATTTGATGGAATGAGCTAGTCATGTCAAGTGTAGAAAACCATTTGGCTCTGCCAAGTTTGTCTAGAATATCCTCTAATCTAGTTAGGGGAAATTTGTCATTGACAATTTTATCATTAAGTTTTCTAAAGTCTACTACAAGTCTCCATTTCTTTTTATCTTCCACATTTTTCTTTGGTACTAAAAGGAGTGGAGCATTGTATGGACTAACGGATGGTTCTATTATGTCGTCATCCAGCATATTCTGTATTTGTTCGTTTATTATGTTTGTATGTGAGTGCGGTAGTCTGTAGTTTTTTATATACACTGGTGTATTGTCTAAGGTAGTGATTGTTTGGTCATAAAAATTGTTTACTGTTAATTTTTCATTTTCAAGGTGAAAAATATTTTGATATTTACGAAAAATGTTTATTAATTCCGTTTTTACATAGTCGTCATTATTATTTAATTGTAGTTCATTCAGTATTTGTTCAAAACGTTTGGGGTTATTGTCTTTATTGTAATCTAATATGTCATAGTTTTTTAGTGAGTCAGTTTGGAGTTGAATGCCTTTTAAGTTTACTTCTTTATTCGTCGTGTTTAAAATTTTTATGTGGGTCATGCCGTTACTAGGTGCTATTGAATTACTTAAAAATACACCTGGTTTGATTTCATTATTAAAAATTATGCTATCTTCGCTAAGGTTTAGTTTTAATGCTTGTATTATTTCTGTTCTTGGCGGTATCTTTATTTGTAATGACGTAAGAGCTTTTGTTTGCAATGGAATAGTTATGGTAGTATTGTTAATGAATAATGATATTGTGAAAGTTTCATAGTCTATTTTACAGAGATATTTTTTTAAAAAGTCCCTTCCTATTATTCCGTCAGTTTCTATTGGAAAGTTGTCATCTACAAGATGAAATTTGTGTTTGCATGTCTGGTCTGTGAATGAAAGTTCCAGTCCAATTGTCCCTAGTGAGTGTATTTCTTCAGTAGTAATACCTGTTAATTTACATTTGTTCTCTTTATTAATTGGTTCATCTTCAAGATTTGTTCGAATACGACATAGTGATATGTCGGCACCTGTGTCGACAAGAAATGTTAATTGTTCATTTTTGTATTCAGCGATTATGAAATTTGTATTATTGTTGCAAACTTTATATACTCTTAATTTTGGCTGTCCGGAATATCCACGTATTCCGAGCCCACTTCGTTTCCCTCATCATTTATTGTACGTATGTATCTTCTATTTGTGTTGGTTTGATTTCTTCTATCATAGTTATTGTTATTAACGGCTCTTTGCCGATTATTGTTGTAATTGTTGTTGTTTGAAAAGTTATTGGGTCTTTTATTGGTAATATGACTATTTCTATTTTGAAAATTATTGGATCTGTTATTGTTAAAGTTACTATTATTTCTATTTGAAAAACTATTGTATCTGTTATTGTTATGTTGTCTGTAAGGTTGACGTGTTTGAATGTGCATTACTGAATTGCTGTTTACCTTATGTTCGTTTTCTATTTCTAGCGCAAGTTCTACTGCGTCTTGTAAAGTCTTAGGACGAGCTGCAAATATGGCTGTTTTTAAATTGTCATTGATACCTCTTTTGAAAGAATCTAACGCTAGTTTAGCATTTAATCTAATAATAACATTTTTCTCTGGTTCTGATGCGTCTGTGTTTAATTCCTCAATTCCTAATCTATTTAAATTGTCTATAATGGTAATGATTCTGTCCTTATATGCACTTACTGATTGTTTTCCTTGGTATATGTTGTTTAACTTTGACTGTAATTCTGGGATAGTTTTGGTATTCTTGTACCTTTGTTTTAAGAGTGTTTTTAAGGTATTGAAATTGTCTGGTTTTGCGTAACTACCTATCGCTGTCTTTACACCTGAGGTCAATTTGGCGTGGTAGACATATTGCAAGAAATCTGTTTTTGCTGCGTCAGTTAGAGTCTTTTCGATGAGTTCTGCTGTTATTAGGAAACTTTCTAGTTCTTCGTAATTTCCAGAAAAAATTGGGAGTGCCTTAGAAGTTAATTCTAAACTAAATGCTGCCATTTTGGTATCTAAACTTTTATTATTTGGTATTAAATATTCTTTGATTTTTCTATAAATGGTATTAAATTCTGATTGTAATGCTAATATTTCTTTTTCGTCTTTTTCTTGACTTTGTGCTGTTAAAAATGTTTTTCTTATATTGTCTATAGTTTCTAACTTTACTTGTAAAGTTTTTTCTGAGTATGTCCTTCCTGGACTTTTCTTTAAATTTGCTAGTATGTCTTTTAATTCTGTTAGATGTTCTTCCATTAGAATTTTTTTTGGTTTGTTCAAATATATATGTTTTAAAATTTATATACTAAGTATAAGATCAAAGTAATCAGTTATAAGTATATTATTTTTCTAGAAATCATTTAAAATATATTTTTATAAAATTGTTATTTTTTTTTCTTTTTTTAAAAAGATTTTTTTTTTATACATTTTTCTTAACAAAAATATACAGAGTATAAATTAAGATTATGAAAATAATATTCATATTTAAAATTTTTGTATTTGATTTCTTAATTTATTTATTAATGTACTTTAAGGGATATATATTGCCCTATGTTTTTAGCAGAATTTATGTTATATTTAATTTTTCATTGTTTTATTTTTTTATGTTAGGACATGGGCGAAATCGCCTCCGTGCCTGCAGTTGCTCATCTAGGAGCGCACTGTTTTTACTATTGAATTAAGTTTTATTATTTTTTTTTTTTTTTATATACTTATATAATCCATTTGGTAGTGTTGAGTATATAATGTTGACTTCTTCAATGTTGACTTCTTCAATGTTGACTTCAATGTTGACTTCAATGTTGACTTCTTCCTAGTCCTGACTCGTTCATCGGCCGAACGGTCCTTCTAATCTCGGCGTGGATTAGGAACTTCCAAGATTTTTTTCTTTCAGTGCTCTAACGGGGAGCACTAGAAAAGTGGCAGGATCGCCATGTAATAAATTAATATTATGAGGCGGGGATCGCCATGTAATAAATTAAATTATAAGGCGGGTTTTTGGTTTTTAGAACTTCAAATTGAAGTCTGATCTTTATTTAACAATTTACATGTTCTTATATACTATTCTTATAAGTCTAACTTATTGTCTAGTATTGAGTGATTTTATGAATCACTCAATTTATTTTTATTTTTATTCATTCTTATATTTTGTTCTCTTTTCGTCAACATACGGTCATCAGATATCTGAGTGTAAAATGTAGTCATAGTGTTACTTGATGCCACATGGTGGTATGTATGTCATTCACTCTACAGTATTTGAGACGGTATGTTGGGAAATCAATATAAGTGGTTGGTATGCAGTGTACGCTTAAGGAGTACACTACACAATATCAAAACATTAAGTTGTAATGAACTTGCCTATGGGGAATGAGGAGTCAATTGACATAAAAGTGACTGGTTAAAGAAGGACTTATCACAAGACTGGTATAATTTAATACTGAAGTGGGTTAAGCAGTGTCAATTGTACTAAAATTACCAATCCTGTTACTAGTAAAGGGAGAACATACCACTTCACCAGAATGCTTATTAATAAGAAAAATCCAGTTGGCCAGAATTTTACCCATTGGAAGCTGTTTAGTTTTCTTTTATTTTTTAAACTAAAAATTATTAATTTTGTTTTTTTTTGTCGATATTTATATTTATTTTGGGTTTATTAAAAAATTATCAGCATGCGAAAATTTACCTAAATAAACGTGGACTGCTGGAAAAGGACTTATCACAGGACTAGTATTATTTACAATTGATGTGAGTTATGTAGTGTGAATTGATCTAAAAAGACTAAAAAAAAAGACTGGTATACATATTTAGAAAAAGCCAATGAGTTAGAAATTTATTGTTTCTTTTTCTACCATTTTTTACATTAAAAATTATTAAATTGTCCCTTTCAGAAGAGTCATGTGGTTAGTCCGTTTTGGTTAGTCCTCCGACATGCTCCTTTTGCGACAGTCTTGTGGTATGCCCATCTGTGGTTAGTCCTGTGCCATGCCACTATGTGGCTTAAAGCAGGACAAATGACCCCGTCCTATGACAAGCCCATGTTAAAGTTGCCAGTGGTTTACATAGGGTGGGGTTTAGCAGAGGACCGGTCTCTGGCACGAAGGGACCGATCCTGTGGCACACGCAGGACCGGTCATATTTGACACAAGTATTAATTCGGATGATAAAAATATTAAACCTAATATAAAACTTGAAAAATACTGCTGGCTCACTCAGAAATTATCATTTGTATTTTAACCCTTGACCCTATAAAAGTGTTTTTTTTTTGCTTACACTTAATCTTACATAAACATTGCTTCTTGGATTATGTTAGGTAATAGAAAAATAAATTTATTATTTAATAAATACTATACTTGAGAGCTGGTTTAAATGTGACTTTGTATATAAAAAAAAGTTATCTTTATTCTTTTTTTTTTTATATGAAGTTTGTAATTTAATTTAATTTATTGATTTCATTGATACAAATAAGACTTTAAGTCTCTTACAGCATCTTAACAATAGAAACTTCTAAACTAATATATCAAACATAATATTGACTCGATTTAAATTTAATACAAATAATAATAGTTTTACTCGTACAAACTAACAAATAAAAAACAAATTTAATATTTAATTAAAAATCACTTATTAGATACAATAAAAAATAAAGAAATTATAAATTTTAAAATTAAAATTAAGATTTAATCACAAAAAGTCCTAGTAACTGCCAATTTTAAAGACAAAGCTCGGGGTTCGTTTTTGATATCATTAGTTAAATCATTCCACAATTTTACAGCATTGACAAAGAACATTGTAGAGAACGAAAGATAGTTATAAACAGGCATAATGATATTGTTCGTATGGTTGTTCTTGCAAATATCAACTTATTATATTAGTAATCTGGCTCTTGTGTGTGAATAACTTTATGTAAAAAGATAAAATTACGTATGTTTAAGTACGATGTCAAACTACGGTCCAAAATTTTAATAGCGAACTCAGATATGTTATCAAATTTTCGTTTATTATAATCGTATCTTGCACAATTATTTATTACAATTTGCAATTTCCCCTTTGACGTAGCATCAATGTCTTCGTATACAATAGCCCCATAAGTAATGTTAGGTACGTTCAAAATTTTCACTAATTTAAGCCTCACATCACAAGGAACATATAAGTATGAGTACCAAAGTTTTCTTAACACGTTGTATATTTAAATTATAGAGAAGTAATCGTGACTTTTACAGTTTAGTAATGAGTTTATCATAAACCCTAAATTTTTTACAACTTTAACATATTGAAAGAGTTTATTGTCCATGAAAATGTCGGGAAGGTAATTTAAGCTTAAATCAGTATAGATCGTAAGAGCCTGTGTTTTTGACGCGTTAATGCAAAGATTTTTTCTCTTTGGCCACATACAAACCTCATACAGGTCCTCATTAAGTCTTCAACAAGGCCAGGACGTCTAGGTAGATTTGTGCATCATCGGCGTAAAGATGTATAGAAGAGTTTCTACAGCATTGAACTATATCATTTATAAATAAACTGAATAAAATTGGAGCTAAAATAGAACCTTGTGGTACTCCAGAAAATACTGGTTTAAGAGTCGAATATAAAGTATTACTGCTGACACGTTGATGACGGTTACTTAGATAAGATTTAAGTAGATTTGAGGCAAATTTAGAAAATCCAAAATATTTCTCAAGTTTTATTATCAATAGGTCATGATTTACGGTATCGAATGCCTTAGAAAAATCGATTAATACGAGTATGGATATATCACCACGGTCAAATGACGGTCGAATGTCTTCTAAAACTTTCAATATTGCCGTATTACAACTCTTTTTCTCACGATATCCCGATTGGTTTTCAGACAACAATTTATTAATTGTCAAGTGCTTGACAATTTGTGACGAAATAAGTCGTTCAAAAACCTTAGATAACGAAGGCATTATACTAATAGGTAAAAATCTTCGGCTCCAGATGGCGAACTCTTTTTAGCAACTGGTATAATATTAGAAATTTTCCAATGATAAGGGAAATTAGAAGTTGTAATTATGTGGTTATATATATGGGTCAATGAGAGTAGTATGTAAGGTATAATGAGTTTATATTTTCAATTTGAAGAATATGTTGGTTTCGTTCGTGCCATGGATGAATTTAGGGGCATGAAATTGGTTCGCAAAGTTGTTGATAAAACTCAAGCTATCAATATTACGGTCAATTTTGATACCACCAAACATTTGAATGATGCTCAACTGCAACGTCGCGAACGTGTTCTCAAACGTTTAATTGCCAAAGCCAAGGACGAGGAGGATGAAATTGAACAGCAAAAGAAATTAGCCCTGGAAAAATTGGAACGTCAGAGGTATGTCGTTGAAAATCATTTCAGTTTTTTTTTTTTTTTTTTTTTTTTTTTTTTATATATATATATTTAAATATCAAACCAAGTTACTCACGAGGATTGGAAAGTAGGTGGGCGCTTGAATGTAAGAAAGTAAAAAAAAAAAATTACATAAATTTATGGAAAAAAAAAAAAATATTAATATTCTTTTTAGATTATAATCACAGACCGGAAAACGTTTTATTTTTATATTTTTAACAAAAATAAAACAAAAAGTACGGTCTTGTTTACTCCCCCCTTTACATTTTGTTTTTAAATATAAAAAATAAAAATAAAAAACATTGCACAATTAAAGGTCGAAAAAACATAATTTTTATTTTTAATAAAAATTATAACAAACTTGTACTAAAAATCAAGTGTAAAAATTAAAATGGAGAATAAAAACAAAAAGCGTGTATTGTATATCTACCAAAGGTAGAGCTTGCACATAACGAACAAGTTTTCAATTTATTTTTGATCAATGATGATAATCGTTAACTTCGAGCTCATATATTAGTTCTCATTTAGTGAGAAAACTAGTTTATATGAATGTTTGATGTTTTGCATGGGATTGTCACTTCTTTCAAAACGTGTTCTGATGATGGGAACATAGAAAATTCCCGAAATAAATCTATCAACACATTCCTGAAAGTGGTCAATTAATAAATAATTAAAACAAAAACTCTATAGATTATTTGTTAGGACAATATCCTAATAAAGAAATATAGAGTATGGCCTCGAACTTGAATAATTTTCATTTTCATTATATACTAGTATTTTATATTAAATAAATAAGCAATTAAAACAAATAAATACGACAAAGAAAAAAAACGTTTTGCAACAGTAAAATCTGTTTTAGTTTTCTTGGAACCACTGTAAAAAGAATCACCTTTAGTGCAACTATAAATTTATATTTTATAGCAACTAACTAGAGATTCACAAATTACTTAAAGTTCACAATCATGTCCTTATCATATTTCTTAACAGTAAAAAAAAAAGTAGGAAACCATAAAATAAAGTTTTTTTATGCACATAACAATTATTCATCTATTCATTTAGTTATTCCCTCTTAAACAATAAAAGAAAATTTTCATTATAATCATGGTTCAAGAGAATTTTTTTTTGGAAAAACAAAATCTTACAATAAATGAAATAATGTGACAAGTTAAGCTGTTAAAATGTCATTACAGAATTATGCTTAATGAGTAGTTTATTGTGGTGATACAATGAAAAATAAAATATTAAGCTACGAATTCAACAAATTAGTACGTTACCAAGGGACAGCCAGAAAAAGTCTCTTAAACACAGGAAAAGCAAGAAAATCAGATAAATTTTAATATAAGGACTCCCACCATCAAAGATTATATGAGTATTCATTATATTCATGGTATGTAAGTAATTTATTTTTCGATACAAATTAATTCATTATATACACAGAAAAAGTTATCAACCTAAAATATCTAATTAACTATTACAGTACCGTATTTTTGTTTGTCTATATACATATTTCTATTTTGACTTCGAATTCTTGCTAGGGGTCCTTTAGTAAGAAAGAAAAGGTTAACATTTAAGCCCCTACCCATCCCAACCAGCAAAGAAGTTTCTTCGAAAATCGAAAAATTTATTGAATCAATTAATATTTTAATTGATTTTGCACCTATCACGGCAATCATAATATTAATTAAAACTGGTATTGAAAATGATAAAGAAAAAAAAGTGGATAAACGACACGTTTGTATGTAGATGTGTTTTTGGTAATGCTGTATCTGTTTGTGTATTTGTGGGTGCCTGTTGCCTTCGTTAACTAAATACAAATAATTCTTTAGTACCTAACACATCCTAAGTTTTGAATTTTAATTTGCATTAAAATGTTGAGAAGGTAAACTTAAAATAAAAAAATCACAAAAAAAAAATTAATACATTACAATATTAATAGAATATAATTAATTAATTAATACAATAATTAATACAATATTAAAAAACAAAAAACATTGCAAAAAAATTAAACATTACATTGCGTTTGTTACAACATCTTTTAGTACCATACAAAAAAAGGCCATTTGAAATCGAAGCATTTGTTAAAACTACACAATGGCACCCGGGTTTGTTGAACAAGCTGTAACTTTTAAATTTCTATGAATTTTTAGGCAAACTTTTTTGCAGTATATAGAAAAACTTAAGACTATCGAAATATGTGATACGAAAAAAGCACGAAATAAAAATAAACTAAAGAAAGTAAGCCCCTTGCGATGGCTTTAAGAAGTCATAGTTGGAAAACAATACATTTTCCATGTAATGGTAGTTGCCTACCACGCCCACATCAATGCCGATATGAAAGCTTTAAAAATACGATGACAATAGTGGCATGTGTCTTTCGATATCACAGGGTTTATTTCAAAATTCAACCCATTAAATTTTGTTGAATCAATAAGAGCGTTATTTTGACTTTAGGTCAAGATATTTCAAAATCAAACAGGTAGAAAAATAAAACCGGTTACATAAGAATTACATGTATTTAATGAAATCGCGATTGTTAAATTTTTTTTTTTTTTAACGAAATTAAACTTTAGAAATTGCATTATCAATTTTATGATAATGTTTTAGAATTAATAAATATTCAGATTTAAACAACTGAAACTAAATTATTTAACTTAATAAAGTAATAAACTTAATAAGAATTAATATCTAATCGAAATGATTTTAAACTATTTATTATGAAATGATTTTAAACTATTTATTACTAATACCACTAAACATAAACATTTATAAAAAACAACTACATATACATTAGAGTGCCCGTTAAGGTGTTCTACAAGTTTAAATGTTAGAAATGTTGAGACACTACCCTCTAATTTTTTTGTATTTGTCTTGAAAATAACTCATGTAAAATTTTACGCCCCTACGACTACGCCTTCCCTATCCGATAGGGCCTTCAAAATCAAAACATGCGTTTATATGGGAAAATGGGATATTTTTTTTAGTTTTTGCTGTTTTTTTTGCAATATTGAAATAGTTTTTACTCTAGATGATAAACTAATCGAGATAAAAATAAAATTATGTATTCAAAAGGTATAAAAATACAAATTCGGTAAGAATTACCCCCAGTAATAAATAACGCCCCAGACAACTAATGTGCCAAATACCACTTCAGCAAGAAATTCGAGCTCAAATTTTAAACGTTTTTAAAATTGATTACTGAAACATATTTTTTTTTTTAATACACTCATAATTGTGAGCCATAAAAGAAGTTTTTTGTTTGTGATGGCGTTAACATGTCCTACGGTGATGTCAAAAACGAACAAAATTTTTGGGGTGTTTTTCAAATCTCCAATTTCAAATTTTAAAAAAATTTCTTCAACAAAATCGAAAAAATTTAGATTTTTTTTTGCTTAAACTTGTTTAAAACATCTAAGAGATTAAAAATAAAAAAAATTAAGAATATCCCCCAGTACACTTGGGTAGGGCAACGATTTAAATTTTACGGATTTCGGGGAAATTATGTTTTTTTAGTAATAAAAAGGCCATAAAATATTTTAAATCAAAAATTAGCTACTTTTATAACTTTTATAGTTTTATTTTATAAGCATTACTCAAAGTTAAAAATAAAAATATTTCGAACATTATTAACCCATTTGGACTTGCGACCCCAAGTGACCCCAGACTTATTTATTTCAACTTTCAAAAAACGTTAAAGATTTTCTTAGTACTTTTGAATTTTAAAAAACGTAATGTAAAAGATATAAACAGAATACTTTTAGATTAAGTGCCAAACATTCTGGACATATTGAACAACATTAACACGTACCGTGCCGCATTCAGATCCAAGGATCCTGTGCGTTTTTATATATATTTGAACAAAAAGTATTTGAATTCTTTTTTTACAAACCTGGCTAAAACCATTCCATAAATCCATAAAAATATATTCTGTACTAAATTAACCCTAAGATGACTTGAATATAACACATGTGTAAATTAGAGGGTAGCGTCTCAACATTTGTAACATTTAACTTTAAGAGACACTCTAATATACATATATTACAAATAACAACAACAATGTATTGATGTTTGCTTTTGAGCGATAATATATTAATGTCAAGCAAGTTTCGAATTTGAGCAAATTTTTAATTGATTTAATTAATTTTAAATTGAAAGCTTTTAAAAATTTCAACAAACCGATTTAATTAAAAAAAGAAGGGATTTATTTTTTTCTGTGCGGGTAATAGAAAGTTTGCCTGGATCCACCTAACTTATCTCAAAATAACTTAAGTTTATGGTCAGTAGATTTGTAAATTGTGGGCAGTATAATGTCTGCCAGGTCAGCTATTTATATATAAAAATTAAATCATTTTGAGAACTACCCTTAAAGCATTGTCCCGTAGTGCATGAATGCATACAATAAAAATTTATTTTTCTTTAGCATTAATATTCCACTCAATATTCTTAGCACTTTAAGAAGTTGCTATTGCTTCTTCTTCTTAATACCACTTTTTTAGTACTTTACTACTTCTATATCCTTACACGTTTTGTAAATATCTTAAGTTATCACTGAATACAATGGTAAAACTTTCAATTTAAACTTTCTATAAAAAAAAATAGAGAGCTCTGTTAGGCACATGTTCGTTCAGCTATCATATTTCAATGAAGGTTGTAATTTTTGCAAAACGATTTTCTTTGTTTTTTAACACATTTAGAGTTTGTCTTATAAGGAATTATGAAATCATAATATTTATCTTTCAATTATATGCAATCAATTTTAATGTAATCTATTTAAATTAGCGTTATTGTTGATTAAAACGAAAACTTTGGTTTCTTTCATCGTTTGCGCAAAAAGGGTGGAGAAACATAATTATAGATGATGATTATCATGATAACGAAAATTTAATGTTGCTAATTATGTTCGTTAAAAATTCATTTGCCTAAGAATAAACTTCTCACCGATTACATACTTTTTATTAACTAAAACAATAAAATTGTTCTTATAACACAGTAAGTACACTCAAAAGAAAAAAGTTTGTAGAACGGATTTTCAATGGCACTTTACTATTTTTGTACTAATTTTTCGTACAATTTTTTATTTTAGTAAAATTTTTTGCTATTCTCATTTTACAAATTACTGAATTTTGTACTAATTTTTGTTGCTGATTTTAGAAAGTATTTTTCCAAAAACTCCATCTCCACCAAAAATGATTTTTTTTAGACAAACTAACTGAAATAGATCACGTTTTTTGTATTGTAATTAGTGAGTTCTGAATTTTAAACTGATTTAAAATCTGTTGAATATATAAAAATTACAAATTATACAAAAAAAAAAAAATAATGTATGGAAATATTGGATAAGTTTTTTTTTTTTTTGTAAATCGAGAAAAGTTTATGACATTTGCGTCACGGAAAAGCAAAATTTTATTTTATAAAAAATTAAAAAATTTTAGTTTGTATATATGTTTAAAAAATTTTGAAGGGGGGAGAACAATTTCGAATATGTATCTAAAAATTTCATTTTTAAAAATGTGCATATTTTGCATACAATAGTGTGAAAGAGGACAATTTTCAAAGTTACATACTTTTGGGATTTTTTTAATTTCTTGTAATTAAAACCGCAAAAAAATCTCTAGTTTTTGAAAAATTTAAAAAATGAATATTGAGATGTGTTATAGGCTCCATAGAGAATATATATATTTTTTTTAATATAGAAAAAAAGACGTGAGGTCAAAAAATGACAATTTTTTTGTCTTCTTTCAAAGAATGCATGATATATAGATTGTCCTTAAAAAAAAATAATAAACATTTTAGTGTTCAATTATCATACTATATCTCAACATTACACCCATAAATTGTGTTTTATGCTGAACGTGCTTACGACCGATTTAAGATAGACAGAAAGGCACCAGACATATTGACGTCAATAGAGCTCAGCATTAGCACTCTAGGAAAAAGTAACAACCATAAAACACTTTAAATGTTTTTTTGAGACAACCATTTTTTGGGAACATGCAACCCGCAACTCGTAGACTATGAAGTCATTTGCAAGTACGGTGTTACACACAATTTGATAACAAACCAACACATGCATGGAAAGAAACTGAGAAGAACAATATTTTCACAATGAAATAGCTTTTATATCTAACATTTGTGATAGAAATATAGGTCATTCCACAGTATAAGACCTTAAACTATATTTTTTGTGTAGAGATTACTACTATATGCCGTTTTATTGCAAAAAATAAATTATGATTTATGACCCTTTTTGTTGAACAAGTTCGATTTGTAATACGGGGAGTTTAACTTCAGCGAATATATCCCTATGATTAGTCAATTGACCTAAAAGTGACTGGTTAAAGAAGGACTAATCACAGGACTGGTATAATTTAATACTGAAGTGGGTTAAGCAGTGTCAATTGTCCTAAAATTATCAATCCTGTGACTGGTAAAGGGAGGACATACCAATTAACCTTATTAACATGAAAAAGCCTGTTGGCCAGAATTTTACCCATTGGAAGCTGCTTAGTTTTCGTTTATTTTATACGACATGACCCTTTTGCGACAGTCTTGTGGTATGCCCATGTCTGGTTAGTCCTGTGGCATGCCACTATGTGGTTTAAAGCATGACAAGCCAATGTTAAAGTTGCCAGTTGTTTACATAGGGTAGGGTTTTGCAGATAACTGGACTCTGTCACGAAGGGCCGATCCTGTGGCACACGCAGAACCGGTCCCATTTCCCATAGGGATCTTTAATCCAAAATGTACTATAGAGTCCCAACTCACAAAATTATACTAAACTTTTTTTTTTATTGTTGCTTATGACAAATTAACGTTTTTATTGAAAAATTCGACAAATTTTCATTGATTTAATGCATTTCTTTTATGACAATATGAAAAAATTATATAAAAAAATTTAATGATAAAATTAACAATATTGAAGAATTTTCAGTCAGTTAATCAAACTATTCTTTAAATCAATGAAGCCATTTTAATGAAATTGATTCATTAATACTATGAAGGAAAATACTATCAGTGCAGCGATTTCTTTTTAAAATCCAGTCAGATTATTTTGGTAACGGTATTTTAAGGATAACGCTATTTTCTTTTATTTTGGTAACGATATTTTAGCGGTAACGGTATTTTAGTTATTTCGGTAACGGTACTGTAAGGATATTAATATTTTTATATATCGGTAACGGTATTTTACGGAAAACGATATTTCAATTATTTTGGTAACGATATGTTAGGGATAACGATAGTCAGTTGAAAGGGTTTTGAATCGATAAAGTCATTTTTGCGGTATTACCAGTCATCCCTGCTGATTAGGTTTTCTTTGTATTTCTAGAAATCGCTTTAGTAAAACGTGTTCAGTTAAACTTCAAGCACAAGGCCACCCATAAGTGTTTGTTAATTAACAGAATTTGATAAAATAGCTCAAACGTGCTTAAGTCCACAATTTATTTCGGAAAGGAGACTTTCTAAAAAAGAGTAAAAAAAGGCAAAAGAAAATCTTTAAAAAAAATCAAATAGGAGAGAAGACAACTTTGTAAATACAAACAATATGGTATTCTGCACTTGTACCCTACAGTGTACACATTTTTCAAAATATATAAAAAATATAATAAATCAAGAAGACTTTATATTTTTCTTTAAATAAGTTCATTAATATATTGGTCATTAAAAAAAAATCATTATAATCACAATTTGTTAATCAGGGAAATATAGTTGCGGTATTTATTTACAAAGTCCGATTTTTTTTAAACCTAGAAACTCGAAATTTGGCACGTAGCTTCATCTTCTGATCAAAACAATGCCAACCAAAAGATTTTTTTTACAGTTTTATTAGTTTTTTATTTTTTTATACATCGAGACTATTTTTATTTTATAACGAGCTTCCAACCTCCGTATATTTAAAAAAATAAAGCAAATCAAACATATTAGCTAGGTTTAAACAAGTATTTCGATTTGGCTAAAGATCTCACCAGAACTAAAAGTTTTAGAAAAGTTAGAGCCATCTGAATCGGCAGAGCCTTAACAAAACCCCTGTTCATTATCAAGTTTGCTCCATTCTTGTCTTCATAGTAATCAAACACGTGGTTAGGGTATTTTCCTAACAAGCATCATGACGTTACAATATTCTATTTATATAAAAAATGTTAGGCTTTTAAAAATAGTCTGAGAAGCTCTAAATAATCGATTTTCATACCGATTTTTTGGTATGTAGGAGGGGGTAAATGTGTAAACCTATTTCTTTCTAATTTAACGGCTCCAAACAAGAATCAGAAGTTAAAAAATAAATATATCCACAAACAAAAAGTCGGCCATATAGACGGGCATAACTAAATCGACTCCTGTATTGACGTTGATCAAAAAAGCTGCATTACATTCGAGGCCATACTTGGGTGTGATCGCTAAACGGTCATGACTTGGTATTGCTACGTTTGTAATTTAAGAAGAGCGCAAGATAGATTCTTACAGCCGCAGGTTGTTGAAAATTTTATCATATAGAGGCAATCTGACAATTATAAATACACAAATAATAATACAATTTAAAATGGAATATCGCTGATGACGCCTGTCCCTAAAAAAGAGGCAGAAACTAGTCTAGTCTGATTTAAAAAATAAGAGTGTTTATAATTTTTAGAGAAAAACACATATTCTTCTTCATATCCTCAACATTTCTAAATTAAAATTTGTCAAATTCATATTAATTAAAAATTAATTTCGTCTGCATCTATGACCTTAAAATAACACTGTACTAAAATATTTTTAGTTTATGGCGGCCAATATTTTTTTTTTTTTTCTTTGAAGAACTACAAACAAAATGCCAGACTAATATGTGCCGTCCTGCAAAATGATATAGAGCCTATATTGCGTAAAGTATAAGTCCAAAAAACATTATATAAATGTTATATTATTTTGTACAGACTCCCTACTTCTACGGTAAATATTAAATTATTTTATTTAGCTTTTGCTACACTAATACACAAACAGAATAAAATTGTTGGAAATCGGTTGAAAATTTTTAAAATCTTTGGCCTACCAACAAATTTTGTAAGGACTACTTAATTTTTTTTTTGTGAAACAGTTAATTTATTCATTGCACATTTTTTTATGCAATCAAATATGTTCTGTAATACGTCAATAATTAGTTAAGTAAACGAATACCGAATTAAAAAATTAATTGTGGCAACAACACAAAAAATAAGAACACATTTCAATCACGGAAAACACTGAATCAATAACTTTAATGACTGAAATTCCGGCAACAACGAAAATTTTATATAAATTATTTTACAATGAAAATGAATTAAAATTTTTTTTATATAAATAGAACATTTTTGGTCTTCAAAGTTTAGTAACGTCATGATGCTTGTTAGGAAAAAACCCCTAACCACATGCTTGATAACTAAGAAGACAAGAATGGAGCAACATTGATGATTAATAGGTTTTTTGTTAAAGTTCTACCTATTATGGAGGATCTAGCTTTTCTAAAACTTCGGGTTCTGATAAGATCTTTAGCCAGATCGAAATACTAGTATCAACCTAGCTAATATGCTTGATTTGCTTTATTTTTGTAAATACACGGAGGTTAAAGATCATTATAAATTGAAAAGAAAATTATTAAAGTTCGGGGCGATACTCTATATTTCCTTATTAGGATATTGTTCTAACAAGTAATCTAAAGAATTTTTGTTTTCAAATTTATTACTTGACCACTTTCAGAATTGTGTTGATAGATCTATTTGGGGAATCTTCTAGGCTCCCATCATCAGAACACGTTTTGAAAAAAGTGACAATCCCATGCAAAACATCAAACATTAATATAACCTAGTTTTCTTACTAAATGAGAACTAATATATGAGCTCGAACTTAAAGATTATCACCATTGATCAAAAATAAATTGAAAACTTGCTACAATACATGTTTTTTGTTTTTATTCTCCATTTTATTTTCACCCTTGTTTTGATTTGCTTGCTACAATACATGTTTTTTGTTTTTATTCTCCATTTTATTTTCACACTTGTTTTGTTTTGCTTGAAAGTTCATGAACTTCGTCAATTGATTAGTTCACTCAATAATTAAAATTTTGCTGTTTTTTTTTTTGCCTATCTGTATTTGTATTTAAAATATTGGTAATTTGTTAGAATAAATTGTTGTTTTTAAGCAAAAGTATATAACACCAGTAGCCAAAGAAATTGTTTTAAATGGTTTCTGTTTTAATGCAGAAATTCTGATTGTAGACATCAAAAAAACACCACAACATCCAATAATAATTTTTAATGAAAAAAGCAATTTAATTTCTCCGAATCACAACTACAAATCTTTTAGTACAATTTGTAAGTATAAATTTAGAGGACGATAATAAGAAGTTTTTTTTAAGTGACATCAAAACTAATGTTTCGTTAATGAATTATAGTTGGATTAAGCTAAATCAAGTTGGTGTCTGACGTTTTTACACATTCCTAATTGTTTGGCTTTAATCCGATATTGTCCGAATAACTTTTTCACTCATATTTCAAATAAATGGCAACCTTAGCATACTACATTTCCAATGTTGGTATGAAAATTTTTTTTTTAGAGTTCTTTAATGGTAAGTACTTCAAAATCAGAATTTCATTAATTTCAAACATATTTGCATACAAAAATGTATTCATTTTACCCCACCGTTTTATACTTGTCTCAAATTTATTTCTCCTCTATCACATATCCAAACCTCCTTACAAGTCTCCTTGTTAGTCGTTGTTTTTAGCATCATAAAAAATATGTGTCCAAGGCAAGAAAAACATTGTGAAAATAATAATGCATAAAAACGCAGTTAATTATGCGGAAACGGAAATGATGTGTAAACATTTTTGCATGCGACAAAATATCGGCAAAAAATATAAAAAAAAAAAAGACGGAAGCTACTAATGGTGGAAATGGATGTTGTTTTATGTGATAAGAAAATATAAACAACATTATTTATGATAAATAGTATTACATAAAATATGATTTTTTTGCTGCCCAATCCAATGCTTAAGGGTTAAAAATTAATTTGTTTTTGTGTGAAAACTTGTGTTTAATTTATGAAAGCTATATGTATTTGTACTCAGGGTTAAAGTACTCAAGAGAGCAAACCTTTTGATAACCATATTGATAACAGAGTTGCCACATTTTTGAATTATATGAAATATAGGGGAAAAGGCTCTTCGGGATAAGTCACATAAAAACCGAACGGTTTCGAATATCGGAAAAAGCTCAGACACCCCCTCAATTAAATTGAATAGGGATTGCTATGCATCACTTTTAGCTTAATAAAGGGTCCGCCAAATAACTTTTTTTTTTGAACTCCTGAACCAATTGGACTTTGTATGGCGTCATACCAAGGTCTTTATGCAAAATTCGTCTCAATGATGTCTCCGAAATGTTCAATTTTTGAGAACGACGGTGAATTGATGTTGATGGCGCTTCACGCACACTTTCTGCCACAGCAGCAATATTCTCGGGTGTACGCACTGTTTTTGGCTTTTCACGCTTTGGTTTAGCGATGAGGATGCCAGTTTCTTTCACTTTTTTCACAAGATAACGAACATATTCGTTCAGCGGAAGGATAAAACTAATTATCTGTCAAATCAGACATGAGCTAAGTGTTACCATTCACGAAATAAGCACTAGTTGAAAAAAAAACGTTAGATGGCGGACCCTTTACAACTAAAATTTAATAAAACGCCAGATTTAATGTTACTCAAAGCACAAGTTTTTGAATAACAAAAATACTTGAAAATCTTTGGGCATAACTGGTGCACTAAATTTTTTTTTAGTTACTTTTAATAGAACGAAATTAACCGTAAAAATGTAAAATGGGGTAATTTTTAACTAAATACACGGGTTCCTTAAATTATTATTCTCTACAAAATATACGAAGTTCATTAAGATCTGCCGGTCCGGGTCGGGTTACCTCCCTTGTGAGTTTAATACCAAATATTGATGTGGGATAAGCTTGTCTCCTTTTAATAGTTAGATGCACTCATAACATATATTTCGAATAACTTTTGCTATGTATTCACAATAACTTTTAGATAAAAGTTCTATAGTTATTTAAATAGTAAATTAGTAAAGTTATTTCAATTGTATATCCCAGTATACACCAAGAATTGTAATGACCATAGAAAGGTCTCTATGAACATTTTTCTCCCCAAAAATAATGAAATCCTTACTTACGCAAAATATACTTCATATATAAATTTAAACATTTGATAAATCTAATGATCTTGAATTTATTTTTTGTAAAATATTTCATAAATACTATGAAAAGTTACATTGGACAAACATATATGAAACATGTCATATATTTGAAAAAGCTTTTTCTTTGAGTGTAGAAATTGCAGTGATATATCATTATTGTTTCTACTACCAGTAATGACACCAGATTACTCTCTGCTCTACTTTAATACAAATAATAATAGCTTACTAAAAACTACCCAGGTAGAAATAGCAAACAAAATAGTACTGGCAAACCACTGTTATTTTTGCAAAATTCATCGTTTTAGAAATCATTACAGTTACAACCATTATTGTATTCGAAAAACTCATTCTTATTTGCAAGGCCAGTCTTTTGCCAATATCACTCTCAAAATTCTTTGCCCCCATAGGTTTTACCACTATTATTATTTAGCAACATATTTTTTTTAATAATGTATTATATTTTATTCGATCAATCAGCAATTACTTATTTAAAAAGCTAAGACCGAACTGGGTTGCTAGTTTTAAGGCCGCGTATTTTATAAACATTTCACAAAATTAATTAAATTAAAGGTATTTGAAAAGCACAATATTTTTTGTTTTTCCAACGTCATGCCAACGCTGGCAACCAACGGTTGGCCACTGTTATCAATCGGTTAATAGGACAATACTCTCTAGATTTTTAAATCCACGTTCTGCTAACGCAGAACCAACCATCGCCGACGCTTCGCCAGTACTGTGTCAATTGTATTTTTCTGCCTGGGTAGTTACGGTTCCATTATTTCAGTACAAAAAATGAGTTACACATACATAAATTTTTTTAATTTTCGTTTATTTTTTGTAAATATCCAACTAACAGGTTGCAGAGCAACTTATATCATAACAGGTTTCAATTTATGTTTTTCAACAGACTCTCTTTGTATGGAGTTTATCCTACACTGAGAGAAAAAAAAATTTAAAATAATAATACGGCGTCGAAATTTGTTTGTAAATGTTTCGAGTCTCTTAGTTGCTTTTTTATTCACAGGTCCACAGAGGAGGATTTCACAATCATAGAGTAGGACGGGCTTAATGCAGGTGTTGTCAATTAGTAGCTTGATATCCTGAATATCCACACCTTTCTGCTGAATATCAACACCTTTCTAGCTGAATATCCCCACCTTTCTTAAAGAGTACAAATCATTACGAGATTTTTCTATGGGATTCAAACACATGTTATTGCCGTAAAAATTTAATTTTCAAACTGATTTTTTATAACTTTTTAACATTAAGTCAAATGGCAATAGCCAAACCGCAAGTCATCAATTTAACGCATGCCATTTTTGTTTAATAACCGCAGTAAGTTAATACGTTAAATATTGATTTCGCTATGATTTTTTTTTTTTTTTTTTTTTTTTTTTTATAAAGATAAGCAACATTCATGAAATTCTTAATATTAATTAATGTGTTGCTTTAAGATAACCCAGCAAAAACACACCTTACCAAATAATAATTATAATAATATATTATAACTCCAAGTTTTTTTTATTTGAAATGTCACAAAAGTAATGAGTTTTACATTATTGGCCGCCTTACTTGAATATGAATTATAATTGGTTACCTATGTGCATACAAGGGTATGAATAATAAGCCATTACCAGAAGGAAAAAAATAATGGGTCTAAAAATAGATTTAAAAAAAAAATAAGAATTTACAAAAAATATAATTAATTTTTTTTTTAATATTGTAGAGCCGGTAATCGATCCCTGGTCGGCAGATTAATCCACCTAGGCATTTTGCCTTATTATTGTTCACCAATTAGTTTTTATATGAAAGTATTTCATTATAAGTTACTTATTGGTAACACATTATTATATAAATTCTTTCAAAGTCTTTAAATTTAGAAGAAAGTTTATTAGTAATATAGCATTCTTATACAGAGAAAACAGCTTTGCTTAATGAATTTTTTATTGCGAAGCGTGATAAATTGTGAACAAATTTTAGCTCAAAATTATGTACCAAAATATGGGCGTTTCTCTTATGTCAAAATCAGTAAACTTTTTATTAAAATGTATTTAAATATCTTAAAATTGCTTTTAGGAAAAATCCATATGGTCAGCATCCAACTCTTCACTATCAGGATTATTTTTAAGTCACTTTTTTATTTTTTTGGAAGAAATAAATTTATCTTGTTGTACGATAAGTTTATACTTGTATGAATCTACACCCAATGTGACCACTTTATTACTGGCAATAATAAATGGTAACATTTGCATTAAGTTAAAGTTTTTGTTTTATTTTGCAAACTTGTTTTTGTAGTTATTTGAATGTTAAAGATTATTTTAATTCATTAGCAAGAGACAATTTTGTACACTTTTCTTCTGTACTGTACATTAGGGCAATAACTTTTTGCATTTTTTGCAAATATCAAATCTCCCCAGACAAAATCGTGTAGGGCATGGACAAATATTAAGAACTGCGTTTTTAGTTTTTCGCTATCGTTAAAAAAGGTTCCGCACCAAACGCGTTAAAGTTTTGAATCAAACAAAGTTAAAAAAAAACTTTTTTTGATGCCTCAACGTCTGACCATCATATCTATATAATTAAGGCATGCTGATATCAATAGTAAAGTCCGTTTTCGAGTCAATGGAATAGTTTTCTTCCAAATTTGCTTACTTACATATGTATAAACCATATTTAAAAAAAATTGTTATTAAAAAAATTTAAATAAATATATTAAAGGCATTTTAGAAATCGCTGTCTGTGCGCAAGGTTTTTTTACCAAATTGAACTGAAATAGTTTTTTTTTATCATTAATACAATATTTGCCATTAGAAAACCCCTGGGGAGAATGTTGTCCAAAAAAAGTTATCACCCTACTGTACATGTTTTACATTTATTAATATACATGAGTTTTAAATGGTGAAAAAGGTTGTATGTTTACAATCCAACTCGCAGAGAAAAATATGATTGAACATGATTGCCGGTAAAAAATTAGCATATTATGATCCTAACAATCATAAACATGATTCTGGCTGATGATATTATGATCACTGGGAACGATTTTATCATCATTTAAAATTATAATATGATTATGGGAATAATGTTATGATTGTAAAGTGTTTCAATCATAACATGATGCTCTTAAACTATCATAACATAATGCTCTTTTTTTGCGTGAATATATTATGTTCTATTAAACAGTGGAAAATAAGCTGTTGATGTTGCAAATTGCAATCAATGGCAGTAATAGTAAAGATAGTAGCATGCGTTTTGGTGATGAAACTATTTTAAATAGCTTTTAAATTATTGCAATAAATATACAACCAATAGATTTATTTCACAACTCTTTATTTTTTGTATTCACCTTTATTGAAAAATTATATTAAAATTCTCTTCATGCTAAATAAATAAATATGTATTATGCTATGCATTATTTAACATTCATTACTGTAATTGTTATTTATTATCATATCCTACACTATAATAACCTGCAATAAAAACCTATGCTTTGCTTCAACTCGCAATTATAATAGGATTTTAACTTATTTCTGAAATTCGGAGGTTGTTGATAAATGGAAATGATACTAATAAGACAAGAGTTAAGCAAAATTGATGATTAATAGGTTTTTTGTCAAAGATCTGCCTGTTCTGAAGGATCTAGCTTTTCTGAAACTTCGGGTTCTGATGAGCTCTTTAGCCAGATCGAAATACTAGTATCAACCTAGATAATATGTTTAATTTGCTTTAGTTTTGTAAACATACGTTCAAAGTTTAATAAACTGATGATGCTTGTTAGGAACGGACCCCAGCCACGTGTTTGATTGCTAAGAAGACAAGAATGGATCAAAATTGATGTTTAAAAGGTTTTTTGCTGAAGCTCTGCACGAAGAGAAAAAATATGGTTGCAATATGATTGCGGCCACAAAGCAATGGTTGTTTTAAATAAATTATTCTTGTATCAATCGTATTCCAACAATAATATGGTTGCTTTCATCATGCTCTAGTAAAGATTAATCTTTCTTTTCAGCTATTATATTATTTTACAATCATAATTATTATTATTATTTATTATCATATAACCAAATTATGTTTATATACAATTATTATTTTCAATAATCATAATATAATTGCAATAACAAAACTTTCTCTTTTTTTTAGCAGAAATCCTATTTTGTCAGGAAAATTAAGGCATGTGATTACAGCATAACTACGCATGAAAAAATTGTGAAAAATACAATTTCACAATGCATTTATAATGATCATAACATTTTTGTAGCAATTATAATATTTGCAGTTTACCATATTATAGTCCTGGTTTTTAAATTATAGTCATGGAAAAGAACTTCGTCGTCATTTATCACCATATTAGAATTATTGCAAACATATTATGATTATATCATACTACAGACTTAAAAGCACGTATATTTTGTTTTGTATTTTGTGTTCATATTTCTTTTAACTTTATTTTTGTCAACAATTCATTTTGCAATTTATTTTAAATTTTAAAAATAAATCACTTTTAATCACTTTTTTCTTAATTTATAACACTTTTATGAATTATAAACAATAACTTCATTTAAGGAATGCGTGTCCATTTAACTTTTCCTGGGATCCCATAGTATACCGCGTTGAGACTACCTAATTATTCCATCCTCCACTAAAAATATCACCATTACAGTTAGCAGCACTGCGTTGTTTTTTTATTATTATGTATGTTTGCTCAATATTATTTAAATTGTTCGGACTGACTACTTCTCACAACTTCTTTTCACAAAATACTAAACAAGAATGACACTAAAAACAGACTGATCATCTTATAGTTGGCGCAATTATAATATGGATCTAGATACAGAGAAAAATGTGTTAATAAATACTATATTATGATTGTAGATAAGAGAATAATATGTTAATCAAAAAAAAGAGAAATTTTTACTATAACATGATTAAAGCAACCATAAATAAAAATTTTATTGAAGCAACCGTTTATGGCTGTATGAAAAATAGTTTTGTTGCAGCATTCATAATGCAACTATATTTCTTCTCAGCGGGTAGTTTCGGAAAATTTTACTAGAAAACTATAAGCATTTATCCGGTGTAGTACATATAATAGTTGTTCATTAACTTTTCAATAGTTATAACTCTTATTGTTTAATCGTTTTAAATTTAACCATACCTCGTCTGGCAAATTGTGAAAATATCTATACAAATTTCTATTTCCATTATCAATTACATTCGTATGTTTTTTGTGTAATTTTGTAGAACATAAAACACAAATTGCTGAATGTGGAAGATTTCTGATACACAAATTAATGAAAATGAATTTAAGTAGGTATAATCAAAACTACATTTGAAGGTTTGTAAACTTTTTTAAAATACTTATTTATGTGAATTGGGGAATTCCAAATTCACATTTCGGGTAAAATTACAATTTCATCGCATTGAAAATTCAAATAAAGATAATAAATAAAAAGATTAGCTGTTTTTTAAGGATAACGGTGTTCAATTTATTCTTGCTACGGTATTTTAACTGGTTTACATATTTCTAAATATGTAAAACAAATTTTCAAAATTTACCATAACTACTAAGAAGGATCAAACCATTTTTGTGCATAAGCAAAAACACAAATCTGAACAATTATTTCGTGTAAAAAAGAAATAAAAAAAGTGCGGTTCATGGGAACTAAAATTTATATGACAACATAGCGAAAAATGAGTTCATCTTTTAGTATAATGTGAACAGCTTAAAAAATTATGTGCACGAATTCAACCGAAAAGCGAAAGCGAGTTTAACAAAAATGTCCACATATTTGTACGAATTTAAAAATAAAGTTGCTGAACTAAATCTGTGTTAGCCAACGAAATTGGGTATGTGGTTGATTCCAAGCGTTAAATGAAGCACAAAAATATTATATTATAATCGTTAATTATCCAAGTTTGATATAATTTTTATTAAAAATAAAAATTATGTTTTTTTCGACCTTTAAAAACTCTATAGATTATTTGTTAGGACAATATCCTAATAAATAAATATGGAGTATGGCCTCGAACTTGAATAATTTTCATTTTCATTGCACAATTAAAGGTCGAAAAAACATAATTTTTATGTTTAATAAAATTTTATCAAACTTGTATAAAAGACAAAGTACCGTCTAGTTTACTACCCCTGTGTTGTTTATTAACTAACCAAAATATAAAAAGGAGAGAAAAACAAAAAACGTGTATTGAATATCCATCAGACCTTGCTCATAACAAACAAGTTTTCAATTTATTTTTTGATCAATGGTTATAATCTTTAACTTTAAGCTCATATATTAGTTCTCATTTAGTGAGAAAACCAGTTTATATGAATGTTTGATGTTTTCAATGTGATTGTCACTTCTTTCAAAACGTGTTCTGATGATAGGAACCTAGAAAACTCCCGAAATAGATCTATCAACACATTCCTGAAAGGGTCAAATAATATATTTGAAAACAAAAAACTCTATAGATTATTTGTGAGGACAATAACCTAATAAAGAAATATAGAGTATGGCCTCGAACTTGAATAATTTTTATTTTCATCGTTAATTATCTTTAATTAAAAAGTGCTTGCACTACGTTATAATCTGTCAAAAAAAAATCGTTACTTTTCTGTTGGCAAATAGAGTAATTTGAATGGGTTCATGTACAATATTGTGAATATTCACAAATATGTACATGCTGCCCTGAAACACCAATAATGCAAAATTTGTATAAAAAATAGACCAAATTATTCATAAAGCGTCTGCATTTTCTTGAAATGGCCACAAATCAGTTAATTTTAAAACTGATTCAATGATTTTCCTTTAAACGAGCTTATGATCTTCTGTTCATAAAATATAATTATTTATTTCCAATATTTCGTCTTCACATTGGGTGACTTCTTCAGGGAAATTACACAAGGCAACAATTTTGAAAAAATTTTAGGGGCTTTGAAAACCACTATACAATTTTGATGTATTGTGGTCCCAGTAGTACAAATATGGTTCAATTTTGAAATTCTATGGAGAGGTTTTTTTTTAAAAAATTTTTAATTAAAATTATAAATTTTTTTAGACGTGTCTCCACATAATTAATGATAACTAAAAAAAAATTAGTCCGATATTATTCAAATAAATTTAGAAAAACTGAAATTTACATAGCCTTTAATCCGTTAATATATTGCGTTTCAAGCGGCTCAGTAGTTTTGGAGTTATAATAAAAAATTGAGGGAAAAAATATTTTTTTTACGTGAAAATAGCAAATTTTTTTGGTTAAAAAAAATCATAAAAAATCGAAAACGGCAAAAATCGTTCAGATTTATTGCTTTATCGCAAAGCCACATGTAATAGGAACAAAATGAGATATCGATCATAAAAATCGATTGATTTTTTTCGAATTTATTCACAATTAAGTGAATTCGCTTATTTTCACCAAATTTTAGTTTTTTGTCTGATATACATAAAATTGAGTAGTTAATGTTCTTCTTTCGATTGATTGAATTTTGAAAACATTTTCCCCATGCTATGTACAAATTTTCACATCAAAAATGCATTACATAGTAACATTCGTGTATTTTTTGGCAAAACCCTACCTAGAATATACTGATTCTATTCTTCGGAAAGACATTTGTGTTGGATGAGCTTAAATGTAAATAAATAAATAAATTAAATAGTAGAAAATTTATATTTTATTATTCACATTTATTATAATAAATAAAACAAGAAAATAAATAAATAAATATGTATTATAAACTACAAACTCTGAAATTTTCTTTTAGTCGATTTTCTACTATTGTTGAACTAACGAAGTGTTACTCTGAATACTCCAGCAAAAATCAGCCATCATGTGTGCATCCCAGCGACCCTGGTATCGTTCCTCCATTGTCCGGATATCTTGGTGGAATCGTTCGCCCTGTTCTTCACTCAAGTCTCCTAGATTTTCAGGAAAACGATCTAAGTGACTGTGCAGGTAGTGTAATTTGATGCTCATGTTGCATCCAAGATTCTGGAAGTGAGTTAACATCTCTTCAACGTGCGCAACGTAATCATCACCCTTGTTATTTCCTAAGAAATTTTGAATAACCCATACAAACGAATCCCATGCATTCTTCTCAATTTCTGACATTGAACTGCCAAATTCAGTATCGTTCACCAATTTGCGAATTTGTGGGCCATCAAATATGCTTTTTGTACTTAAACAAAAATAACACTCGGATGCGTGGTTCGCTGTTTCTCTCCATAGCATAGGCTTCAAAATTTCCAAGTGTCGTCTGTAAAATGAAAAAAAAAATTGAAATCAGGAATATGAAGAATTCAAATTTTAATTAAGAAATATTGTAATTATAAAATATTCCAAATCTATTAATTTATACTTACTTTACGTTAGAAGACTTCATAGATAAATTCAATCGACATGGAATGCATATAGTACTCGGTGTCCAATGCTGGTTCAAATTGTGCGGATAGATATTATAGCAATCTTGATATGACTTTTGCAATGAAGTTAAGAACCACTTCCGTTTTTTCCCGGTGATATATTGGCCGCACACATAACAAAATAAATCTGGATCGTTTTTACATGAAAATGTTCTGGCTTTCTGGCTCATTTTTATTAATATTTGAAAATTGTTTTTAACTTCTAAGCTGTATGACTCTAATTTTTGTGTAGGTATTAAATGATGTTTGCGTTATCGCAAACACTTCTTGAATGAAATAAAAAGGGTCAAGGAGATCTTATAAATACTGATACTATAATTTGGGATAACCCTTTGTGTGGATACAGTTTGTGTGTGCTGCAAATTTTTTATTATTCCCAAGAATCCTAAAAAACATTAAGGACTTTTATGAAAAAAAAAAATTATCCGTTACAGGTAGCTAACGGAAAATAAGAGCACTTCAGCGTACACGCACATTTATGAGCGTTTTATTACTATCCTACCGCAATCGTAAAAATTAAACAATCTTTTGTTTATTACTTATTTTTTTTTAATTATTAGAATCATAAAAATGTCATAGAGGTTTTTCCCAAAGGGGTTTTGCCAAAATGCGTGTCGTAAAATGCACCTGAGTTTTTATGTTCTGCATTTTCATTATGTAGGTACAATTTTCTACAGTGCTTGTAAATATGCGATACCTTCAATTAATTGTAAATAAAAATGTAAAGCATGCATCGATTTTTATGATCCATATCTAGTTTAATTCGCATGATATGTAGCTTTACTACAAAAAAATAAAAGTAATATTTTTTGCAGTTTTCGATTTTTTCCAGATTTTTGTTTTTCAAATTTTTTTTTTTTTTAGCATTTTTTTTTTTTTTTTGCTAACAATTTGTTTCATAACTTTGAAACTATTGATCGCATTAAAAAAATTTGTACAGTTCTTTAAAGATATTGTAAACCTTAATTTTTGTAAATTTAATTTGACAAAATCGGACTAGTTGTTTTTGAGTTATGACAACATAAGTGGAGAAATGGCTCAAAATATTGTCAATTTAAAAAAAAAATTTTTTAAAAAAAAATTATCCATAGAATTGAAAAATTTTACCATTTTTGTACTTAGGCAGCCATGATGCATCAAATCTATATAGTGGTTAGTCAAGCCTTTTTTTGCTGTTGACCTGTGTTATTATTATAATTTGATTAATACAATTTTGTTTTAAGAAATAAAATTTTATATCTATAATCTATATAAGTTTTTAATAATTGTAAAAAATTTTTGTAAGTTAATTTTCTATTCAGTTTGATGTAGTTTGAATATTGTAAAACGCGGTGTCTTGCGTAGTTTTCACACAAAATTGCAAATCACCAGACAGTTATTTCAATCACTTGATCAAATCTATCACTTTAATTTTTTAGGTGTTAAATTAACAAAAATACATTTAAACATAAAAACCTTTTCTAAAAACACTACAAATTAATAAATTAATGTTAATTATTTATAACTATTTAAGCAGGAGTATCATATAATTTTCATTTTTAATAAATATATTTTTTTCCTTTTTTTTTTTCTTTGCTTAAATTTTTAAGAGTTCCCAATACTAAATTATATGAATTATGAATAGCTGCAGAAATATGGTAACATTATGGAATTGTATCATTAAGATGGCAATAAACGTTCAAGTCAATCACAAAAACGTAGGGATTTATACAATATAATTTTTTAGTCCCCGCGTTAGGTGAGTGATGTGAAGCGTAGGCGATTTGATGAACGCAGGTGATTAACAAAATTATTACATACATTTTAATTCAATACCAAATGTAAAAAAATCAAATCTTCATTAATAAAAAATTATTGTATTTATACTGGAGCACGCTGAAAATATACTTTTGTTTTTAAAACATTTCCGTTTTCCATGCTTCTAATATAATACGTTTGCTTTCAAATTGATTTGTGTTTGCCTGTAAAAATATATATGTTTGGAAAAAGTAAAAACCACATTCCGCCAATCTTATGTTTTGCTGCAAATATGTATTACGTCCCAAACATAATATCTAAAAATTTTAAAATTGCAAATATATCTTTGTTTAAGTTTGAAAATTTCAATCATCGTAAATATATAAATAATTGCCCGCAAACATGTTTTCTTTAATGTGTTACCAAATGAACATGCCCCTGTTACAACAATAGTATTTGTAATAGAAAAGTGACCAGTTACTTACCTTAATTTCTTATTTCAAAACTTATTACAGGGTAAAAGAAGTTTTGCTGGTATACATTCAAACAAATTTAAATAAATTAAAAAATCATAAATATATCTTATTGTTTTTGGCCATTAAGACTGACAACTTTTCTGCATATAAATTTGCAATACAAACATGATTTTCATGCAAAACAAAATGCACACATTTGCATAAGTAAGTTTATAAAAACACTTATTTCCATATTAGTGGCTGCATTTTTACATTTGCAGATAAATAATCCCCAGTTGAAGCGGAAACAATTTCAAAAATGTAACGGAAGTTGTTATGCGGAAACATTTGTTGGTGTTGTTTTCTGTTTTTTACACACTTCTATATTTTGCTAAACAACTACTATTTTTTTTTTAGATATTTTTGTTTAACTCGTAAACATTTCTTCGTGTATGACGTCCCGATGAAAAAAGTTTTCTATACTCATATACAACTTGATATCACTATTTGTACTTACTTATGGCAATATATTATGATATATGTTCATTAGACCGACTTACGGAAAAAAGTTTCTTTTCTCCACCCCACAAAATGTACCTCTTATGATGATTCCCAAAATATTTTGTGTCTAGCATTGAGATACCGTGAGCTGGACCGTTTTTACAAAAGATATATATATTTTTTTTTTAATTTTTAACTTATAACGAGCTTTCAACCTCCGTATATTTACAAAAATAAAGCAACTCAAATATATTAGCTAGGTTGATACTAGTATTTCGATCTGGCAAAAGATCTCATCAGAATCCGAACTTTTAGAAAAGCTAGAGCCTCTTAATTATTAACCTATTAATTATCAAGTTTGCTACATCTTTGTCTTCTTAGGGTCTTTTCCTAACTTTGAAGACCAAAAATGTTCTATTTATAGAAAAAAAATTTCTAGTTTTTACTCTGGCTCAAGTAATATTTTTTACGGTTTTATTAGTTTTTGATTTTTATATACATCGAGATTATTTTAATGTTATTTTTAATTTATAACGAGCTTCCAACTTTATGGGGGTTCTCCAAAAAAAAGTAGGTGGTCCCCTCCAGAATTAAAAAATAAATTTTTTTTCTATTATCTGTTATGGGGTCCGGGCCCAAAAACCGGTCCGCGTAGTAACATACAAATGTAGGTACTCTAATGAAAGAAAAATGTCTCAGAATATCAAAAATTATATTATATTTAGGATCTATGATACGTAGCGCCGGCTACAACGGCTTGCAAATTTTGCCTGCAGCGCTATTTTTGAAAACACTTACAAATTCATCGAAATTTGAACAAAATATATTTTTTGATAAAATCGCAATATTTACAAACTTTTCTCAGCGAAGCCACTAAACTGCCTAGCACATAAGAGAAAACCCCTCAGCCCAACCGAAGGCCGGTCATGCAGTGAAACTTTACTCAGCGAAGCCACTAAACTGCCAATTTCATATGAGAAAACACCAAAGGCCGGCCCAAGGCCGTTCACGCAGAAATACTTTCCTCAGCGAAGCCGGCTATTTTGATCAACTTTAAGAGAAAACCATTAAGCCAAACAATTTTGTACTATCACCTCCACTCGGTTATACCTGGGTAATGCCAACAATATCAACTAAAAAGTCATATTTTTATGTAAAATTCCTTATTTGAACAGTAAGTTTCACAAAAATATCGAAAAAAACACAAATTTATACATTTTTGTACTTTAAATAAACTTAAAATTTCTCTAAAGGCGCTACGTATCATACTAATAATATAATTTTTGAAATAAAGAGCAAATTTCCTTCAATTTGAGTACATACACTTTTTTGTTTATACGCATACCGGTATTTGATCCCCGGGGAACCCAGGGGTCCAACCCCAAAAAACTTAAGATAGAAAAAAATTTTGTTTTTTTAATTCCAGAGGGGGTCAGTTTTCTAAAGGCGCGTCAATGGGTATTCTGCAAAAAATTAGAATGTCCAATTTACATATTTCAATCTTTAGTCGATTTAGGTAAATACGTGTTTTAGCTTTATTTGAAATTCGCACCAGTTCGCGGTTTTCCAATAATGGTGGGAAAATATGTTTTCATCATATCAATGTCGATATCAAATATTTTCTTGGGGCAAGTACATCATCTATGTATGGAAATAATTTGAAACTTTTCAAATTTAGTGCACTTTGTTTGGTGCACTGGACCAAATTTTAACATTTTGAATTAAACAAATATGCATATGTATTCGGTTTCTAGTTGATGTAAGGATGAAAATGTAGCTTACTAGAAATGAGTCCAATATGCGATTTTTTTGCAGCATAACTTTTTTCGCAAAAAAAAATGTATGCAGTTTTTTGTTTTTCATATATCGAGCTAATTTTTTGATTTAATCAAAACAATGATTTTTTTTTACTAAAACTCGAATTAGTAAGAATTTCAACAAAAACTGAAACACTAAAAAACTGTACGAATTTTGGCATCAAAACTATGGTTTGTAATCCGGGAATTTTGTCGATTTTGCAAATCGTGTGTGTTAATTTTAAGTAATTGGAACTTACATTTATATAATATAAATTGGAACTTATATATTACTTCTCCAAATAACTTTAAACGCACTTACACTTAGAATACTATGTAGGTAAAAATCACCGCGAATGTAGTTAATCACAAATGAAATTTCACTTAAAGAAGGGACGACTTACATTTCGTTAAATTCAGCTAACGTTGTTTTTTGTTTTTTAATGTTTAAAAAATGAATCACAATTGTAGTAAAAATTAACCACATGTAAGTAAAAAACAAACAAACATTTATTATTTTTTTTTAAATAACAAAAAACTACTGTAAAAAATTAATGTAAAATCATAAAACAGTCATTTGATGTGGTTTGTTTTTTAAATAAACTACAAGGTTACTAAAAAATTGAATTTGTTCTACAAATGCCTGACATTTGCATTAAAATTAAATAAACTGTATTACAACCCAAACAGCAACATATTTTTTAAAGCAGGAGTTCCCTGAGTGTACCATAAACTTATAATTTACAAGAAACTACAGTTGGACTCAATGATATTAGCAAAGTTGGGCTAAATTTGTTAAATTTTTTAATAAAATTTGAGTCTGTATTTTTTTCAATAAGAAATAATTTTTTGACAAAATTATAGTTAAACACAAACTATTTTTGAATTAGGCAGAAATGTGTTAAATGAAAATATAATGTGAATTTTCTCTAAGTAATTCGTATTTTACTATAAAATGTGTTTGTGAATAATTAAACTTGTAAAGGGTCCGCCATCTAACGTTTTTTTTTTCAACTAGTGCTTATTTCGTGAGTGGTAACACTTAGCTCATGTCTGATTTGACAGATAATTAGTTGCATCCTTCCGCTGAACGAATATGGTCCGTATGTTCGTTATCTTGTGAAAAAAGTGAAAGAAACTGGCATCTTTATCGATAAAACAAAGCGTGAAAAGCCAAAAACAGTGCGTACACCCGAGAATATTGCAATTCACCGTCGTTCTCAGCAATTGAACATTTCGGATACATCATTGAGCCGAATTTTGCATAAAGACCTTGGTATGACGCCATACAAAGTCCAATTGGTTCAGGAGTTCAAAAAAAAAAAAGTTATTTGGCGGACCCTTTATAGCTTTGTAAACAAAAATGCGTTAATAAGTTTTCCAAAAATAGTGTGCTCAATTTAAAGCATAATGTGTGGTTTTAAATAAAAAGTTACACACAATACGGATGTAAATTTCAAAACATTTTTAAGAGTGTAATAGAAGTGCTCTTGAAATTACAATTTTGGTTTTAAGTAAAATATTTTTGTAACGAGATAAAGTTCTGATGTTTTGCTCTTAAACATATTCCAACCTCCCCACGAAAACAAAAAAGCAATGACAATTTCCCCAAAAACTTTTTTATTTAGCAACACAGCTTTGGATTATTAAATTTTATAATATACAACGTACAGTGGCTGAAAATTTGATTTCATTGGACAAAAGTCCAATTTTTTTTCTGTCACCGATTTATAAAATTTTAGCGCCATTTGGTAGCTAATGTATCCAAATTAAGGTAGCCAAAGAATGAGTTCAAACTATTGCTAATTGTGGGCGTGGCATGCTGTAAAACACAACTGTTTTTTTTTTTTTAATTCCAGAAAACGGTGATTATTTTGGTTTTGTATCAAAAATAAAGTGTTACCACTCTCAAGTTATCATCGATAATGGCCCGCGCTTTTTTTTTTGGTAGGATTGTAGTCTTTAAATAATTGTATGTCGTCATAGCCCTACCATTTACATTAGGGGCGTTATGAAATTTTAATTAAACTACTATATTTTTGTCAAATTTAAAATTTTGTGGAATACAACTTTTAGGGCACAAACGACAACAAGAAAAGTGGAACCACCTGGAGAAAGGTACAAGTTTTGTCTTTTGTTGCAAAAGTAACCGTGACGACCCGTGTGTAGAACACTTTTTTCATTTTAATGAAATTACACAAAGAAAATTTCAAATTACGGTAATTGTAAAAGCCCTGTACGTAAATTTGTGCTTTAGGCATTTTATAGCATTGAATGGAATTTTTTCATTAGCATTGAATTTCCTAAGTATTAGTTCACCAATGCTGATGTCAAAAAAATGTCATTACCATTTAATTGCCATGAAATTTTTTGGCATTAGCATTTGTCCTACTAATGTTACTGAAATCACACTAATGCCTAAAAAAACTAATTACAATTGAGCAAAAAAAGCATTTGTTTACAAAAAAGGGGAGTTTAAATTGTTTTACATAAGACTGGAACGGATATCGATAGGAATTGTATGTTTATTTTTATTTTCACGTAAATAAGTAAAAATAGATAATTAAATCATCCTATGGCTGTTTTATAAAAATTGATTAATCTGAATCTCTCCCGGACCTTGCCCATTTATATTATAAGGGTGTATTAATACTCCTGTGGAGCAACATTTTTGTACGTTTTGCCCTATCTCGCTTAGTTTCGGAGATAATGGAAATTTTAAAAAATTGCTATTTTCTAAAATGGTTATCTCGAAAACTAAGCGAAATATCGCAAAACGGATAATTTTTTTTTTCCAAAACTTAACGATAGGAGCACGTTCCGATAATTTAAATGTGTTAAGTGTTCCAATTAATTAGTCCCATGTATGGTATTTTATAACAAGCAAGTATTGCTAGTGACTTTCCGATGATATGTTACATACACGGAACAAATTATCAACCTAAAACATCTAATTAAAGATTTAATTTGAACTTAATTGGTTTCTAAACAAATGATTGAATCAATTAATATTTTATTTGACTTTTAAATATACAAATACATATTTTATTTTAAACATAATTCTAAAATAATTTTTTCATAAATTGTAGATTAAATAGAAAAGTTTCAATATAAAATAAGAAATGCATTTGAAATTTACAAACAAAAGTTGAACACACACAGCCTGTGTGGTGTAATGGTAAGCGCGTTTGACTGTTACAAAGATGGTCACTGGTTCGATTCCCGGTGACGGCAAACATCAATTTAGAAAAATAATATGTATGTGTTTTCTATCCCTCATATGTATCGCAGAGCCCATAGCACTTAACCCCGCCCAGTAAAATAATGAATCATGGATCCGAACCAAAAACCTTCAATAAGTTCGCTAACTCTCCATCAGGTGGCGAGCAAAAACTGTTTTAAGACTTATCATCTCGCGCAATTACAGTGTTGCCATGTTTGAACACTTCATCTTTCCCCACCTTTGAATGAAAGAAATGACTTGAAACTTACAAGAGTTTTTTCATTAATTTAATTTTTTTGTGTTCATAGCTTTTAATTTTCAGATCCAAACCATTACCAAACGAAGTGATTAGACCTTGAAGATTTATCCACTAAAAAAATTTTCCTTATCGCCGTTTGGTAAAAAGTTGTATGTTGGTTTAGCAATGAAACCAACATTTTCCGAATTTTAAACTTCTGCAGTTTTTCTCATACGGCTTTTGCGCCGTGTAATGGAATTGAATTTTGAGAACAGTATTTAAAAAAATGTGTAATTTTATAAAGTTTAAGTTATACCAAGTTGATGTCAGCACACCAATAACGGGATACGGGCATCACAAACTTAAATGAAATTGGAGTGAATTTTTGGAAAATGTATGTTTTTTTGCGTCTGACATTTACAATTATATTTAAAATTGGCTAGCGTATTGCGTGAACTGAGTATCGTAGTAAACTGCACCTCCAAGTCAAAACGGTACTTACAAATTTCTGAACCCAAAAATTTTATGAACTTTTTAAAAAGTTTGTCAACCTTAATTTTTTTCGCATATTTTTATTGAGAACATATTTAGGTATCCAGAATGAATCTTAACGACAGACATAACTAATAAAATGGAAAAAAGTTTTGTTCCTAGCGAGTAAAGCAGTAGTTTTTTCTAAACACATTTCACTTTCAAAACAAAAAAATTAAAGTTCAACTTTGACCTTGAATTCCTTAATAAGTACTCCATCAATTTTAATGAAACAAAAACTAGAGTCAAGTTAAACTAATTTAATTTAGAGAATTTTGGCCAATGAAAATAATTTTCAGCCACTGTGCAACGAAAGTAATTGAAACCACAATACCAGCAGAAATGAAACTTAACAGCATTTTTAAATAAATAAGAAGTGAAAGAAAAAATATAAACAAAATGATTGATGGAATATAAAATTAATCATAAAATGATACATTGCTGAGATCATTGAAAGACAGCAAAATATCCATCTCATAGCACGCCATTTAGCAAGGAAAACAAAATATAAACACAAAAATAATTTAATTTCTTGATGTCACTACTTAATAAAATTAAAAACAATAAAAAGTAAATATTTTTAAATAAATAGTATATATTTTTAAAGCTTCGCAGAAAAAATATAAACAAAATGATTGATGGAATATAAAATTAATCATAAAATGATACATTGCTGAGATCATTGAAAGACAGCAAAATATCCATCTCATAGCACGCCATTTAGCAAGGAAAACAAAATATAAACACAAAAATAATTTAATTTCTTGATGTCACTACTTAATAAAATTAAAAACAATAAAAAGTAAATATTTTTAAATAAATAGTATATATTTTTAAAGCTTCGCAGCAAAACTTTGGTAATGGGTGCGATAAAGTAATGCATTACCTCCTGTATACTCCTTATCTGTATCATTAATTTCCAACAAAAAATAATGAATTACCGATAATGCATTACTTTGCAATGGATACTCCTTACCTTCAGCACTATTTCGAAACATAGAGTAATGAGTAACCACTAGTGGGCTACGTAATGTGTTACTATGTAATGTATACTCGTTATCTTCAACATTATTTTGAAATATAAAGTTATTAGTTACCAATAATTGGACACTCATGGGTTACCTTTTATATTATTTCAAAACATGAAATAATAACTTACCGATCATGCTTGAAATATCCCAGCAAAAAATAGTGCTTACCCAGAAGCGCTTCCGGAAGGCCTTATTTAATTACGAAGCGCTTCCAAAGCATACCCAGAAGACATGATTTTTGTTCGCGATGTCCCACTTGGTATGTCTCTTTTAAGCAGGTGAAAAGCGCTACTTTCATATGCTCTTAGAAGCAATAAATTCATACTTTCTTAGGCAATAAGAAGCGCTTTTTTGTATGTTGACAAAATTAATGCTTCATGGTATGCATTCTTTATTGCTACATTGTATGCATTATTCACTGCTTCAAAGAAGGCATTTTGGGAAGCACTACAGAATGCCTTCCGTAATTGCTTTATAGTATGCAAGGTTGTGAAGCGCTATTTTGGAAGCTTAAAATGTAGTTACTGCTTACCAAATCCAGTTTTTGCTGCAATAAGCTTTAAGTAATATTTAGCCCTCTAACTGGCAAATGATGTTTTACAATGAAATTCATACCATGTGTTCCACTCGAAAAACAAATAATAAGTTCTTCAGCAAAATTGTTTATCATTGCCTAATTTGGACGATATGAGCCAAAATATTTTAGGGCGTATTTTGGAAACTAGAGCATATAAAAGAGAAGTTATGGACACAAATTATTTATCTTACCAAGATATAGCCACACTCGAAAAACAATTTTTTTCTGCTCCTATTCAAGAAGATATTGCGATTTTCCCTTTCTGGAAAAAGAGAAATTAGGCGAAAAAGTATCCAAACTTCAATTTATATTGTTCAAACTCCAACGCTTTGCTATTAATACTTAGTGTCTTCTTTCTGCAAAATTTCATAAAAAGCCGTCTTTTAGTTTATAAGTTAAGACGATGTCCTTTAGAGGAATCCTGATCAAATCCTCTGAGTCGTTGGACTAAAGTAAGGACTTATTATTAAAGATAAAGCTTCAATCTTACTTATAGTCGTTGGACTAAAGTAAGGACTTATTATTAAAGATAAAGCTTCAATCTTATTTATATTTTATTATAGAGTCTTAAATTGTTGCAAAATTTCATAAAAATCCGTCTTTTAGTTTATAAGTTAAGACGGTGTCCTTTCGAGGAGTCATGATAAAATCCTCTTAGTCCTTGGACTAAAGTAAGGACTTATTATAAAAGACGAAGCTTCAATCTTACTTATATTTTATTATAAAGAGTTTTTAGTCAACTTAAATTGGTTGTTTAGATTTTTGAAAACTATATATTTTTTTTTTTAAATAATTGGTTTTTGAAATTTAACGAAATTTTGATTTTGAAGCTTTTTCGCTTCCAAACCGTGGACTGCACACGAACAATTTTTTCGCAAAATATTTAGCGAAAATATCGGAATATATTAATTTCTAAGTATAAAACGCTCATTTGACGCTTTGTGGTAAATTTTATGAAGACTGCGCTGAGGCAGCCTTACTAGTTAGAGGATAAAAATTGTATTTTAAAAATCTATATTTAGACACATTACTTTGTGATTATTTATAAGCACGGAAACGAAAACTCTAACCACAACAATTCATTTACATTTTATTATATGTGACAATAGCTCAGTTGGTAGAGTAATTGCCTAATAACCAGATACCCCAGGTTCAAATATCAGCGCGAGCACGTTATTTATTTAATTTAAAAAATTCATTTGTAATATTTTTTTTTATAAATTAGTTATGAAAATCTATTTATTGACACATTACTTTTCCAAACACGATAACAATAAAAGTAACCAGTTGATTTACTATGTAATGAGTCCATGCATTACTTTTAGACTCATCGCCCGTAAAATTCATTAATGAAGTAAGGTGTATTTTAATGCATGGAGCCCTATGGCAATACATTACTTTATCCATTATTTGGTAATGTGTGGTTTTGCTGGGTTTGGTAAAATTCATAAAACTTCTACATGACTGCATAGTTGTATAAACATTTTCGACATGACAGCTTTGATATTTTCTTGCAATATTATATTTTTCGAATACAATACAATAAATTTTATATTTTTATTAGGTTTTTTTCAGACACAAAATATTTTCTGGCCTTTTTTTTCGTTTAAAATTTTTTATATTAACTCTTCTGTCCTGTTTGGTTCAAAGTGACCATTTAAAAAACAAAGTTAAAAACCATAGTTGAAACTGCTGGGTTCCTGTAAAATTCAGTATATATTTCATTAAAAATTTTTTTCTTGTAAAACAATTTAGTGAAAAGCTTATTTGGTTTTCCCCTATGAGAGAATTTATTTTTTACATACACCAATTGTGTGTGGGTTATTTTATATATTTTTACAACTGAGGTTGTTGGACATTACACGTAGATTACAAAAATGTTTAATTTTTTTAAATCGGTTGATAATATAAATTATACAAGTTCTAAACATGTTTGAATTTCGAGGTGTCCTACGGTTGGAAAGTGTAGCTAATGCAATAAAAACAAAAAATAAGACATGTATCAACCATTCGTCGTCAAAGGGTTAATGTTATATGTTTTATTATCAACTTCTTTCAATTTTTCAAAACGGCATACTTTTGTATTCCAAGAATAATTTATAGAACATACAAAAAATTAATGAAAACTTTTGAAGCTTTCCTAAGGTTATCAAACTTTTCAATATAAACAAATTAACAAACACAATGAAAATTAAAAAGAAAATTTGAAGTTTATATGCCATGAAAAATGTATGTACCCGGTTAAAAGTCAAAATATATGTATCCATTTTTGGACACATATGAACTCATTAATAAATGTCCATATACCTCCATATGTGATTCATATATGATCATAGGTGTTCATATGCGATCATACATGTAAATAAATATTAAATATTATTTTCGATAATGTACACATATGACCATGTATGGAAATGTATGGACATGTATGATTAAGTATGTAAATATTACCTCAATTTTTGTTAATGCACACACATGAACATATATCATTCCTCATATGAACATGTATGAATCATTTTTGGACATATATGAATCATGTATGGACGCATGTGGACATGTATGCAGCATGTGTGTTCATGTATGGATCCATATATGTAGATTTTTAACAGGGTATATATTTATTTTTGTGCGTTTGAAAGGGCTTAGAAATGGTTTCAGATCTGGACAAAAATCTTTGAAAATCTTTTTAGATGTTAACAGCTCTATTATCAAATACGATCCAACATGATAACATCCTCTTAAATTTGGCTACAAAAATTAACTAATTTTCCATATTAACAGTTCAGATATTAACAGTTCTGTCACTAGATCTGATCAGATCTGGGCATAAAGTGCATCAAGAATGTCATATCTCATCAAATATGATCGAATCGGAAAGGAGTAGCTTCACTCTCCAACACGAATTATAATTTTGGCAATTAATGTTTTTTTCTTTAATTACACATATTATAATATAAATATAGCAATTGACATCTGCAAATAATTTATTTTGAAAATCTTTAAAATTTATTTAAAAAAAAAATCCCTTTTGCATTTTCTGTTCCAGATATTTGCGATAAAACTAAGGGGTGTAGTGAACGAATATCCACAAATCGTTTTTCTTAGGGAAATCCTAATTTACATATATTAAATAGTTTCCTTTATGTAATTTTTGCATTTTATACAAAATGTATGGAAAATATTTTCGCAATTAGTTTTAACTTTTATTGTGGACATTCTCTCATTGACGCCAACGATTTTGTTAACTTTTAAGAATAGAGAGAAATTGAGAACACTAATCGATCGAAAAGAGTAACTGCAAAAATGGACACAAAAACAGTCAACAAATGTACTAAAGCTACACTAAACAGGGCTGTCGGATATGGCGATTTCTCGCCAAATATGGCGATTTTGAAACGTATTTGGCGTCGAGATTTTCCATATGGCGACATGGCGATTTTTTTGGCGATTTATGATGTAACTGGCGATTTTCTTGGCTATTTTCACCATTTACCTATATTATTTCAGTGATTTTTTTATATAGTTTGTCTTTTTTTGTTACCATTACTAATTAAAAAAAAAAAGATAGTCGGGTAAACTTATTTGCATGATTTTTGTTTTGTTATCATTTTAAGTGATATTCATATTTAGTGTCAAAACGACATCAAAAGTCATGTCATGTCGTATGACATATTAACTTCTGTTCATATGTTGGAATAGTTATTTTAATAACGAAATTCCAACAAATTTACTTGATTTTTGGCCAAAAGTGTTTGATTATCATGCAGCAGGTACGTACCATTTTAAAGAATTTTCTTTGACCGTTCTTAATATGTTGGTTCTTCCAACCAGTAATGCCTGCGTCGAAAGGGTATTTTCCATAATGAATTATACCAAAACACGGTTAAGAAATAAAATTCAATATGAGCTTTTGGACGCTCTATTGAGAATAATAAATCACATGAACGTTAACAAATTGTGCTGCAATTTTTTTTATACCGACTAATGAAATAATAAAAAAATTCAATTCAAATAATATGTATAAAAGTCAAGACACAACTAATGAAATCGATGAGGCTGAAGTTTATGATCTTATTTACTTATTTACTTATGTACTTAATTTTACTTTTTTCTTAACAGATCATATGATCTCCATTTTCATGTAATTTAAAAATATATATATAACTCTCTTTTTACAAAGTTTTAAAATTCTTTTAACAGTAAAAAAGACAAAATGCGTATATATATTGCTAAATTAGAATAAGTATGCAAAGTTCCCAATATTTATTAATTAAATAAAAAAAATTAACAAAAGCTAAACTAAATTTACTTGGACTAAATTTACTTTTGGCGATTTTTTAGTTTTTTTTTATCAGTTTTTGGCCATTTTTGACTTAAATATTATACTAGCTTTTTTATGTAAACAAAATTTTATTTTTTTAAATAAAAAAATTAACAAAAACTAAACAAATTTGACTTTTGGCGATTTTTGGCGACTTTTGGCGATTTTGGACATCCGGTTTGGCGATGGAGCTCAAAAAAATCTGACAACCCTGACACTAAACCCTAAAGCTCATTGTTGCCATAAGAATCCCAATTTGACTGATTAACGAATTTTGATTTTTTTTTAACCTCTGTAACTTTTAAATATGGATCCATAAAGCTTCAATGTATGTTTGTACATTCTCATAAAAACGCATGCATGGATTCATAAATCTCCATACATGATTCAATATACATCCATATATTTGCATTAACGAAATTTGAGGTATTATCTACGTACTCGTATGTATGAATTCATGCATGTTCATTAGGGTGGTCCTTATATTGCACTTTGTCGATTTATGCTGCTCCCAACCCCTAGAAACGTGAAACGAAGTCTAAAAAGTAAATTCTGAAAATTTGAACAAAATCGATTAACCATACGATGCTGCTCAAATTGACCGAAATTTGGGCTCATGGGCCAAAATTGGAAAAAAAATTAAAAATTAAAATTTAATGAATATATAAAAACCTAAATACTTTTAGATTTGCATTTGCCCAGAGATACTCTGATAAAAAATATAAAGTTTTTGGGATATCGTTAACCCTTGTTATTCCGGTACCAAACAAAAAGGTAAAAAATAGCATATTATTCAAACCTCTAAATTGATGTTTTTTTTTAAATTTTGTTAAACAAAATTTCGAAAAATTTTCTTTTTAAAAAAAGCCCTATTTTGAAATTAAAAATTAATCCCTTATACCCCACCCACAAATATGATTGATGCGTTAGTCTGCTAGAGAATCTTCCAAAGAAGAGATTGATACCATAATCTTGGATAAGCTCCTCCTACTTCCTGAGATATGTCCATCCCACACATTGTTACTTTCACAAAATACGGCTAAAAAGTCAAAATCTGGAAGATCGATTTTCGCAGTAGACGTATGGTCTAGTGGACTTTTTTGCTCAGTACAATCCCAAGAATCAGAAATGCGAAGCGCCCATTAAGATTTTTTTCCTTCCATACTATCTAATGTACATGCATGTGGATATTAACTCAAATTTCTTTAATGTACATGTATTGAGGTATACGGAATCATGTATGTAGATTTACGTATACAAGTATGAGCATGTATGCGTGTTTATAAGCATGTACAAACATACATTGAATCCATATGGATCCATATATGAGCATTTTTAGACGGGTATTTTAATTTAATATATAAAAAAAAAGAAAAAAAATTTCCAAAAAAAAACTAATTACAAATGAGCAAATGAGCAAATGAACCGATTCATATGATTTTTTAAACAATTTCATAGAAGAGAAAAATTAATACGAAACTACATTGAAATAATAAAGTACTTTATAAAATATGGTGAACACTTAAGAACTAAATAGTAAAACTAAAGATTTAAATGTATGAAAATTAATGAAATTATGAACTTTTATGAAGAAATAAAAAAAAAGTCTTTGAAATAATTTCATAGCTCTATAGAAAATTTTCATTAAATTTATGAAAAGATAATCTATGAAATCGAATGAATTTTTTTTTTTATGAAACTAAGAAATTGTATAAAAAAAATCTTATAAAAAATGTCATAATATTAATAAAATTTCTTGGATATAATAAAATTCTTCATTGAATCTACCAAAAAAAAGTCGATGAAACTGTTTCATTAATATAACGAAGGATAATTCTTTCAGCGTGGAGGTAATGTATGTTTTGTAAGGTGTTACCAGAGCAGACATGCTCTTATTAGAATAATAGGGTTTGTAAATAAAAAGTAACCAATTAGGTACCTTAATTTCATATTCCCAAACTTATCACCGGTACTTTTGGGACATCGCTAACAAATGCAATCTTGCGAGTAAATAGTCTGCTAATGAGTTGAAGCCATGATCTTTCTGAGATGTTATAATTGATAGATAAAATTATAAATCACTTGCATACATAAAATGTCATTACTTTACAGTTTACAAAAAATCAAAAATAAATACTTACTGGAGTTGAAAAAATAATAAGTCTAAAAAGAGATTTTCCATATTTTTTTAGATTATTACTTTATATTTAAAATAATGGTAAAAATAAGTTCTGCTGGGTAACGCATTATTTTTTTGTATCGAAATAATGGTAAAAATAAATACTTATAAGCAAGTCATTCTTACTTGTAGTAAAGTAATGCATGGAGTAAGCTGGGGTCATTACTGGTATTCCAAAATATAATGATATGTAATATCGTTTCTGCACTGGGATATTTTTAAACGAAAGCATAATAAAAAACTTTTTCTTTATAAGACTTTTCTTCCTACTCATCATTTTTAAAAAAAAAAAAAAAAAAATATTCAACTAAAATCCACGACATCAACGACAATTTCAACACTCGCTGTAGTTTTTCGGAAAATCCGTTAATTACAGGGCTAATAGAGTAAATATTACAATCTTTTTTTTCCATTAAAAATTTAATAATTATTAATTTATTTATATAAATGTTAAATGTCTTTTCTATTATATACTGTTAAAGTATATATCGTACATATGTATTTATATATATGTATTTCTTTTTTTTTATTTCTTATAAATTCGAAGGGTTTTAATAGTAGAATTTTCCTTCGTAAATTAAAATTAATTAGTCATATAAGTTCTTTCCACTCCGTGTAATTATAATGTTTTAGAATTAAGGTATACCATTTCTGTAAATTGAGCGATCTACCAAAAATTATGTACACTATTTTACTACTTTAATAAAGACAATTTCAATTTCAAAGACATGTTGACATATCATAGAGAGAGAATAATAACAAAGTCTCGGTAAGAATCTCAGCTCCAACAATAATTTGTGCAGATTACAAAGTTTGGGTAACTGAGAAAAAACAAACAAAATTGTGTAAAATTTCCCTGTTTTTGAGAGAATTCTCCTGTTTTTTGAGATAATTTTAAAGGAAATTTTTTTGTTATCTGAGAGGCTTTGTTTTGAAATCGAAGCAAGAGTCCATACTCTCAAACTGTGTAATATGTACATAGAAAAAATAAGAGAAGGAAGTGAGATGAAGTGTTTACATATTACACTGTTGACTTTTTATGGTTATGCCAGTTTGTTTATGACAAAAGTAAACTTCTGGCCTTATTTATCTTTAAAATAAAAACAAACAAAAAAGTGTAAAGAACATTTCAGTTTTATGACTCATTTTTACTATTTACAAGTCCTTGGCCTTATATTGTCCCAGCACATAAAATTTTTATAATTAAAATGTCAGAATTTCTGTTCGTGAAAAATGTCGAAAATTTAAGAATTGTAAAAACTCTTGATGATGAGTATGACAATGTGGATGATGTGTTATCACATGGTTAATATTAATATCGTCACAAATATGCAGGTATAATAAGTTATCTGTAGTATAATTCAGTTAAGTTTTTATGATGAAACTTTAATACTTTAAAAAATAGTAAAAATATGTCATTATTAATATTTTTACGTCTTGTCATAACAAATGATTCGTGAATTATGTTTTTGGAGGAGATAAAAAAAATTATATTTACACTACCCGAGTAAAAATATTATATATATTCATATATGGGGCTGAAAAAAAATATAATTTTTTTTAAGTTGTGGAAAGGTGGAATTTTTTTTGAAGTGAAACATTTTAGTTTGACATACAAATTTTTGATTGTTAATTATATAAAATTAAACCTAAAAACTGACAACTTATCGACGTTGTAAATTAAAAAAGTTAACAATCTTAACTTGCCAATGTCAAATTTTGTATTAGATTTCGTAGCATTAATCTATTTATTTATTGAAATTAATCTTATTCTTGGAAATTGTTAATATGGATATAAACTTAAAATTTGGCTATGAGTTAAACACAGCAGACAAACTAGCTTATTTGGTTTAAAGTCGAATTTTAATTTTTTTGTTTCATATGATGCCTTTTTATTAAATTTAATGCAAAATAATTTTTAACAATTAATAACTTTTAATGGGGCTTTTAGTTGAATGCAAATGAACAGCATGGTTCTAAAAACGTTGGCTATTTACATTTAAATTCAGTGCAAAAACTGAAAAGAATAACTACCCAGCTAAAACAGACTTCCCAAAATAATATATAAAGGTATACATCACAACGATAGGGAATGCATTCTTTTCAAGAATGCATGACTCAAGAGAGTCAGACGCTCAACCACTGAGCTATTCTGTTGTATCAAAGAGTATATACGCCTGTAGTGTGCTTATATGGTGTACATTGCCGTGCTGTAGACAGGCTATATGACACCATACATTCCACAAGCCTCTCGTGGGAAATTGTTAAGTAAGCTTTTCCCAGTATGTATTTACGTTAGTATTAGTTTATGATAAGTAGATTAAGTTAAATTCTATTAATAAAAATCAGTCGATTGCTGATACTAAAACCAACCGGTCGTTTTATGTTGTTAATCGTTTGTATATTGTACATGGCGTTTTTATACTGTACATGGCGATCCTGCCAATTAAAAAAAAAAATTTTTTTAAAAATATTCAATTAACAAAAAAAAATCTTATTAATTACCACAAAAACTTAATAGTTTACTTTCAACTAATAATGAAATTTGTTGCAACAACAAAATCCAACATTAATAATAATCTAAAAAAAGAAAAGTGAAAAAAAAATCTAATAAGCCGTGCTTTTGCTATCATAAATTATAAACTTCTTGGCTTTAACTGCTTTTTGAGTGATTGGCGATTTTCGCACAACAACACACTGAACAACAACTAAAGAAAATATTAAGAAATTTAAGATGTAAAATAAAAACAAAAAGACAATTCAAACGATTTTTTTGAAATCCAATATGTATCCAAATAATAAGAAGGAAGATGCTGCTAAAAAAAAATTAACACAACAAACTAAAAACTAACAAGAAAAAAATTGGTGCCAGTGAAAATTTTTAAATTAAAAAATCAAAAGAAAAAGAGTCAAAATAAAAAAAAAAAAGAAATAAAAAATAAACTCAATAAATAAATATTCAAGCTCGAGGTCGAAGTAAAATAAGCACTTAATTATTATAAAAAATAAACTTTTAAAAACAAAACAGTATGCAATATGCAAAAATAAAATTTCTATATATGTGAATATAATAACGTTGGATGTTATTTAAAAACAAAAATGAAAACAAAAAAAAAACACATTATACAATAAAATCAAAATTGATAAAAACTTAAAAAAAAAAATATATAAAAAAAGAAGATGCAATATGGCCAAAATATTGCCGGGTACCACTCCTGGTAACCCAAGGATGGTGTAGCCAAAACACCATCGGACAACGAAATCAGCTACAATAGGCAGCAACAGCATCATCAAAACAACAACAGAAAGCAAATAACAACAACAACGACAGCAAAAGGTCAACTTTATACACAGCTTTAATATTAATCATCATCAAAACAACAACACGGCATGACAAAAATCGTAAGAATCATTTAAAAGTAATTTTTATTGTAATTTTTTTTTTAAAAAGTAATTTTTATTGTAATTTTTATAAAAAAAAAAATTTAAAAAAAAAAAAAAAAAAATAATCCATAGTACACAGAAAACAAATTACATAATTTATTGATATATTTAAACATTTGTTTGATTATTTAATCTAAATAAAATTAAAAACAATAGTTTGCGAAATTTTAAAAGAAATTGTTTCCATGTTGTCAACACTGTATGGATATGTTAGAAATCTCGATAAATTTTTTTAATTGAATCAATTAAAAAAAAAAAAAAAAAAAAAAATTTAATTACTTACAATAATTTGATTCTCTGATCTGATTCTGATCAATATTATAAATATGGGGGGCACCGAATCCAAGGTGGAACACCCAACTGCAAATGTGGTGAATGAGATAAATGTAGTAGTAGAACTTCCGGTGTACTACCTAATAATAATAATTGCTATACTTGCAATACAGTTGCTAACGACTCTTTATCAGTTGCATAAGAGATCGCTACGCAAGAATTATTTGAAGACTATATCTTTGGCCACTGATTTGAACAAAGTTTAATTTTCTTCAAATCTATCTTGCAATCGTTAGTCATAAATGACTGTGTGTCGCATGCTATGCTTGCCATATGGACTGGCTGGCTATTGTGACCAAACTAAGACTTGTCAAAGAAAAATTTGACAGGTCATATAAGTGCCTAAATTTAGATAGGCCAACTAGGGAAGAAACGGTGGAAAAACACCTAAAAATATTATTTACAACCCTTGAAGAAATTAGGGTAATTATAAATGTCAATTACGCACGCCTAAATACTGCTCACAAGTCAGCAGCAGAAAATTTTTTTTTAGACGTACGAAACAAGCTCGCTAACGTCTTAGAACGAAAGGGCATTGAAAACGAATTGCCAAGTACATTTCACGAGCAAATATCTTACGAATTGGAACTTGAGAATTTTCCTAAGGATTCTGCGAAAATGCCTCAATCGATTACCGAATTTTTAGGATTAGCCTCAAAGCTAATCCCAGAATTTGATGGCAATTCAGAGAATTTACAAACATTTATCGATGCCATAAACCTCGTGGATTCCATAAGGGAAGGCCATGAGAGTGTAGCAGTAAACCTCATTAAGACGAAGCTGAAAGGCACAGCTAGAAATCTTATCTCAACGGAGACGACACTACTACAAATTATTGATAAATTAAAAACTACAGTACGGGGCGAAACCGTAGATGTGGTTAATGCAAAATTGATGAATGTTAGACAACAAGGCAAAAGTGCCAATGCATATGCAAAAGAGGTGGAAGACCTCACAAAAAAATTGGAAAACGCATATATCTCGGATGGTTTGCCATCTCAAATCGCGGGTCAGTATGCCACACGCTCAGCCGTAAAGGCTATAGTAAAAAATGCAACGAATGAAAGGGTGAAACTGATAATGGAGTCAGGAACATTTGCCAATATGAACGAAGTCATATCGAAATTCGTCAACAGTTGTACCGAAGCACTCGGTCAACCTAATTCAATTCTTTACACTCACCAGAATTATCGCGGAAACGGTCAGTATCGTGGTCGTGGTTGTGGTAATGGGTATAATAACTCAAATACCACAAGAAGTAACGGTAACAACAACCGGTACAATAATGGCAGTGGCAATAATGACACGAGGTATAATAACAACCGTGGCCGAGGCCGTGGTAGTTACCAGAACAGGTACAATAATGGTAGAAATGGCCATAGTGTACGCACCATTACCGATAATAATTCGGGAAACGGTCAAGATCCCCTGAATGCCCAATAGATAATAAAATTTACAACATAAATCTAAATCTCCATAGTTACCTTAACATCAGATCATCATTAAATGAGAGTAGATCCACATTTTTAGTGGATACAGGCGCCGATATATCTTTAATTAAAATCAATCAAGTTCTTAACGAACAAATAGATAAAAGTAGAAAAACAAATATTAGTGGAATTGGCCAAGGATTATTGGATACCATAGGAAAAGTCAAAGCGGACTTAAAGGTAGAAGACCTTCTTATTGGACATGAATTCCATGTTGTCGAGGATGACTTCCCAATTATATCTAATGGAATTATAGGTATGGATTTTATCAAGAAATACAGATGTGTTTTGGATTATCAGGATGATGAGGATTCAATCACCCTTAGACCTGAAAATTTTCCATATCATATAAAGATGAAGTTGATGAATGCGACTAGTGTAAATTATATATCTCTTCCTGCTAGGTCGGAGGTAATTAGATTGGTTAATGTTCAATCAACTGAGAACGAGGTACTAGTTCCACATCAAATGCTACAAGAGGGCGTTTATGTTGCAAATACTGTGACTTCACGAACAATGCCTCTGGTTAAAATTGTCAATACAACTGACAAGGATTTAATTATCCCTAGTATTCAATTACTGACTGAAAGTCTTAACGACTATGAATTTGTTCAGCGCAGCGCCGATTTAAAAGACAATCGCGGAAAGTTGGAGATATTATCTAAAAATTTTCCTGAATTTGTCGATAGTAAATTGAGAAAATTATGTTCTGAATATATAGATATCTTTGCATTGGAATCTGAGAAAATAAGTGCTAATAATTTTTATAAGCAAAAACTCAGACTCAAAGATAAGCAACCCGTATATATGAAGAACTATAGAATACCACATTCTCACAAGGAGGAAGTAGACAGACAAGTGAAAAAACTAATAGATGATGATATAATCGAACCATCGGTTTCCGAGTATAATAGTCCAATTCTATTAGTGCCGAAAAAATCGCTACCGGGTAACGCATGTAAACGATGGAGATTAGTTGTTGACTACAGAGGTATCAATAAGAAACTTACAGCAGATAAGTTCCCACTTCCTCGAATAGATGATATACTGGATCAATTGGGTAGAGCAAAATATTTTTCATGCTTAGATTTGGTATCGGGTTTTCATCAAATAGAACTGGAAGAGGAATCTAGAGACATTACGTCTTTTTCAACTGAAAAAGGTTCCTTTAGATTCAAAAGACTTCCGTATGGGATTAAAATCGCACCAAATTCATTTCAGAGAATGATGTCATTGGCTTTTTCAGGGCTATCTCCAGCCCAGGCTTTCTTGTATATGGATGATTTAGTCGTAATCGGCTGTTCATCTGAACATATGCTACAGAATTTAAAAGATGTATTTGGTATGTGCCGAAAATATAATCTGAAATTACACCCGGAAAAGTGTACATTTTTCTGTCGAGAATGTGACCTTTTTGGGACACAGGTGTACGGATAAGGGATTTTTACCAGATGATAGCAAATTTTCGATAATTGAAAATTATCCAACACCAAAGAACGGTGATGAAGCTAAACGCTTTGTTGCATTTTGCAATTATTATAGAAGGTTTATACCGAACTTCGCTGAATCATCACGACATCTAACTAGATTGTCTAGGAAAAACATTCCTTTTGAATGGTCTAAGGAATGTGAAAATTCTTTCATCTACCTTAAGAACCAATTGTTGAGTCCAAGGATACTACAGTATCCGGATTTCACGAAAGAATTCTGTATAACAACGGACGCTAGCAAACACGCTTGCGGAGCTGTTTTAAGCCAGGAAACTCAAGGTATTCAATTACCAATTGCTTACGCGTCAAGATCTTTCACGAAAGGTGAAAGCAATAAGTCAACAATAGAGCAGGAACTAGCTGCCATTCACTGGGCGATTCAGTACTTCAGACCATACGTTTATGGAAGGAAATTTTTAGTAAAAAGTGATCACAGACCTCTAACATACCTTTTTTCGATGAAGAACCCATCATCTAAATTAACTCGAATGAGGTTGGACCTAGAGGAGTATGACTTTGTAGTAGAATACATCCGGGGGAAAGAAAACCACGCGGCCGATGCGCTGTCGAGAATTGAATTCTCAGAAATACAAAACATTAATATACTGAAGGTTACAACTAGACTTCAGGCAAATAAAGAACTCAAAAGTGTGAATAACAGGAAACCTGACACACGTAACGAATCGATAGATGTGAGAGTATATGAGGCAACAAATGCCCAAGAGTACAGTAAAATGCCACGATTGCATTTTACTAAGGATAAATTTATTATCCAGAGAGGAAAGCATAAACTTTCCGAATATAGGTTGCATGATCTAGTTATTAATGGAATCGTTGACTTAGGTCGTCTCTTTCCAAAGCTTGAAAAAGTAGCTAATAACGTAGGTCTGACAACATTGCAATTGTCACTAGATGACAATCTGCTTAAGGTCCTAGGAAAAGAAAAATTTATGATAGAAGGAAATAAAGTCTTGCAAGACATCATAATAGTACTCACTCCAACATTGATGAAAATCGAAAACGATTCGGATAAATTAAAAATCATACAGAAATATCATGATGATCCATTACACGGGGGACACCCAAGGATCACTCGTATGATAAAGAAAATTAAAATGAAATATCACTGGAAAGGCATGACGAGAGATATCACTCGCTATGTCAAGAAATGTGATAGGTGTCAGAGAAATAAGGCTCGGTTAAAGGGCAAAGAACCTTTAACTTTGACACCAACACCAGCTAAACCATTTGACATTGTTCTCATCGATACAATTGGACCATTACCAAGATCAAATAGTGGTAATGAGTATGCAGTAACAATTATGTGTGACCTTACGAAATATTTGGTCGCAATACCTGTGCCAAATAAAAGTGCAAATATAGTAGCAAAGGCTATTATGGAGCACTTTATACTTACATACGGCCCAATGGGGAAGATACTCACTGATATGGGTACTGAGTATGTTAACCAAGTTCTCCAGGAACTCTGTAGTATCTTGGGAATTGATAAGTCGACATCTACTGCATATCACCACGAAACAATGGGGACCATAGAAAGATCACATAGAACTCTAAACGAGTATCTTAGATCATATATATCCAATGACAAGTCTGATTGGGACGGATGGATGAAATTTTTTGTGTTTTGTTATAATACATCTCCATCGACAGTTCATGAATACTGTCCATTTGAACTAGTGTTTGGAAAAATTCCTATAGACTTTGAAATTTTGAACCATGGTAACATTGAACCTCTGTACAATATTGACGCATATGCGAAGGAGGTCAAGTATAGGTTACAAACGGCTCATAGGAGAGCTAGAGAACGCCTCCAAAATTCAAAAATTTATCGTGAGAAACACTACAACGTCAATTCTAACGAATTGAATATATCCGTTGGTGATTTAGTTTTAGTCCGAAACGAATCCGGACATAAACTGGACAGCCTATATAACGGACCATTCAAAGTTATTGGGATTGATGACAAGGGCAATGTCAGGATTACGGATGATAACAATAAATCGTCCCTAATCCACAAAAATAGGATTAGATTGTATGTTAAGTAATCTAATTATAGAATAAAATATCGTATAATCTAATTATAGAATAAAATTGAAATATAATTAAGATAGGTTAGTAATATTAAAAAAAAAAAAAAAAAAAAAAAAAAAGTGTAAATGTTATTTGTTTAAATTTATACTATATATATAAAAAAAAGAATGATCATATATAATGGATCATTCCTTTTTTCAAAAAGAGGGAAGGTGTAGTGTGCTTATATGGTGTACATTGCCGTGCTGTATACAGGCTATATGACACCATACATTCCACAAGCCTCTCGTGGGAAATTGTTAAGTAAGCTTTTCCCAGTATGTATTTACGTTAGTATTAGTTTATGATAAGTAGATTAAGTTAAATTCTATTAATAAAAATCAGTCGATTGCTGATACTAAAACCAACCGGTCGTTTTATGTTGTTAATCGTTTGTATATTGTACATGGCGTTTTTATACTGTACACGCCTCTCAGCAACAAAACACCGAACACGGGCAAGCAAATGGAAACATTTTTTTTACACTAAAAAATAATTGCAACATGTTGATTAAAATAATTGTTGCTTGAAACATATTTTATTATATTTTGCTATTTTCTATTAAAATTTAATGGCAGATTGAACGAAACTGAGGTGGATAGGAACCCACTAGTTGCATGCATGTTAGTCAGCTAATACAATGAGGTTTTTGATTTGTATTTGTATAGAATTAAAAAACACATGTAAGTTAACAATGAGAGCAAGTGAGGCCTTGCCTAAACATTACAAATATTGTAAAGCGTAAAAGAATGTGTTTTTAAAACATAGGTCGGCAGAGCGTAAAATGAGGTTCTGTGTGTGAGCGTACTACCCAGCAAACACTGAATCGAGCGTTTCAAATTACCATTCCATACACACAAAGAATAGTTGCCAATAATTTGGCTAAAATAGGCCTATCCAAGTTGTTTTGTAAAATTTAAATAAGTCTTTAAATTGTTTAGCCAAAAACTTTGGAAAATTTACCAAGTCAAGTTATTGGCAACAATTTTTTTATGTGTAAGTAATGTGTTACGCTTTTCACTTAAATATACATATTTGAAATTGTCCAAACATTTTGTATGGCTTAAAAAAAGTATGCCGAAGTTTTTGGAATGGGAAAACGTAGAAAAGAAATTAAATAATATAAATATTCGCGAATTTAACTTTTAATACAAGGATCATACACAGAAAAAACTAAAATCTAGTTTCAATTAAAAAATTTATTGAATCAATTAATATTTTATTTGATTTTGCACCGATCACGGAAATGATACTATCAAGTAAAACTTTTATTGAAAATTAAAAAGGAAAACAGTTATAAATAACATCTACAAAAAAAAAAATATATTACTCAAAAAAATGTGTGTGAAAGATACGTTGGTATGTGTGTTTTTGTTAATGCTGCGTCTGTTTGTATGTTTGTGGGTGTCTGCTTCCCAGGTAGAAAAATACAATCTTTAAAACGTTTTAAAAGCATTTTTCATGATGGTACAAGCGTTTTCAGAACATACCGAATTACAAATTTAAAGCGTTTTGAGAATGTGCAAAATGATAACCCAAATTTACGGTCTGAGGATGGTATTTTATAACGTTCTCAAAACATTGCAAAACAAAATTTTTGAAATGCTTTTTCAATCGTTAAATAAGTATTTGCAGAACATTTTGGCTTACAGTTATTAAGCGTTATGAAAACGACCCAAATGATAACCGCTTTGAGGGTTGTAATTTTGAACATTGTCAAAACGCTCGAAAGACAAATTTTAAAGATCTTTATGAATTGTTCATAAATACCAATTTACAGTTTTAACGTTCTCTAAGCGTTAAAAAAGCTACAATTAAAGTACTTTGTCATTGTTTTCAACACAAATATCAGAATAATAATTTTAAACAATTTTATATATTTACATTTTGAAAAATAATATTTTTATTGAATTTAATGAAAATATATTTTAAAGTAACAATATATAAATTAATAAGCTTGAAACATAAAAGTATTACTTCAGGGTTTTAAATTAAGGGAAATGTGATTTAGTATAAAAAATATAAACATAAAACATAATTTTGACGAAACGATATTGTGACAACCACAAAAGAAAAAATAGATTTAAATTTTATATATAAAAACATATCAATAAAATCAATGAAATTAAAAATCGAATATTCAAATATGAAAATAAAAAGCCCTCTATTGGAAAATAGATATATTTCATTATATAAAAAAATTGCATAAGAAACCGAGTTCGCATATAGATAGACCCCCTTATGACAGTGTTGTTTTTTAATCAGTAAAATATTTTGTAAAAAAAAAAGTATTTCTAAAGTACTATTGGCAAATGTTAGAAAAACGCTTTAACGCAATGGTTTTACATTGGTTTCATTTTATAAACCGTTGTAAATTTTGTACGATAAGAACTTCTAAAGTACTTTTTACAAACGTTGGAAAAACGCTTTGAACCAATGTTTTTACAGTGTTTTTATTTCACAAATATTTGTAAGTTTTGTATAAAAAGTATTCCTAAAATACTTTGTCCGAACGTTCGAATAGCAATCCAAAATAATGTTTTTTAAATGCTTTTTTTCGTATTATTTGCAATTATCGCTTTGGAAATGCTTTTATTTTAGTACCATCAAAAACCAACGTTTTGAAAACTCTTCGTTTTTTGTACCATCCCAAATTTCTACCTGGGTTGTTTTGTTTATAAACCTCAAATGCATTTGGTACTGAAAATTTGCTATTTAAGCATACATAGTGTATGAAAAGATAAGTTGAGAATTACGTCTAAGATAAAATATGTATTTATATAAAGGGTCCGCTATCTAACGTTTTTTCTTTTCAACTAGTGCTTATTTCGTGAATGGTAACACTTAGCTCATGTCTGATTTGACAGATAATTAGTTTTATCCTTCCGCTGAACGAATATGATAGTGTATACGCTTGAACAACGCTGGGAAATATTGCGACATTACTTTGAAAATCATGGTAATGTTGCAGAATGTGTGCGAAAATTGCGTACGGATTTTGGAAGAATAGAAGCACCGTCAGCTCCGTATGTTCGTTATCTTGTGAAAAAAGTGAAAGAAACTGGCATCCTCATCGATAAACCAAAGCGTGAAAAGCCAAAAACAGTGCGCACACCCGAGAATATTGCTGCTGTGGCAGAAAGTGTGCGTGAAGCGCCATCAACATCAATTCACCGTCGTTCTCAACAATTGAACATTTCGGAGACATCATTGAGACGAATTTTGCATAAAGACCTTGGTATGACGCTATACAAAGATATTTGTGGGGTGCCGTCAAAGATAAGTGTTACGCCAACAAGCCAGAGACAATTGACGCTTTAAAGGACAATATTCGTGAAGCCATTGGTGAAATACAGCTGCACACAATCGATAATGTGCTTAAAAATTGGACCAATCGTGTAGGCTACTGCGTGGCCAGCCGAGGCAGACATTTGAATGAAATTATTTTCGATTATTAACCGGAAGGATTGTACTTTCAAATAAAAAAAGAAATTTGAGAAAATATTCAGTAGTTTTTTTTTATAGCATTTTCAAAAAAAAAAGTTATTTGGCGGACCCTTTATTTAAAAGTCAAATAAAATATTAATTGATTCAATTAAAAATTTGTTCAGAATCAAATTTAATTCCAATCAAATCTTTAATTAGATATTTTAGGTTGATAAGTAACGTGATTGGAGCGGTCATAAATCCAAAAATATATGACCATTTTTTTTATTTGCGTGTATATTCTATTAACCTTATAATTGAGCTTTGACATAGAGTTCAAGTCCTTGGCTTATAACTATCAAGTACATTTTTTTAAAAACTTAAAGAAAACTCAAAAAGAAATACAATTATAACAATTTTCAATTAGCTTTAAAAAGTTTATATTTAAAAACTTTTATGTCGAAAAGAAAAAAGTAAAGTACAAAAAAAAACACAAACTAAAAACTCATAATGGCAACCACAAAATATTATTACATATTACAAACATTATGAGTTTATGAGGTTTAAAACCTACTTTAGTATGTTCATGTAGTGCTGCAAAACAAACTTGGAAAATAAAAAGTTGATATAAAAATATTTATGTTTCACAAAAAAAAAACTAATTAAAAAGTAATAACATAGGGGAGAGACTGGCAGGTTGCCAACAACTCATCATTAAGTAAACGTATTACTGTCATATTCATAGGTTGGCAAGAGCAAAAATTAGTTCACAATCCTGAGCTAGAATTAATTTGAATTTTGGAAAAAAAAAACTTTGTATTGCAAATTTTCAAAAGTTCTTAAATCGATCCTTAACAGAAAGGCTTGCACGTTTTCACCCCCTGAAAAGTTGCTGAAAATGTAGAAAAATAAAAGTAAAACACCTGATTTGGAAAATTTAAGAAAAATAATTATATTTTATTTGCATTTCGCAGCCCCCGAACCTCATAAAATTTGTGTAAATCAGCATATACATTTTAATTTAGAAAACGTTATGGATTAATTTCAAGTACCCATCGGAATCATAGCTGTGCCACATGTAAACACTGAAACGCATATTGTCACATTTCGAGTGAACTGCTGTTTTGCATTCGCGGTTTCTTGAATATTTAACAATATTTTTAAGAGCAAAGCAATATTTTAATTGTTATAATTCAATGATGCTTAAGCCGTAATAAGTAGTATTTGGCGCACTACACCATGTATTTGACCAGCTCCTTCTCTTGATCTTCATTTGAAAACTACAGCAATAGCAAGAAACAAAATTAGAAAAATGCAAAATTACAGAGAAAATTCGTTTTTAGTCGAACGATTCGTATGTGGAACAAACTTCCCGCAGAAGTCTTCCCTGTTACCTACAATTTAGAAAAATTTAAATCAAATATCCACAAACACTACTCCCTTTTTCCTCCTTCCCATACATTATTTTTCTGATCAATATAACGCACTGCATGAGTATTGGTTAAATTATAAAAAAAAAAAAGGGACAATCAGAACTTAATTCAATCAATTTTTTTTTAAAGTTTGTGTAAAAACTTTGTCTAGTTGTGTAGTCCAAAAGTAAATCGTTAAGTTTTCTTTTTATATCATCTTAAATATGTTTTTGAGAAAATATACTTTCTAAAAATGGCTTAATAACATTTTTTTTTTGTTAATTTAGCGCAAAAATCGGTAAACTTTTCCACTGTTTATAAATTTAGTGGTTTTTCTCCTTATAAACAGCATAAACAAGCGAAAAGGGGGGGGGGGGGGGGTCAACCTGCTAGCCTTCAAAGGTGGCAAGCTGCTTTCTGATGGAGTTTTGGTATTAATAAAAAAATTTATTTCAAATTAATAATATGTTTGTAATTCAGCTTGGAGTATGTAAATTGATTGAAAAATAAACTTAGAAAAAATACTCATTTTGAATTTTCCCTAAAAACTTTAAATTTCTCAGTACAGGACAAAAAAAAAACACTATTTTTATATTAATATTTTTAAGTAATACTAATTTACTTTGTTCAGTAAACACTGCGTTATTGCGCCTTTCCGATCCAGAAGTATATTAAACTACTCTTTCTACGTTGATTCCAGTAGAAGTTTAAGCCATTACACCGCTGGAATGCCGAAACACAGCGGCGATGGGAACCTGCAAGCACTGGCAACCTGCAATCCTTTACCCTACTTTTATATTAGTTACTGACGTGGGTTTGAAAATACAAATTAAAAAAAATATATATAAAAAGTCTTTAATAGATAGTAAAATATTTATCGCAAAGTGCTACTTTGACTGTGTGGAATTGCTATTGTGGATTGCATTAACGGGACTAAATATTATAAAATATAAGTGTTTTTTTTTGTAGTAACACAGCAAAAAATACTACTTATCCAGAAGCAGTTGTGGAAGGCATTTTTTCAATTACCGACCGCTACTTAAACTAGTTTCAGAAGATAAGATTTTCCATTTGGTAGTTATGTATCTTTTCGTCATTAGGCATTCGTGGAAAATAAAATGATAATTTGTTTCGCTTCGAAATAAGCTAAAATAATGTGTAATTCAAAAAATCTAGAGCGAAATTTACTTCTCCAAAAAAGCAGTAAAATATTTTCTTCAATATTGTGCTAAAATAATTAATTTTTTTTATTGGATTGTTGTACTGTTAGTAATAAATCGTAAAATTTTTAAACTCACAACAAATTCTCCTTAAAAGCTTTTATTTAAAAGCACAACAAATTTCTGAAATGAACTAGTTTGGAAGCATTCACTCATGCTTTAAAAATTTGTAGTTAATGTTAGTCATTTATAGAACAAATTAAATTTTTTACTAATCTTGTAGTTCATTTAAAAAAACAAACCACATCAAATGACTGTTTCATAATTTTACATTCTTTTTTGCAGTCGTTTTTTGTTATTTGTAAAAATAAAAAATATAAATGTTTGTTTATTTTTTACTAACATATGTGGTTCATTTTTACAACAATTGTTAGTAATTTTTTGAACAGTAAAAAAAATGACAAATTTTAGGTGAATTTAATGAATTGTTAGTCGTTCTTTGCTGAAGTGAAATTTCATTTGTTTTTGACTACAGTTGCTGTCGCCTTTACCTACATAATATCTTTATATTTGTACACTCATAATAATCCATGCATAAAAATATGAAATTATTGTCAAAACTACATAAAATTTCGTAAAATATACAAATTTTCGTTTATTTTACAAAAAAAATTTTTTTTTTTAACATTTTTTCTTAATTTTACGCATGGATTATTATGAGTGTACACAAATGTAATTACTGCTTACCATGTCGAGGGCATTTTGCTGGTAAAATTATAAAAATACATTGTTGTAATTCTTGTCTCGTATTATTTATTTGATTCCTAAAACCAAAAAAAAAAAAAATGTTCGATAAGTTTTAAACTGATACCCACCACGCATTAGTGGCTCTATGCAATAACTCCCAGGTGCAAAAAGTCGCAGTGCAAAAGCTCCCACTGAAATGAATTATAAAAAAAATGAAATAAGTCTCGAAAAAATGAAATAAATTCTAAAAAAATTAAATAATTTCTAAAAAAAAATGAAACAAATCATAGGTTTTGGTTGTTATTTCATCATGAAATAATTTCCAAAGAATAAAAATTAAATAACTCCCAAAAATAGTCCATACAACACAAATGAAGTAAGGGCGTAGTTATATTCCCCAAAGTCGTATTGCCCAAAAACCAAAATGACATATTGCCCAAATGTCCGCATATCCCCCAAAATTGTGGATGTTAATATGTTATAACGACCAAATCAATGACAGAAATCCACAACTTTTTTTTTGATGCTATGGCATTTTATTTTGAAAAAACTTTTTTTTCTGTAAATGTCGCACGCAGAAAAAACTTTATTTCCGAAGCCGCCTGCCGCGTTCTACGGAGGAAAAAAACCCCTAAGAGCAGCCGAAGGCCGCCACCCAGAAGAACTTGTTTTTCAAATCAGATGTCGAATCCGTTGAAATCTTATATTTTTAAGACATCAAGTAATTTGTAAAAACAAGTTTATCTGTGTGGCGGCCTTCGGCCGCTCTTAGGGTTTTTTCTTTCGTAGAACGCGGCAGGCGGCTACGCGAAATTAAGTTTTTTCTGCGTGCGACACAAAAAAAATAAAATTGAAGCAATTTTTTAAGTTTCCTTAAAACTTTTCTGTTTGATTTCATGAATCAGCCTTGACATTTATGATCTTATGACATTTAAAAAAAAAAAATATGATTTTGGGCAATAACTTCTTTTTTTTGCCGTCATAGCGCCCAAATTTATTTTGGCCAAACAATTGAAATAACACCGAACAAGAAAAAAAATTAAATAAGTCCCACGATAAGTTCTGTTGGGACTTATTTCATTTCGGAATCACTGCATTATAAAATAACACCTTATAACAAAAGTGAAATAACTTCAAAAAAAAATTAAATAACTGCAAAAGAACTGGGTATTTTTTCATTTGAAATTACTCCCAAATTTGTATGAAAAATTTTTGGAACTGATTGCACAGAGCCCGCATTAGTATATCATTTGTAAATTGTTAATAAACAATTAATATCTAAGTAACCAACACTTAGGTCCCATTATCCCATATAAATTGTTAAATGTGTATAATTATAGCTTGTGTCTGCTTAAAGACTTTAACAAATTGTGGTTGCTACCATAACGTAATTACACAGGAGTACGAAAACACATCTTCATAGTTATGAAACTTAATTTACTTATTTTATAAATTATTCGATTTTTAACTCCACCAACAGTAATAAGAAACATCGTTGATAGGGTTTCCAAACAAAGAAACGATTAAAAAATATCAAATCAATAATTTGTTATATATGATTTATGCAAATTGAATAAAAAATAAAAACAGAAAAAATATTCACCTCGAATTTTTGAAAAATACTTTAAGTTTATAGGACAGAGAATACAATTTTGATTTTTCCATATTTAAGGAATACTAATTTACACTTTGTTCAGCGAACACTGCGTTATTGCATTAATTTATTTTCATTTAAATTAGCACTTTTAAGCTACGAGGGTCAAAATTACCCATTAATTAAAAAAAAATTTAAATACATTATTAAAAAAAAAACCTAAAATATTAACCAACTAATCTTTTCCCTGTATGTACGTTTTACCCAAATTAGTGTTTAAATGTATATAGTTCTATGTTTCTATATAAATTTTTAAATGCAACAAATAAGCCTCTTATCTTAAACAAAAGGAAATTGTTTTTTTCTATATTTTTGCAAAATTGCATGTTTTGTTTTCTTTAGTAGTTATTTAAACCCCATTATAAATTCTTTCAGTTTCATTTTTAGTTTTATTTTTATTTTTTCTCAATGTACAACATGTGTCGTGTACAACCAACAACAAATATACAAATTTACAACCATTAAAATAAATTTTATAAATTGAAAATGTACTTAATACCCAAAGCGTATCATCTCTATCGTTGATCTTCTTAGTTGAAATATAAATACGCCGTACCAAGTTTAAGAAGACAAAACTAATTTCATTCTTTATTGTGATATTTTAAAATCAAATAATTTAAAAGTGATATTGATGGTAGTATAAATTACACTACAAAACAAATTTAGGGTCACCAATTGTGTGCTGAATGAAATCAATGGGCAATTTAAATAGGTAGATCAAATTTCACAAAGGGTTTCAGAAACTTAGGTCGGATTTAATTTGTATGGTCTCTGAAAGGAGGGCTTTTCTGTTCAATTTGTCCTTATTTTTTTAATGTATTTTAATGAAATAAACTACCCAGGCAAAAATGGGATCATATATGAACATATATGGCCATACATTGGCTTGTATATGATCATATATGTGTTAAACACCTAACTTCCAAATGATGACTGCCCAAATAAAACGTTTATATAAAATTATATATGATGAGATGTTTTCCGCACATATTAGAGGATATAGTTTGATCCGAAAAAATGTTTCTATAATATCGGATCACTTTGGATCTAATTCTATTTAATTAGATACAATTTAATAAAAAAAATTATTCAAATCTATCCGAGTTTTGTCCCGATATAGTTACATCTAATTATATTATATTTGATACAATTATATATAATTAGATAGAATTAAATATATAATAATCCAAATATATGTAATTAATATAACAATATTAATTACATATATTTTTTTTTTATATCAAGTTGTCGTTAAAAACGAGATTTTTTAATTTTAATAAAATGAAAAACAAAAAATTTTCTATCTTAAAAAGGGTTTGTAATGGAAATCGATTTCGCAAAATTATAAACTCTGTATATTCGTAACATATTTTGCGATTTTTGATTTATATATAGTTAGATACAAACTGATTTTTACAGTTTTCGATTATATAATCATGTCTAAAATGACAGAAGACGTTTTTGATTTTGTGTTATAAAGGGTTTTTCAATAAGAGCGCTGCAAAGGTTTTTTGAAATAAAACAAAAACGGTTTTGGATATCAATGAAATTCTTTATTCTTGTGAAAGTACGTTCGATTCCATTATATGTGGACCTCGATTTCTTTTGCATGGCCAAAACGGGCACGCTTGCAGAAGTCCACACGCTGAACCCAATTTTCGACGGTTTTGAAGCATAAATCGGCCGATACTGCTGCAATTTCACGTTCGATATTTGTACGAAGTTCATCAATCGTCGCTGGCTTGTTGGCATAGACCATATACTTGACGTAGCCCCACAGGAAATAGTCTAACGGCGTCAAATCGCACGACCGTAGCGGCCAATAGACTGGACCATTTCGTGAGATAACACGTTCTCCAAACTTGGTTTCCAATAAATTGATTGTGGCATTCGCTGTGTGGCTTGTGGCATCATCCTGTTGGAACCACATGTCCTCCAAGTCCATATCCCCGTAATTTTTTCGGGATGCAATGATGACTCATGGAGTACGTGTGGATTGTTGTCTGACCAATAACGCATATTTTGTTTATTGACGAAGCCATGCAGCCAGTCTCATCGCTGAAGATGATTTTTTGATGAAAATCCGAATCATTTTCAAGTTGTTGCTCAGCACAATTCACGAACATACGACGCTTCTGGTGGTCAAGCGGCTTCAGTTCTTACGTCAATTTGATCTTGTAAGGATGTAGGCCAAGATCTTTTCGCAAAATTCACCACAACGACGTCACAGAGATTCCCAACGCTTGAGAACGACGTGTAAGAGACACATTTGGGCTTTCTTCAACTGAAGCCTCAGCGGCAGCAATATTCTCGACACTACGGTCACTTCTGTGCCTCACTGGCACGGGAACATTTTGTACTGTGTCTGTGGATTCAAATTTTTCCACTAGACGCTCAATTGTTGATCTGCTAGGACGATTATGACGACCATAAATTGGACGTAGCGCTCTTAACGTTGAGGCCACTGACTCCGAATTTCGGTAGTAAATTTTAATAATTTCGACCTGTTGTTGGTTGTTCCATCATGAAATGGCAAACCTTACTGAAGAAAAATGTCAAAAGAGCAGCAAAAAATATGGCGTCATTTACTGTCCCTGTCGGTCTACTTTTGTAGCGTCCCTGTTGAAAAACCCTTTATATGCTTATGTATTGGGTTGTATTTAATTTTATAAAAAAATGTAATCAAATTAATCATCCATGTATTATCTTATATAAAATTCAGAATTGTATATTTGTAATACATGATATAAATAAATTTTTTCGTAAAATATTTTGAAAATAGTATTATACATATATAAATACATATTGATACATATTATTGATTTTATATGACCATATATTTTTGTATTAAAGAATATATTGTTATATATAAATTTTTTTTTTAGCCGGGGACTTTATTTTCTATAAAAATTCATAACACAAAATAACAATTACAAAATTAAAGATTACTATTAATTCAATAGACAAGTAAAATATTATGAAGTATTTTATAATGCAACATCTTTCTCTTCCTATTTTCATAATAACATGTTAATTTAATAAAACCTACATTATTAAATAATGGGATTTTCTAATGTGAAAAACAAAAATAATGTACAAAATATAATAATTATGTAAAGTAAAACCGGAAAGAGTTTAATCTATGACCGTATGTAATTTACAGGTTTATACAAATTAGTTGGATTTCTTACACGACTACTTTCACGTTGAATGACAGTACTTGTTTTTTTTTTTTTTTTTAAAAAAAGAGAAGCAACACTCAGGAAATTCTTGCTATTAATTAATGTGTTGCTTTCTTTGGAAAGGGGATAGTGGAGAGATGAAAGGTGGTGAAAGATGAAGGGCTTCAACCATGGCAACACTGTAATTGCGCGAGATGATAATTCTTAGAACAGTTGTTGGTCGCCCCCTGATGTAGAATTGGAGAATTTATTGAAGCTTTTTGTTTCATAGCCCTGATTCATTATTTTACTTCGGTGGGGTTAAGTGCTATGGGAACACCGAAGGTGGGCGCAGCGATACATATAAGTTATAGAAAATTCATACATATTATTTTTCTAAATTGATGTTGTCGTCACCGGGAATCGAACCCGGGACCATCTGTGTAACAGTCCAACGCGCTAACCATTACACCACATCGCCCACTAAAATAAATATTTTAAAGTATTTTATAATGCAACAATACTTATGTTGAGAAACAGTTATTTGTGTGGATTATATAATTTGTTAAATTTTAAATTTCCTGCCATAATGAAAAAAAAAGATAAAAAAGAACCAACCTCCAAAAAGGATTTTAAAATTAAATTCGAGCTAAGTTTTTAAAACCCATTTGCAGGTTTGTTGTTCTCACAGTCTAGTCATATTTTCTGTTAGTTTTGTTCACGATAACAATAATTGTTGCACAGTGTTATATTGAGACTTAGGCGCCGTCAATTAGATTTCACAATTACTTGTCAAAATTTTCTATATCATTAATAATTTTAGACCTACGCTCACACTTGTAGGCTTAAACGCCTATATGGAAAATTTTCAATTTTGTCAGCACCAGACATTGGACTTAATACCAATATTTTTGTATTTAAGCACATGTCAATTACTTTTTTACGTCTAGTTACATATAATTGGGTGTAATTCGGTAATTGCCCTGTATTAAAATACCCAGATGTTGTTACTAATCCCCATGTTTGGTATTAAAAATGTTACAATTTTTCTAAGGAACCGTTTAAGCTAACAAGTGTGAGCGTAGGTCTGAATTTATTACTGATATAGACAAATTTCACACTTGAATGATTGTGAAATGTAAAAACCAAAGTTTCCGAGTTTTTGGTACAGACCTTTTATAAAGAATACGAAAATTTTAAAAATGCATTTTATATTTGCTAGTCTATTTGTTTTATATATTTGTAACGTTCTTTTTATAAATGAGAATTCTATTGAATTTCTATAATAATGCTGTTGCCAACTATTGGCTGGTGTTTCGCGAAAAAATCATAGTGTTGTTGGCAAACAGATGCAGGAGTGGAAAAACTAAAAAAAAATATAGAGTAAAAATGTTTTTTCATACGCTTTTGTGCACACCGAAAAATCAAGTGTTAAACGAATTGTAATAAACAAAAAATTTGTTTATTACAACCAAAGCCAAATGTGATTAATGAATATGTTGGGTGTTGCACCAAAAATTCAGTTATATTAACCGAATTTTGTTGTGAAAACCAATATTCTGTTGTAGCAACAAATTGCTGTAGTGGTAACCGAATTTTAGTTGGTAAATGACAACATTTTTATTGGTGTGTGAGATTTTAATATAATTTGAGATTTAAATTTACGTGAGAAGTATCTTGCTTTTTATCAAAAAAGTTCAAAATTTAGTGAACATATTATTAAATTTAGAAAGGTTGAGGTTAAGATTAAGAATAAAACGTTTTTCTCTAAAAATTATAATCACTATTAATTTTCAAATCAGACTAAACTAGTTTCTGCCTTTTTTATGGCCAGGAGTCATCAATGATTTTCCATTTATTATTATTTCTGTGTTATAATTGTTAGATTGTCTTAATATAATAAACTTTTTATATAATCGAACCTGCATCCTTTCTTACATTACAAACGAAACAATACCAAGTCGCAACCGCTTAAGGATCACAGCCAAGAACGGCCTTGAATGCAATGCAGCGAACTTGTAGTTTTCTTTCCTATGCAGCTTTTTCTGGAAGATATAGCTATGTACTTTTTCGTGTTAGCTATTTTTATGTATTTTTTCTTCCAAGCTATATTTAGTCACTAATTTTATTAATTAATTTCAAAACTTGGCGTTTTTTATTTCAGTGTGTTATTAAGGTGTACAATTAAGCTATTTGCCAGCTGGACATTCTTTTTATTTCATCAAGCTATACAAATATACATTAATACCAGGTCGGAAGATCATTGGTCAGGTGTTTTTGAAAATATTTAATATTAAAGGACCAATGAAAATTTCAATTCTTTCACTAATGTTGCAACCTTTTTAGGAAAAAATCAAAAATGTTGTACATGAAAACCATATTACTTTTCAGTTTTTTTTCCTAAATTATAAAACAAGAAAAAAAGGAGTGCTATCTGAATAATCTCGACACCCATTTTCACTTATAACTTGTTTATTTTTAAAAGCAAACTTTTTATTTTACTGACGATGGATACAAAAAAAGTTTTATATACCGTTTTTTTTTTTAATTGGTCTGCTACAAGCAATTGGGATACTTAAATAATTAGACGATCGGTTTACTATTTGGCACACATAATCTGACAAACATGTAAAAGAAAGTTAAAAAATCCTTTTTTTAAATTTCCCATTACACGATTTTAAAAATCCCAGTGTACAATAGAAGTTCGAAATACACATATAAGATAATTCAAGCTTTTTGAAATCATAGCCCATGACTGTCATTTCCTTTGCCGATGAAGCCTCTTTCAAAGCGCTCATTCATGACTCATAAAAGATTACAAAATATGAGCATTATTAAAATCTTCAGAATTTTTTAGCCAGTTATTTAAAATTTTTGAGTCATAAGTGTGTTGAAAAAAATTTCTAAAAATTAAACTGAAAATTATTCAAGTTCGAGGCCATACTCTATATTTATTTATTGGGATAACAAATAACAATAATCAATAGAGTTTTTTGTTTTAAAATTTATTATTTGAGCCTTTCAGGAATGTGTTGATAGATCTATTTCGGGAATTTTCTAGGTTCCCATCATCAGAACACATTTTGAAAGATTTTTTAAAAATGTTCAACTAAATTCATAAATAAATGTCAATTATGATTTATTTATAACTTTGAGCGCTTGGAAAATTATCACATTTTCTTCTTTCATAAATCATAATTTCTGAAATACTCAGAAATTTGTGACTGGGAATTATTTAAATATATTTGAATTGCAACTGCAGTTTTATATAATTTTCAACTGCAAGAACCAAAATTTAGAAAATTTAAAAACAAAGTTTTGATACCAATTATACTGAATATACACATTAAATTAATTGAAAGTCAGTTTTTTAATTTATTTTCAACTCTTAAAAGATTATTTGACAAAATCTGTAAAAACAATAATTTTTTTTGTTTATTTCAATACTCAATACAATAAATATTTTAACTAACTGAATATTTTAACTTATACCGAAAGTTCGAAAGTTAAAAATATATTTCTTTGGTAATTTAACTACATATTCCATTGAAACAACTTTACGGAATAAGTTTTTAAATAACTGATGAACTTTTATGGAAAAGTTTTTGTGAGTTTATTTAAATGTTATAGTTGTCACTGAAAAGCTAAGAGCTTTTTAAATTAAACGAAATCTTTGTAGTTTTAAGTGAGTATTTAACACTTTTAGATTTTTAAACAAACTTTTTGCGTTTTTCGAGAATTTAGTGATTTCTAACGATTTTAATTTTGAAATCTAACTATTTTTTGGGTCGCAGAGTTGGCATCCTTGCGCAGAAGTGATAAACACTAACAAACAATCCATATTTTTAGATTTTTCATTTATCGTCTAATCTCCTCCGTCTTAACTTTACAATGTTACCAGATTGACGTATGGTTTTACGTACAGAGTAGCCAACTTGTGTTTACATTAAAACATCGACTAGGGGTAATGTTTATGTTTTTTCGATACTATTAAAATTCATAATTTAACGGATATACATATTAGAGGTAAAATATCGTATATAAAAATAATTTTTTTTTTTTTTTTTAATGAGAAGCAGCACTCAGGAAATTCTTCCTATTTAATGTGTTGCTTTCTTTGAAATGGGATATTGGAGAGATGAAAGGTGGTGAAAGATGAAGTCCTTCAAACATTACAACACTGTAATTGTGGGAGTAGATAAGTCTTAGAACAGTTGTTGCTCGCCACTTGATATAGAGTTGGCGAATTTATTGAAGCTTTTTATTTCATAGCCCTGATTCATTATTTTACTTCGGTGGGGTTGAGTGCTATGGGAACACCGAAGGTGGGCTCAGCGATACATTTAAGTGATAGAAAGCTCATACATATTATTTTTCTAAATTAATGTTGTAGTCACCGGGAATCGAACCCGGGTCCATCTGTGTAACAGTCCAACGCAGCTAACCATTACACCACAACGCCCTACAAATTTTCTTAACTTTTGACAAATTTTATTGTGAAAACTACAACTATTTTATTCAAATTGAATGTGCATTTTTCTAGTATGTGGCTTCATTACTCATGCTAGCATGTGAAAGCCATTTGTAAAAAGTTGTAAAAATTAATAAAATTATGTTAAATCGGTTTTTACAAAAGAATTCTGAATTATAGTGTGTGTTTATAAATTATTTTTAAATAAATTTTTATAATTTCATATTTTTTCATGTAAATTTTAAACTTTATTACTGTAATTACTATATTTTTTTATACTTTTTTTATATATTTTTACATAAGTGATCATCTGTAAAAGTGAAGAAAACTATTTATATAAATATAAAAAATGTAATTAATTATTAATTTAAATATTAAATTAATTAATGTGATTTGTAAAGATAATGTTTCATGTGTTTTAAAAATTGGGGTTTGGGTACGTACTACTTTATAATTTTTAATTTTATAATTTTTTTAACGTATTAACTAAAGACGTAAATTATTTAAAATTTAAAATTAAAAAATATAAAAGATAACAAAATATAACATTAAATATTAATGACAAATAAATAAAATAAAGCGCATTGTTTAAACAACGAAATAATTATTCAATTTGATTAAATAAATTTTGTTAAAATAACTAATTTCTGTTAATATATTTGACAATATTTCGTCAAAATAACAATCAACAAATTGTTAAACGTCAAAAAATGCATTTACTAAAGAATTTGTTAAAATGACGGACAGGTTTTGTTGGTTGTATGATGATCACCTATTCATTAATTTAATATGGTCATTAGTTGATTTCACCGCTATTTTTGGTTCAATGTAGCTAACGTGATTACTGCAGTTTAAATAAAAGACCTCTTATAATTACTTTTTTTTTATTTATTTATTATTATTTATTATTTATTTATTTAAGTCTACGGAATAAATCCTTACAGACTATTAACATAAAAATTACAAAATTATTAATAAATATAAGTACAATATATATATATTTTTTTTTTTTAAATAGAAGAATTTAAAAACAAAATGATGTTGCGTTTAATAATATTTACATTTGAAGAAAAATCTAACAAATTATAAAGATTATTAAAATCATTACACATTCATATAAACGGATCAGCATCAGCATACATTTGACGATAGAATGGAGTATATAATGGAGTATAATTACGTGTTGATCTTGGAGGAACGAAAAGTACAAAATTTTCTAACAGGAAATCGGAGCATATACCACCATTTATCAAGTTTAATAAAAACGTAACGTTTAGCATTGTTCTTCTTTTTTTTTTGAGAGTGGGATGCTTAATGAGGTTTAGTCTGGTTGTATATGAAGGTAGATTATTCATGGTATTAGGGTAGGTGCTTCGTAAGCAGAACATCAAAAATGGTTTTTGCACTGATTCACTTTTTTCAATTCGAACAAGGGATAATGGATCCCAAATCACAGAGCCATATTCCAAAATTGGTCTCACGAACGATGTATATAATTGTTTTGTTACATTGTAATCTGTAAATTCCTTAGCCCATCGTTTTATAAAAGCTAAGGTGCTACAAGCTTTATTAATCGTCATTAAAATATGCCGTTTAAAATGCAATTTTGGGTCTAAGAGAATACCCAAATCTAGAATATTATCTACTAATTCCAACTGAAAACAACCCAAAGAGTAAAGACCAAAAGATTCTGTCCTTCTAGAGAAGCGCATATCTTTACATTTTTTCAAATTTAGTTCCATAAAATTAGAGCAGCACCATTCGTAAAAACTATTTAAATCCAGCTGTAGATAAATCTGATCGGAATTTTTATTAAAGCCACGAACAATTTTAACGTCATCAGCATACATAAGAACGTTTGAAAACTTTATCACTGATAATCATTAATAAAAAGAGAAAATAAAATTGGTCCAAGATGGCTACCTTGAGGAACCCCAGATGTTACAATAATATTTTTCGACGTTGTGTTATTATAATTAACATTCTGATTTCTGTCTTTTAAGTATGACTTTATCCAGCTTGAACAATTTCCAGCGAAACCCATCATATCTAGTTTTCTAAGTAAAAGATTATGGTTAACTTTATAAAACTTTTATTAAAGGAAATTTTTTTTATAAAGTTTTTTGTTATTTGTTGATTTTATATTTCCTTATTATCATTTTATATTTCCTAGCAAAAAATAGTACTTACCCAGAAGCGCTTCCGGAAAGCATAATTTTATAACGAAGCGCTTCCAAAGCAAATAAAGAAGGCATGACTTTTGTTCGCGATGTCCCACTTGGTATGTCTCTTTTAAAGCGCTTCTTTCATGTGCTCTTAGAAGCAATAAATTCATGCCTTCTTAGGCACTAAGAAACGCTTTTTTGTATGTCGCCAACATTAGTGCTTCATGGTATGCACACTTTATTGCTTCATTGTAAGTATTATTCACTGCTTCAAAGAAGGCATTCTGAGAAGCACGACAGAATCCCTTCCCTGATTGCTTTATATTGTGCAAGGCGGTGAAGCACTATCTTGAAAGCATACAAAGGTAGTTACTGCTTACCAAATCCAGGTTATTTTTTGCTGGGTTGGAAATGATGAAAATATGATCTTACACCGATCGAAGTACCTTTCATTTAAGATTTTTTTTATTAGAACATTTTCTATGATATTGCTAATTTTTTAAAGAAAACAATCTCTTAGCTTTTTATATGTTTTTTTTTTTAGAAAATATCTTGCTAAACAATTTGCCTTCTCTGTCGTTAGCCAATATGTACATTTAGTTCACATTGTTTTTTTCCGTTCTTATGTTCAGTTAAATTTTTGTAGTTTTTGTAATCCATGACTTAAATAACATTTAATGCCTTCTCTAATTGAAATTGGCACAAATAAATTTTATATATTTCCTTGTACTTACTCTTTGTTTTTTTTTTTTATTAGTTTTATCGAAACGAAATGCTTTTAGTCTACAAATAAATTATTTATAACGCAATATACAGAAGTAGATAAGAATAGAAAAGTGTAATCATCGACTGCATTGGATTCTAGTAACATGAAAACTGCTGGTAGATTTGCAATCAAGCAAACAAGTTTTAAAAAAATAATGTTATTTGTTTTTATTACAAGTCAAGGAATTAAATAAGTCGTATTATTTGCTATAGTTGAACTAATGGCAATCAAAAACTTATAAATACTAGAGAAATGGATGAAAGGTTGATGCAATTCAATTGTTATTTTTATTAAGTTGGATCAATTATATGAGTTGCCACTATTATTTCTGGGGTTTTAAATATATCAATATCATTGTTTGCTATATAAAAAAGCAAAATACGGTTACTAGGACTCAAATTCGGATATAACGAATCTCAGTCATCTGGTACAATTGAACATTAGCTTTCACAATAAAGTTCGGTTAATTCAACTGAATTTTAGTTTCAACACCCAAAATATTCAGAAATCCAATGTAAATATCGTTGTAATAACTGAATTTATAAGTTGTTACCATTAAAATACACTTTTCAATTCGTTTGGCACTTTATTTCTCTGCGTGCATTTAAATTTTTTTATTTGCTCTTTTGATTTTGTGTTGTAAAATAACTAAAAATTCAGCTCACGCAGTAAACTGACCTATTTAACAAACTAAACAGAAAAGCAAAATTTAAACCCAGAAAAATAAAAATTCAAATTTAGTGTTGACAACCGAATTTGTCGCCAATCGAATGATTCAGTTGTGGTACCCAAATATTTCAGTTACGAGAACCATAAATTTGGCGATGCATTAGTAATTTGGCCGCGACAACCAAATTTAGGTTGTCTCTACGAAAACTCTGTGGTTACAACAGAAACATTCGATTACCACAACCGAATCATTCGATTGGCAACAAATTCGGTTGTCAACACCAAATCTGTTTTATTTGTGTTTTTTAACATTTGTGACAGTCGTACTATTTATCTGTTAAGGGCAGACATTAGGGCGGGTCGATTTAAAAATCGCTCAACGTACAAGGAAAATCGTATTCTAGGGATTAAAATAAGAAACTTTGCCGATGGAACCATACCCCTAAAACGAAGTCTTATGTAACGACTTTTGACCCGTAGGGTCAAATTTTGAAAAATCGCACTTTGACCCATTTATAGTGCCCCAATCGAATCCAACCCAATCGAAAATAATTTATCCATTCATCTACTAGAGCGTCTTCCGGAGAAGAAATAGAGACCCTAATCTTGGAAAGACTCCTCCTACTTTCTGAAATATCTCTATCCCGAGATTTGTACATTTTGCTATAAAAACACGGCTAAAAATGCCCTATTTCAACATAAATTTTAACCACTTAACGGTCACTTAGAATGATGATTTATGCATTAATCTGCTAGCGCGTCTGCCGGAGAAGAAGTAGCTCCCAAAATATTGGAGAGATTCCTCCTACTTTCTGAATATCAAAGTGGGCTTTTCAAAATTTGACCCTTCGGGTCAAAAGTCGGGACATCAGAATTCGTTTTAGCGGTATGGTTCCTTTTGCAAAGTTTCTTTTTTTTGATCCCTAGAATACGATTTTCCTTTTACGTTGAGCTATTTTTTTGCCTCCCTACAAAACGACCCGCCCTAGCACACATACATCCAACTAAGCAGACTTATAATATTAGCGAACCATTGTTTTAAAATTTTTATTCAATTAGGGGGCGTCAATTACCGGTACAAAAAACAACAACAATTTAAAAACTGACAATAAAAACTTTGTTTCAATTTTTGACTACCAAGTATATACTTATACTTGTTAGGTGATGGCACTCCAATAGGGTACGTGTTGAATTCATTTCCAAGTGTTGGGAGATGTTTGTATTACCAAATAGAATCCAGAATTTGAAAGCCCTGAACAAAAAAAAAAAAAAAAAGAACAAGTGTTTCAATATATTTTTATTAATTTTTCAAATTTGGGTAACGCTAACATTAAGAAATATATATGTCCCTAAAATGTTGCACTTCTATGAGTTAAAGTGCTGTTTATTCAAGCGTACAACCGGCTTTTCTTTAATATAAAAATTGCTATAGTTATTGCGAAATAATATCAGTTTCAAGGACTTAAACATTTTTGACATTAGCCCATATAAAAATAAAAAAAATCGCAAAAATTACAAAAAGTTTAACTCATTTTCTGCAAATATTTGCAATAAACTAATGAACATTTCCTGATAAATTAAATATCACACAACGCGTTATTTAAATTAAACAGAAAATTGTATAAAATATGGTGAATTATGTGGATTTTTTCAGGGACGAATAACCTACAAATGTTTTGCATACTGTAATTTAAAGTATGTACACTCCCAAAATGGAATACATGCACAATTACAAGTATTTGTGTAATAAAAATGTGCGAAATTACAATGTTAAGCACGTGCAATTTTGTATACTTTTTTGCAGGCTTTTTTTTAATTTGTTAATAATTTTTGTCCAACCAATAATATATTATCACAATGCACTATGATTCAAACGAACCATTTTTTGTAGCTTAAAATATTTATGTTTACATCTTCTTTAATACTTTTGTTCCTGTAATCCAGAAGTTCATAATATGAAATACTTTTGAAAACAAAATTTACATTTATTTGAAATAAAATAGTTCTAAAAGACAAACAAAATATGTATAACTTGGTTTACTTTACGTTAATATTTTTTGCCAAAACAGGGGCCCTCAGCACCATAGAGCAATAACTGAAAAATGTCATCAGCTACTAAATCATTTTATAGTTCACAGCCTATAGGCATCCACATTTGTGCGATTGTAACATAACTGTCAGTCGCAATAAAAAAAATTAAAGTAAAATTAAAAAAAAGAGGAAATTAAGACCCATAAAAGCAAACTCAGCGAATTTCTGGTATAAATATTTGTAGTTGTTTGAATTGTAAAAACAGTAATTTTTAGAGTTTATTAGTATTGACTACATTTGTAGTTCTATTAAACAAACAAAGCACATAAAATTGCTGTTATATGAAGTTACATTAACTTTATCAGCTTTTTGTTTTTATTTTCAAAAATAAAACAAATAAACTTTTGTCAATTTTTTTACTGCATTTGTGATTCATTTTATGGACAGTAAAAAACAAATGACAGTGTTAGTTAAATTTATAGGGAATTCGTACATACAAGTTAATCTCCTCAAAATGGGCATAACTGCTTAATCGAGCCCTAAACTAGCTGATTAAACCATTTTCTAATATTTTTGATTACTTAACAGTTAATCTAACTTTTAAACTGACTACTATTTCTAACTTTCTTTTTGGCAACACTGTTTTCGGCAGCTGAGCTGTTTTCATGTAATATGTTACTGTTAAACATGTTCAGTTTAGTCTATAATTTAACCATGAATCGACTTACAAATTAACAACGCTTGCAGATTATTGAATTTTATTATCAAAATTCATGCTCGGTTAAGAAAGTGCATCGTGCACTTTTTCCAATTTATGGTCAGTTTGGGCTTCCTTCTGAGGCGACTTTTCGAAATCTTGTTACTAAATTTCGCACCAAATTTATAATATTGGACATTAAACCACCAACACGCACACGTAGAGTGCGGACAGGGGAAAATATCGCAGCTGCATCCGGCAGTGTTGTTGATGACCACGAATTATCGATTCGGCGCCGTTCACAGGAATTGGGCCTCTGGTACTCCACTACGTGGAAAATTGTGCAGAAGGAGATGGGTGTAATACCTTTTACAAGAGCAACCAGAAGCATTGCAAGAACTGCCAATGTATCCCGAAAAATGCTCTGTTTGATGCGGATTATTGGCAGGTACATCATTGTACCGTACTTTTTCAAAGACTACGAAGGCAGGAATGTTACTGTGAAAAGCGAGCGCTACCGTGCGATGAGTACAAATTTTTTTTTGCCCAAAGTGGAAGAGCTGGACTTGGGGGAAATGTGGTTTCAACAAGACGGTACCACACAGCACGCTAGACAATGGTCCAATTGAGAGACGAGTTCGGTGAATATTTTATTTCTCGTTTGAGGCCGGTCAATTTGTCATCTAGATCGTGCGATTTAACGCCTTTAGACTATTTGTTGCGGGGCTATGTTAAGGCTTATGTCTATAGGGACAAGCCCGCAACGGTTGACGCACTGGAAGCCAATATTGAAGAATTTATTTGAGAGTTACCGGCCGATATGTTGGAGAGAGTATGTCAAAATTGGACGCAGCCTATGAACCATTTAAGGCATAGCCGCGGTCAACATTTACATGAAATCATCATTAAACATTGAATTATATAGATCGTTCTATCGACTCAAATAAAGATTTCATATATTTATCTACATTTTATGTGTTTTTTATTTAAATCAAATCCGGAAGCTCTTAAAAATCACCCTTTACTACTAATTGTTTGCTACTCTGTATTGTTATATAAGTTCGGTAGGCAACACTAACAAAGCACACATACAAAATCAGGTAAAAATTAACGTTAAGCGACTGCTTCAAAAAAATGTTGGCTATGCCACCTCACTATCGGCGCCACCTTGACATTTAAATCAACAAAGTTAATCTTTTAGATGTCAACTTAATCAAAAAGCCCATACACAGATAAGACAGAATTTATATTACAACCGAATTTTTTGCCAACCGCATGATTCGGTTGCAGCCATCGATAATTTTGTTTTTTTTTTTTTGTTTATTTCTTCATTTTATTTAACCGAGCCCTTAGGGCCATATACAGTTAATTAAGGCTACTACAATAACAACAACATACAAAAAAAATACATATATAAAATATACCTTTAAGATAAAAATAATTCAATATATAACTAAAATTTTAAGAAAAAATACAGATAATGCTTAAATTATTATTTCAATAAACAAATAATTTGTGGATTCAGTTTAATTGTTACAAAAAAATAAATAAATAAAAAGGATCAAATTAAGTTATGAGTTTTGGCATGTTCTTCAAGCTTTCGCTTAAAGACCTGAGGCGAATATGAAAAACACTTTAAGTCTCTGGGTAAAGCATTCCACAATCGTATTAATCTTACATTAAATGAGCGATCAAAAAAGCCAGTATGAATGCGGGGGAATATTATTTGAGGATTTCTTATAGAATGCGAGAAATGGAAATTTTGTACAATATAGTTAGGAAAGCCTGTTATGATTAACTTGTAAAAATATATCAATGTTCTCATACCAATAAAGTTCTCGAAATCGCAACCAAGAAATTTTTTAACGTATGGTGTAACATGATTACGAAGCTTCAATCCGAAAATATAACGTATTATTCTGTTAAAAATTTTAGTAAATCTACTAAATTCACCAGCTGCGGTTCCAGAAATCACCTCAGCACAGTACAGTATATGTGGCATTAACAAAGCATTTGCAACTTTAATTTTAATACGAAGTGGCAGATATAGATCAAGCGTGTACAACCTTCTTAATAAAAACGAAATCTTAGATGAAATGTAATTCATATGTGAAGAAAAACTCAGATCATTGTCTATAACAACTCCAAGACATTTCATCATATCTACAAAATCTAAAGGTATACCATTAAGCGTTACAGATAAATTATTAGTCATAGATCCAAATCCCATCAACTTTGTTTTTCTAGCATTAACACAAAAACCATTGTTAGATGTCCATGACAAAACTTCTTGAATAACAAAATTAACACAACCTTCCAAGACATCTAAGAACTGTGCATCAGTATAGCATAGAAACTGTACATCATCAGCATAAACATATGGCTGAACGGATAAACCATGTACGATTCTTAAGAGATCATTTAAATAAATCATAAATAACAAAGGTCCAATTACGGACCCTTGAGGAACTCCGCTAGTAATTGGCAATGTTGAATAAGAAGAGTTCCCAATAGAAACAAACTGTTTTCTTCCACTAAGGTAGGAATATATAAGCTTACAAGCTTGGGCTGAAAAATCGAAGTGGTGAAAAAATGTTTCTATAAGCTTAGAATGAATTACTCTATCAAAAGCTTTAGATAAATCTAATGAGAGCAAAACTACATTTTTACCGTTATCAACAAGGTTTCGCACAGAATCAGTCAGACCAATTAGGACAGAATTTGTGTTATAGCCACGACGAAAACCGGACTGAGGTGAGTGAATCAAAGAATTTTCATCGATATAAAAAGCCATTTGATCCTTAATAATATGTTCTACAACTTTTGAAAGAACGGGAAGAACCGATATCGGACGTAAATTATCCAATGCATTAGAGTTGCCTTCTTTCCTTATGGGAACAACTCTAGCTGTTTTCCAATCATCAGGAAATACCGAAATTCTGTTACTTCAACAAAATTTCGGTTGGAGCATAAAATTGCAATTTGCACAGGAATATATTTGATTGCGACAACCAAATAGTTCGGTTGCTGCAACCAAATCATTCGGTTGACCTGAATTTTAGTTGTCACCATGAATTACTTTTCTCTGGATATGTAAACGGAGAAGATAAAAAAGTGAATTAATTTTAAATAATTTGTGGTCTTTACATAATCTTCTAAGTGCAGTATCAATACATTTCTATTTTTTATTTTTACCTTTTACTCTTATTGATAATAATCTTTCAACAATTCATTTTGTGTTTTTGGTTGTTGTTCATACAATTGTTTGTTCGTTTATTTCTTCTATTCATGAAATTTAATCTTTTTTTTTACTCACTTGATTTTGTCATTGTGCTTTTATTTTAAGGACCTTAAAGGGCTGAAAACAAAAATACTATAGAATTTGTTGAACATAAGGTGATTTGTGTACAACGAAAACAAAAATGTATGAGTTCTTCTTATGCAGTAGCAGAAGAATACAATGTTAATGTTCATTTTGCATAGAAAATTGAAACATAAAGTGTTTTTGAAACCAACGGTTAAAAAAAAAAATATTTTAAAAATTTGCTTTCAATCAAACGTGAACAAAAATATTAAAATAAATCCTGGAAAATGTTTGTATATATTTAAGGCGTCTAAGACTTTGTAAGGCTTAAAATAAAGATAACTTTAAAATAATACTTCTATTTAAATACGACTTTACCATCACAATAAGCATCCTCATCATATTAAATTTAATTAGTCAAATCCTTAAGATTTACATTTCACAATGACAGTATCTATTAAATTTTTAAAGTATCTTTTAGAACGTGTGTGTTACCCGTCAAAAAAAGTTTCGATATAATCATATATAATTATATAATTAGTATCACATATAACTAAAAATCCCGAGTAAAAAAAATTATATTTAACGTTATATTCTTTAATATAAAAATATATGATCATACAAAATAGCATATATAATAATATTTACTTATATAAAATAATATATGCCAAATGTGTTGCTTATCATCCAGTCATGTATAAAAAATACTATTCTGAATTTTATACATGGTTGATAAATTTGATTAAATTTTTTTAAAATTAGATGTAACCCATCCTTTTAGACATACATATTATCCAAAGTTGAAAAATTTCTTATATCAGTTTATAACTATTGTATATATAATTAAAAAATCGCAAAATATTTTACGAAAATAGGTAACAATTTTGCGAAATCAATTTCCATTACAAATAACAAACCCTCCAGCAAAATTTTTTAGAACAGATTGCCTATGAACTTGTTCTAGAACATCTTCTTTCACCACCGGTTTCATGGAACATTTCTACACTTAGAATAATATGTAGGTAAAGACCACTGCAATTGTAGTTAAAAACAAATGAAATGGACGACTTACATTACAGTAAATGCAACTAACATTGTCATTTGTTTTTTAATGTTCAAAAAATGACTAACAATTGTAGCAAAAATGAACCACATGGTAGTAAAAAATAAACAAACATTTATTTTTTATTTTTTTTAAATAACAAAAAACAACTATAAAAAATTAATGTAAAATCATAAAACAGTCATTTGATGTGAGTTGTTTTTTTTAAATGGATTACAAGGTTAGTAAATATTTTAATTTGTTCTACAAATGACTGACATTTACATTAAAAATAAAGAAACTGTATTACAACCCAAACAACTGCATATTTTTAAAGCAGAAGTTCCCTGAGTGTAGAACAGGTTTCTGGGAGTCAAATTGTAAGGTTTTACAGTCCCAGAACTAGTTCTATAACTAGTCTTACAACCAGTTCTAAAGCAAGTTGTTCTAGTTAAAGAGCCTATTGCAAATAGGACAAACTCCATAAAAAACAATCGGTTATAAAACAAAAAATATAAGATATTATAATACAGCATTACCTGATATTAAGATTTTAGTGGACCATTTTAATATGGACAAATATTTTTTTTTAAATTAAATAAAAATTAACAATTTCGTTTAAAACGAAAATTTAATGTCCTAAAAAAATACAAATAAAATTTAAATTTCAATCATATATTATGTGTGTTTAACCCGTTTTATGAAGGTCAAATATATGTCACTTAATATCTTTTAATTTAAATATATTTGGATATTATATATCTAATTGTATAATATCGGAACAAAACATTTTATATATAATATATATAATTTTATATAAAGTTTTTTACTCGGGATTACATATGATCCGAAAATTGGCATACATAAGCCGATCAAATTATATATAATTTGATATAATTTTAGTTAATAAGTTTTTTAATTAAAAAAAAAAAATTATTGTTTTAAAGATCAGTTCTTTTTATTTAAGTATTTGGACTTAATTTAAAAAAATAATTTTAAATCTAAAATTGTATACTTTTAATGAACCTGAAGTTGGAACATGCAATAAATTTCCAACTCTAGGTAAAACAACAACAAAAAAACAATTACCGAGAAAAAAATTTAAATTTTTTGTTGGCAAAATTTTGAAGTAGAAGACTTACAGATTTTTTCTATAGCACAACTAAATAGCAAACTTTACACGTCCTTGTTATAAACTCAGAGAACTTCTGCTTTAAAAATATGTAGTTTCTTTATTTTTAATGTAAATGTCCGTCATTTGTAAACCAAATTTAATTTTTTACTAAACTTATAGTTCATTTAAAAAACCTAACCACATCAAATTACTGTTTTATGATTTTGCATTATTTTCTTAGTTTTGTTATTTAAAAAAAAAATAATAAAGGAAAGAAAACTGCAATTTAGCTGCATTACATTCTAGGCCGCACTTGGGTGTGATCGCTAAACGGTCATGACTAGGTATTGCTACGTTTGTAATGTAAGATGAGCGCAGGTTTGATTCTTACAGGCGAAGGTTGTTGAAAAATTCAGCATATAGAGGCAATCGGACAATTATAAGACACAAATAATAATACAATTTAAATGGAATATCACTGATGAGCCTGTCCATAAAAAAAGGCAGAAACTAGCCTAGTCTGATTTAAAAATTAATTATGTTTATAACTTTTAGAGAAAAACGTTTATTCTTCTTCTTAATCTAAACATTTCAAAAATAAATAATAAACATTTGTTTTTCTTACTAACATGTGGTTCATTTTGACAACAATTGTGATTAATTTTTTGAACATTAAAAAATAAATGAAAATGTTAGTTGAATTTACTGAAATGTAAGTCGTCATTTCTTTAAGTGAAATTTCACTTGTTTTTAACTACATTTACAACGGTTTTTGCCTGCATAGTGTTCTAAGTGTATAAATCTCCCCTTTAGTACTTCAGAAATTTCAGATTGCTTAACAACTATTTTGTTAAAAACAAAACAGTTTTAGAAAGGAATTTTTAAAATTGAAAATTTAGAATCTATTGCTCATGTTATACTGGTTGGATATTTAATTTGTTTAAACAAGACGTCTCCAAATCTCTCTTCTAAGAACCGGAACTGATCTTATGAAAATTTCGAAAACAATATGTTAACAGTAGTTGGTTGGTGGTTGGTTGGTTTAAGTGGCAGCTCACGTTACTCGTGAGCATCAAGTAGAGTCAAAAGCGACTCCGTTTTGAAGAGACCACACTACCCGTAAGGAACTGGTATCCGGAGTACTAGACCCACCCCGTTCGGTTAAGATAACGTACGAGATCACCGAATCCCACACGTGATATTACCGAGAGGTCGTCCAGTATATGGTCACCCAAGATCCGGAGTCGAATATTCTGCAGCGCCGGACAATCGCAGAGAAGATGCTCCACAGTCTCCTCCTCGCCCGGTATGCCGCAGCTGCGACAATGCGAACCGCGTACAATCCCAAGTCTAATGCCATGCCTACCAATCAGCCAGTGACCGGTCAGAACAGCCGTCAGCCTCGAGACATCCCTCCTGCTCCTGTTCAGGAGAGAGTTTGTACGCACTAGGTCGTAGTTGGGCCACGTAAGTCTCGCGGTCCTACAGGTATCCAAATTATGCCACCTGTCCCCCGCCCTGCGAAAGTAGTGCCGGAAAATTTCCCCCTTAACAGTCCCCAGCGGTGCAGCGACTGACACCGATGTGGAGACGTTTAAGGCAGATCCTGCCCTTGCCAATTCGTCTGCCTTTTCATTACCGTAGAGGTCTCTGTGGCCGGGGACCCAAACTAGAGTAACTTGGGATAGACAGCTTAGCCTGGACAGTTCCTCCCTGCACTGACCAACGAGAGCAGAGGATGTGACGTACGAGCTCAGGGACATTAAAGCCGCTTGGCTATCGGCGAAGATGCCCACTGTCCCTCGAGCCCCCCTATCAGACAGGAGTCTGCAGGCTTCCCTGATAGCCAGAATTTCCGCCTGGAAAACAGTAGCATGATCAGGTAGCCTGAAAGAACACCGCAAGTTACACTCACCCTCTATGTCCAGAAAGGCGGCCAGTGTGTATTGTCCAAATTCCAAGGATCTCTCCACCACTCTCACAACCTCATGGAGCGCAGTTTCCGTTGAGCGTCCCTTGATATACGCATGTTGACTACCCGAAAGTTGAGGCGATCCCTCGAGTTTCAGCCTTATATGTACGTAAATGAGTCTTTCCAACGTCTTCAGTAGAAAAGATGAGAGACTGATTGGCCTAAAGTCCTTTGCAGCCTCGTGACCACATTTGCCAATTTTAGGAATAAAAACTACTTTAACCTTCCTCCAGCTTACGGGCACGTAGTTAAGAGAGAGGCAAAGTCTGTATATCACAAGCAGCCAGGGAGTAATCAAATCTTGACCCCTCTGCAGCATTATCGGTAAAATGCCATCCAGACCCGGCGATTTGTATGGGGAGAAACTGCCAATTGCCCAGGCTATCCTATCAAGTGTAATTATCTCGTTTTCCATCCCATTTGAAGCGCCCCTAGAGCGGCTACGTTGGTCATTGTCCAAGGTATCTGCATCCAAGCAGCCAGGAAAATGAATATTCAGAAGGATCTCCAACGACTCAGCCGATGACTCTGACCAGGATCCATCACCCCTCTTAACATAAGTAGGGTTAGAGTGACCCTTTGCCAGCACCTTGCTAAGTCTAGCAGTGTCCCTAGTGTTGTCTATGGATTCGCAGAACTCTCTCCATGAGTTCCGCTTTGCCAACGCCAATGCTTTCTTGTACACCTTCAGCTTGTCGCGGTATGGCTTCCACTGTCTGCTGGAATAGCATGTGTTGAAAGCTCTTCGTGTCTCCCTCCGAAGCTCTGACAGTTCAGAATTCCACCAGGGAGGAAAACTCTTCCTTGCCCTAGTCTGAGGGCAGGAAGCTTTGAACGCCACATCAATGGCCTTTTCCAGGACCCCTACAGAGTCCTCGAGACTTACGATTGTCCCTTCGACCCTTGGCCCCCTACACAGCTTCGTCCTAAGAATCCTATTGAACTTAGGCCAAACATTTCTCCTAGGATTCCTGAAGCAAACGCTCTCCCTAACGTCCGTGTTGATATCGAAAAGTATCCAATTATGATCCGAAAAGGACTTCTTATCGGATACCCTCCACTTTTCAACACGTACCTGAGAATTACCTGAGATAGCTGTGATATCCAGAACTTCCTCCCAACCCCTATAGTTATCGGAACTCGGAAATATAAAAGTTGGGTTAGTACCAGAATTACATATATTGAGATTGTTAGTGTTAATAAAATCAAGAAAAGACTCACCTGTGTCATTGATTTCAGTGCTACCCCAGATTGTGTGCCTGGCATTGGCATCACAGCCCAGGATCAAAGTATCTTCTGCAGCAATGGAGGACAACAGGAACCTCACTTCTTCTGGCTGGGCATCTCGATTGTGAGCCATATAGCAGGAGGCAATAGTGATATTGCGGCCACCTGTCATTTCAACCTTCGCAACAGTAAGGTCAGCTGAGCTAAATTGAGAGCATAGAAAAATCTTTATGTTCTTTTTAGCTATTATACAGGATCATGGCTTACCCTTATGATTGATGTATAGTATTGAGTACGGGGCACCCTGAAACCCTTTAACCTGTGAGTCATTGACCCAGGGCTCCTGGCTCATGCCTATGTCAAGGTCCTCCTCGGCTAGAAGAACCCGCAGGTTGTCTGTAGCAATCCGGGAATGCTGCAGATTAATCTGCACGACCTTTAGCTTCCCCATCTTTGTTCGATATATTGGGGGGTTCATCGAGCTGCATCTTATCGAGCAGCTGGTTGGCGTCATCGATTTCATCTTTCCCGTCGACACCACCCGACCCAGAAGGACGGAAAACAGTAGTACTTTTAATTAATTAATTTTCATGCTTTTAAGCAATTAAAATAAAATTTTAAAGTTTTGCATATTATGATTCTAGATGATGATAAAATCGTTTCCAGTGATCATAATTTCATACGTTAGGAATTTGAAAGTTACCAAGCACCCGTGTCCACGCATTATCATTTCATATTGACAACCCCCATTTTAAAAATTCCATGCACGGCGATTGTTATGTACTGATCACATAAATTTAAAATAGAAAATTGAATACACTTCCTCAAAATTACCATATTTATTCTAGTTCTATAAGCAAATCTTTCCGCGGTTGGCTGACTATGCACGAAACACTACCAAATTATTGAAACAATCCCACTTTTGTTGTATGGACTTAGTTACCAAATAAATTTATTTAAATCACCTCGGGTAGTACGCAAAAAACATATAATGATTTTAAAGCATTAAGAGACCGCGAATCTTGAAAAAAAAACTATATAAGTGTATTACTTTTTTTATGGCCAGAAACAAGCAAATACGGCGTTAATCCCATTTAATTTTCCCGTTTTCGAAACTGTTTTTGTGTTATGTATTTTTGTTTTATTTTGAAATTCATATTAAGGTTATGTACACAAAAAAAGAAAAACCTTCATAATATTTATGAAAAATTCATAAATATGATGAACAACTTCATTGATTTTCGTCCAATGTAATACTTCATAAATATTATGAAGCTTTTTTATATTGATGACAGGCTTCTTCTGAATTTATGAAATGTTTCATAAATATGATGAAGTAGACTCATAACTTTTTATAAAATACTTTATAAATGTTATTAAGCATTTAATAAATACGATGAAGCAGTTTCATGTAAACTGGCAATTATGATAATGACTAGAGAAAAAACAAACACACTATAAATAGAAATCATTTGGGGTAAATTTCATTCTAACTCAACACACAGAGTAATGTGGGATTTAACGTTACCCAATTCCTTTAACGTGTGAGTTAAATAGAAGATATTTACGATTAACACTAAATGGCACGAAGAATGTTGATGAAGACCATAGTGGGTCAGAAAATGCATTCCATTCATGCTAGTGTCTAATAACTTTTTCTGTGTTTTTTTCTAATAGGCAAAGTAAATTATCATATAAAAACTATAATTTTTCTGTTAATTTAGAGAAAAATTTGTCATGATTTTAAATTTATAGATCAACGATAAAATTCACTATTAAACCACTCACCAGGTACAGTGTAAAAATCGTTTAATGTATATGCTCGACATATGTATTAACAAAAAAAACCTTTAATGTTTGTTGATATGCTTTGTTTATGTAGAAGGATAGTATATGATGACATTAGAGAAAAGAATTGCCATTTAATAGTTTTAACTGGCAACTATGATAATGACTAGAGAAATAACAAACACACTATAAATAGAAATCGTTCGTGGTAAATTTCATTCTAACTCAACACACAGAGTAATGTGGGATTTAACGTTACCCAATTTCTTTAACGTGTGAGTTAAATAGAAGATATTTACGATTAACACTAAATGGCACGAAGAATGTTGATGAAGACCGTAGTGGGTCAGAAGATGCATTCCATTCATGCTAGTGTCTAATTACTTTTTCTGTGTTTTTTCTAATAGTCAAAGTAAATTATCATATAAAAATTATAATATTTCTGTTAATTTAGAGAAAAATTTGTCATGATCTCAAACCGAACGAATAAAGTCTCACACATAAACTTATATATTAACGATAAAATTCACTAGTTTCATACATTTTTATGAAGTGTTTCATAAATATTATTTAACGTTTCATAAATAGTATGACCATTTTCATAAATATTTATACAACGTTTCAAATATTTTCATAAATTTCTTTATATACATTATAAAAACGATGCGATCACCAAATATTATTTTATAAAAACTATTTCCCCGTTATTAAAGTGCACAATTTATGAAGTAGAAAGGTCGGAATAATTTAATTTTATTCAAAAAACTCATAAAGTATTTTTTAATGACACACAACCAAAAAGCATTCGTAGCTAAGAAAAATGGTGCATAAATGGTTACCCAGTAAAAAGTTTTTATATTTTTAAAATGTTGTCTTTACTAAAATGCAACATTTTATTGATTAACAACTTAACAACAATGATTGAGGCATTTTTCGTAGCTCACAATACTTTTTCATTGTGTGCGTTAAAAAAAAAATTTTTATTATTTTTAACAAAATTAATACTTTAATAACCATTTAGCGGTTCGAGATACATAGCAAATTTTTGTCTAGTCGGCAATACGTTTTTATTGTGTCTGATTAAAAAATTTATTTTAAAGGTTTTTTAAAAAAGTGAATTTTCCGTCAACTCTATTGCCTAAAGGGTGCACTTTAAAAACTGTGAAAAAGGTTTTTTTTTTTGTAATTTTTTGCGTAAAATCGAATGTCAAATTTCATTTAAATACATTCCTTTTTGATATGTAGATGTGGGTATGAGCCAGCGTTAATATACTCAAAAGGTCCTCCAGATATCAAAAATAAATCTATGTTCACAATTATTAAATTATTTTTTTTCTCCCTATCATACCCCGTGACCTTTTCTTTTTCAGAGGGGTTTAACTTCTACCCAACGTTATGATTCGTTAGCTAAATACTGTCCTATATTTTTAAACTTCTATAAAGTTTATCCAAATTTGAATAATGTATTTTGTATATTTCTTATTCGCATTTGTTTTCCGAATTAAATGATTTCAAAAAAATATGAGAATCATTATTTTATATTCAATATACTTTAGTTATGAGTAGAATTAAAATAGCTTATGTGTTTTTATTTTCTTCCAAATACTTTTGAAAAACTAACTTTGAAACTTAAACAAATGTTCTTACAATAGTATTTAATAAACTTTGTTTGTCTTTCTCTTTTCACCTAGTTATACAAATATTAAAATGTCAATTCTTACCAAAAAAGTTTTTTATACTTCACATACGTCAGTTCGATATTAATGTAACAGCTTAAATACTTAAAAACCCACACAAATACTAACAAATATATAGAGCAATTCCATATGAAAGCGATCACCTTTTGGACGACCCCTCTCCGATTTTAAAATAAATAGTCTCAATTGATTGCCCAGCAAAAAATAATGTACTTACATATTTTTTTTTTTTATAGTGACTGGTTTAGTGGTGGTGTGCACCACTGTCATGTGACAAAATTGAAGAATTCTTCACACATGAAGCATGTTTTTTGTTCATCTTTACAAGAAGATTACTAATATGTTAATTTTTTGAAAATCGGATGAGAAACAAAAAAATGGCAAATAGTTCAATAGTTTCCGAGATATTCCGATTTGAAAATGTGAAATTCCAAAATTTGTCCGACTCAGGTCCAAAGTTTTTCGAATATCGGTAGAAAATTGGGACCAATTTTCGTTTTAAAATAATGGTTATTTAGACAATAAAATTCTTGATTGAATAAAAAAGCAATTAGTTCAATATCTTGTTTCAGTCAAAAATTACATTAGTTTAAAGTAGAAATTAAAAAAAAAGTAAATTTTGGCGATATTTTCCCCAAAAAGCACCAAACTTCTTATCGCTCCAGACAAATATTTTTCTTCTGAACATATAAAGTATGTATACTTTTCTAGAAGGCCTTTTTGTATAAAAGCGAGTTCTTGCAAAAAAAAAATTTGATTTGTAAATACTTTTCCCCCCATTCGCTTCCAAAATTTGCGATATTTTTTTTTTTTTTTTTAAAGAGAGGCAACACTCAGGAAATACTTCCTATATTTAGTGTGTTGCTTTCTTTGGAAAGGGATAGTATAGAGATGAAAGGTGGGGAAAGATGAAGGGCTTCAGACATGGCAACACTGTAATTGCGCGAGATGATAAGTCTTAGAACAGTTGTTGCTCGCCACCTGATGGAGAATTGGCGAACTTATTGAAGCTTTTTGGTTCATAGCCCTGATTCATTATTTTACTTCGGTGGGGTTAATTGCTATGGGAACACCGAAGGTGGACATTGCAATACGTATGAGGGATAGAAAAAACTCATACATATTATTTTGATGTTGCCGGCACCGGGCATCGAACCCGGGACCTTCTGTGTAAAAGTCCAATGCGCTAACCATTACACCACAACGCAAACAAAAAATTTGTGCACGCCTCCAATTGGGTAGCGGAAACCGGCTTTAGATACTCCAATATTTACCTAATGTAGTGTGTAAGTCATCTCCAATCCCCGCTTTAAATGACGACATGGCAGAAAAAACGAAAAAAATCCCATTTTTGGAAATTTTTTTTTTATTTGTAGGAATTGTGGGATTGTTTTCAGAAAATCATAATTTCTGAAATTTGTTTCGATTTGTTTCGATTTGTTGACCTTAAAGTCTAGTTAAATCCAAAAAATCATTGGATTATGTCTATTAATAAATATTTTATTGAATAGTGAAAATTTTCATTTAAGCAAAAACTGAAATTTTTTTCTTCATATTTGGATTACCCAAGTTTTTGTTTTACCAAGATGGCTAAATTCAACCTTTTTTAAAAAAAATCGCAATCTACAGGTAATTTTCTTTTCAACGATACCAAACACTGGTATGTTATGTTCATAACTTCTAAACAGAAAATCTTCAAATGTTAGCCCTTATTCATATATTTCTTCTAATGTGTCCTCGTATTCACATCTTACATAATTGGGTCAGGTAAAAAGGGTTTTATGATGTTCTTCATTAATGATATTAAAGGTTTTGTGGGCCCACCCAAAGATACGTGTTTTATGATTGCTATTTTAAATATACCCTTTCTTTTTATATTTTATGGGCCTTAGTATTTGAAGACCCAGTTACCTGGGTTAGGTATAATATTTGTACCTAATATTTGTATATAAATATGAATAGGTTTAGTTTTAAGTTCATAAAAAACTCGTCAATCATGGTAATAACAGTAAATCATGAAGCATTGTGCTTAACTTTGTGGGACAACTCAAAACTACAGAGATTTGAAAAGGTTAACGTTGCAGTTGTATCAATTGAATCTTCACATCACACTAAATTGGACACTGCAGAAATATCTAAAATTGACAATTTTATTAAATTTTTTGATAAAAAAATGCAGTCCGTTTCCGGCTCTATTCTGAAATTTAAAACAAAATATTATAAGTGGATGAATGGTAGCCTGGAGATAAATTTTTCTGCTGTTGGTGCACCCTGTAAGCCTTATAATGATTTGTGTGCAAAATCTAAAAAAAAGAACATCGATTACTCTTTCTACGCATTCAAATACAGAAGTTTCTGACACGTTTAAGGAAATGTTAAAAAAAGAAAATCGCCCTAAAGAGGCGTTGCAAATCGCAAATGTTCTTCCAACTGCATCACCAAAACGGCTTAAAAGGATTGTTAAAAGCATCCCCACCCCTTCATCGGATACAGATTTTACAGAAGAAGAAACCATTGCTCTTATGTTGGAATTAGGGCTAAGCAAAAATAAATATCTTATTTTGAAAAAGGCTTTGATTGAAGGACACAAAATTCTGCCCTCATATAATGCAATAAAGGATAAGAAGGATAGTATCTTACCAAAACCTATTGCTGTTAATGAACATGAAGCTTGCATTGAATTGTCTACTCTGCTCGAAAACACAGCATCTAGGATTGTTTCTGACTTTTCTAGAGATCAGCTGGAAAGAGTCAATATTTGCGATGTTGTACTAATGTGCAACTGGGGATGTGATGGCTTATCAGCCCTTCCTGAATACAAACACGCTTCCGAAGCCCAGAACAAATCAAAATATAAGAGCGTATTCATGTCATCGTTAGTTCCATTAAGAATTCGTTCATATTCTACTACAAGTAATGCTTTCGATGATGTATGGATTAATTCAGCACCTGGATCCAAAGCTTTTTGCAGACCCATTGGTTTCGAGTACATAAAAGAGTCAAACTCTACTACTAATAATTTGGTGGATTATATAGAAGGAGAAAAATGTACTTTGGAGCCAATTTGTATTGAGATTGGTGATTACAAGTTTAATATATCTTTTGATTTGAGCCTTACAATGATCGATGGAAAGGTTTGGCAATGCCATAACAGACACGCTCTCAACTTGTTAATGCACTATATGCAATGAAAAGAAATCACAGTTTTCAAATGTTTCCAAAGAAAGGACTATTAATAAAAAAGTATTGGGTTTTGGCATATCCCCCTTACAGGCCCGCATTCGGTTCATGGAACACTTCTTACACATAGCATATGATTAAAAGTATAAAAGCATAGCAGGAAATAAAACAAAATCAGTAAGAAACAACGAAGAAATGTCAAAAATGAGGGCAGATGGAAAAAGGAGGATACAAGAAGACTTTAAAAGGCAGACAGGCTTAAACATAGATAAACCACTTGCTAGTTGCGGAAGTACAAACGATGGCAACACAGCAAGAAGGTTTTTTAGAGATTTTGAAATTACTTCAATAATAACAGGAATTGACAAGGAGTTGGTTCGAAGGATCAGCATCATGTTAATGGCAATTAATAGTAAACATAAAATAAATTCCTCAAAATTTGGAGTATATGCCGACGAAATAACAAAACTTCTATTATCATTATATCCCTGGAAAGAAATGACACCAACAGTTCATAAGGTATTGTGCCATGGAAAAATCATCATTGAATTAAACATTCTTTCTCTAGGTGAACTAACAGAAAAAGCTCAGGAAGCAAGGAATCGAGATTTCAAACATGCCCAATTGTTCAGTTCCAGAAAATGTTCAAGGCAATCACAGAACGAAGATATTTTCAATAACCTATTACTGTCTTCCGATCCCGTCCTGTCGTCGATGAAAAAACGATGGATTTCTTATAACACATTGGCATCTGTAAATAATGAAGAATTAAAAGATTTGCTTTATCTGTTAGATATAAATAATGATGTGTCCGATCATTTTGTATTAAATAAAGAAACAACCTAATTTGTTTGTCTTTTTTTTCATTAATGAAGAACATCATAAAAACCTTTTTACCTGACGCAATTATGTAAGATGTGAATACGAGGACACATTAGAAGAAATATATGAATAAGGGCTAACTTTTGAAGATTTTCTGTTTAGGAATTATGAACATAACATACCAGTGTTTGGTATCGTTGAAAAGAAAATTACCTGTAGATTGCGATTTTTTAAAAAAAGGTTGAATTTAGCCATCTTGGTAAAACAAAAACTTGGGTAATCCAAATATGAAGTTAAAAATTTCAGTTTTTGATTACATGAAAATTTCACTATTCAATAAAATATTTATTCATAGACATAATCCAATCATTTTTTGGATTTAACTAGACTTTAAGGTCAACAAAGCGAAACAAATTTCAGAAATTATGATTTGCTGAAAACAATCCCACAATTCCTAAAAATAAAAAAAAATTCCAAAAATGGGATTTTTTCGTTTTTTGCTGCCATGTCGTCATTTAAAGCGAGGATTGGAAATGACTTACACACTACATTAGGAATCTGTTGGAGTATCTAAAACCGGTTTCCACTACCCAATTGGAGGCGTGCACAAATTTTAACTGTGAGTTAAAGTTGATATTTACCTAAAATATATGGCAACTTTGGAAGCGGATGGGCGGAAAAATATTTACAAATCAAAATTTTTTTTACCACAACTCGCATTTATATAAAAAGACCTTCCAGAAAAGTATACATATTTTATATGTTCAGAAGAAAAATATTTGTCTGGAGCGATAAGAAGTTTGGTGCTTTTTGGGGAAAATATCGCCAAAATCTACTTATTTTTTTAATTTCTACTTTAAACTAATGTAATTTTTGACTGAAACATGATATTGAACTAATTTTTTTTTATTCAATCAAGAATTTTATTGGCTAAATAACCGTTATTTTAAAACGAAAAGTGGTCCCAATTTTCTCCCGATATTGCAAAACTTTGGACCTGAGTCGGACAAAATTTTGAATTTCACATTTTCAAATCGGAATATCTCGGAAACTATTGAAGGTAACTCACACATGTAAGCATGTTTTTTGTTCATCTTTACAAGGAGATTACTAATATGTTAATTTTTTGAAAATCGGATGAGAAACAAAAAAATGGCAAACACTCAAAATTTTTTATGAAAAAAGTACCCAACTTTGGGCAGCCATTTTGCCGCCCCAAATGGTCTGGAAGGTTCAAAATCAAAACTTAAACTCCATTTTATGTCTTTTATGCATGTTCCAAATTTCATTGCAATCGGACCTCAAGTTAACAAATGGCCGAGTTATTTCCACAAATTTCCCACTGTGCATTGTCAAGTTAATTCCACCAAACTTTATGACAGAGCTAACATATTTCAGCAGCCAACTGTTAACCAGCACTTATCATTTACTTATATTTTAAGCTATCATGTGTTATATGTCTCGTTAGCTCAGTGCGCGGTTCGCTGCCAATCTGGCGGCCAGGTTTCGAATCCCGCCCGGGACCAAAAAAAAATTAAAAATTAGCTTTTTTGATTGTATTTTGGAAAAATTATTTCAAGACTACATATCACATGGTTTTACCAAAATTTTTCCAATTTTAGAAAATTTGTATTTGTTTAAAGACATCATTTTGGGTATTTTTTATACAGGTATAAAACTTTAAGTTAGCAACACTTTTTTATCTGGCGGCCATTTTGTCAGCTGTCAAGTGATTTATGTTTAGTTTGGTTCGGCAGTTCAACATGAATAGACTGACGCCTGAACAACGCTTCCATATTGTGCAAATTTATTTTAAAAATCGTGGTTCTGTTCTTAATACGTATCCCGTACGAATTTTGTGAATATTATTTAGCGATGAAGCTCCACGTACTATCACTTTTATAAAATTGTAATACTATTGTAACGGCCCGCATTTACAATTGAATATTTCATGTTTATGGACCATAATATTCTATAAATAGATTTACATGCCTTCAACAAAATTTGTTTATTAGTAAAACAATTTTATGCCTCGAACTGGGCTCGAACCGGCGATCTTCCGTTTATCAGGCAAGTACTTTACCTCTAGCCTAAAGCCAATTTAATATGTTTTCTTAAATTTCAACCTTGATTATTTTCTAGCTTCAAATTTAAATATTTGTCTAAAAAATAGATTTGTATGTACAACAATATTTTATTAGATTAATAATCTCAATATTTTATTAGAATAACCAAAACTATAAAAAAATTTATATTATTTTTAAATTATTTTATTAATAAAAAATTCTTATGCCGCGAACTGGACTCAAACCGGCGACCTCCTGCTTATCGAATTGTGTTTATTCTACTTTACCTCTTGACGAAACCCAATTTTGTATTTTCCAATTTCAACCTTGAATGTTTTTTTGTTTAAAATTAAGGTATAGATATCTAAAAATAGATTTGTATGTACAACAGAAATTCGGTTGCTGATCTCAATATTTAATTAACAAAAAATATAAAAAATTAATATATTATAATAAATAACAATCTTAGACCTCGAGCTCGAGCTAATAAATATTGAAAGGTCGAATAAATACAACTTTAAAATTAATAAATTATTTTAAAATTATTTTATTAAAAAAAAATCTTATGCCGCAACCTGGACTCGAACCTGTGACTTTTTGCTTGTCAGGCAATTGCTTTATCTCTAGCCCAAACCCAATTTGAATTTGTATTTTCAAATTTCTAGCTTGAATATATTGTTTTTTCCTTCAAATTTAAATATGAATGCCTAAAAATAGATTTGTATGTATAACAGAAATTGGGTTGATAATTTTAATATTTTATTAGAGTTACCAAAACTATTAAAAAACTATTATTTTAAAATTGGTATCGAAATCTGTTATTTTAGATAGTGTGATCGCTTTTTTGCAGTGCGAAACTAATATTCGATTTTAACTGCAAATATTTTATTTAAGGGATAAAATCTCCGAAATCTGGTTGGTTGTTGGTGTTAGGGGTAATGTAGAAAATAATGTATTTTGAATGATGTGACTGTGTTTTGGATAATTTTATATATTTTCTCTTTAAAATATAGTGTAATTAGTCTGATGACAAATTTTAAGTACTTACAATTAAAATTATTGTATATTGATTAAATTTTGTTGGTTAGAATGGAATTCCAAGCAATTTATTCTCTGTGTGTATTGTTCTGGGAAACGTCACAAATAATAGTCCTTGGTAATTGGTATATGGTACCACAGGTTGAAGTGAGTCATCAGCGGTGGTCCTGTTGTGTTTTTCTAACTGGGTAGGTAAAGTTAAAATTACTTATAAATTTCTTTAGCCTTATCCAAAACGTTATAAATATAAAATATGCGTATGTAAAGTTTTCAACAAACAAATACACACATACACAATTAAACACTAAAACACTCCAGTAAAATAGTAAAATCCAAATAACTGGTTGCAGAACAGCTTATACTGTATTATAGCATGTTAAAATTTATGTTCTGCAACAGGTTCTTATTATATGGAGTTTGTCCTATTTGCAATAGGTTCTTTACTTCCAAACCAGAACAGATTGCTTTAGAAACGGTTCTAGAACCTGATTCTTGGACAGTGACACCTTACATTTCGACTCCCTGTTCTAGAACCAGTTCCATGTAACCGGTGATAAAGAAGTTGTTCTATAATAGGTTCAAAGGTAATATGTTCTAAAAAATTTTGCTGGGACATATAAACATTTGTTTTTGCAGAATTTTTAAGGAGGAAAAAGTTTTGAGTGTATGAAAAAAGAGAAGAAATTAAGACGTAAACACTTTTATCTGTTGCAATATCTTGAAGTATATTAAGAAAAGCGTTGAAAACTTTGTCGTCATATTAAACAAATGTAATAAAATTTTTAAGTATTTTAATTTCAATAAATTTGAGTTGATACTTTTTGTTGTTTTTGTTATTTATCAATTGCACATTATTAAACCAATTAACACGTTCAGTGCAATGGTATTTGTACGTTTAGATGTGTATTAAACCAAATTAAAATAAAAAGTTTTTAAAGCCTGAAAATGTCTGCTTGCATATGTGTATGTATCTTTTTTTTGTAGCGCTTTATAACAACAATAAGTGTTAGGTTAATACAAATTATTGCTTGAAGTGGGACTACTCGCAAAAGAAAAAAAATCTGTAAAGTCAGCAACATTATTTTCTTTAGGATCCTTGCAGAAAAATTACTTCCATCAGCAATAACTTTGCTAAATTTAGGAACATTTTTGCCCAATTCACTAACTTGTTAGCTGATATTAGCAATTTTTCTGAAAGGGTCCTCCCAGCAAAACTATTGCTGACTTTAATGACTTTTTTTTTAGTGTACACACACGGTGTATTTTGATTTGTTAATGTATGCAGAACTTGTATATCACAACTTATAGCTCTGTGGTAGACTAAAATTGCTTGATAGAGAAATATATTTTCACAGAATATATAAAAGGATTTCAATTGTGTTTAAAATGATTGTAGAGATAAGGAGTTTCAGAAAGAATATTGGTCGTTGAAATATTGTAACATTAAAGACACCCTGCTGCAATATAGGCTGACTTCATACATGGACACACTGTAGTACACTCAAAAAAATAAGTTAGTACAGAAGTTAGTAAAACGTCTTGTAAATCAGGTATACTATTTTTTAGCAAATTTTTTCTATAATCGTGTTTTCAGCCAAAATTTTTGTTATACTTATTCAGCACTTAACTGTTTTATACTAATGCTTTACTAGTATACTAATGTTTTACTAATTAATTTTAATAGTGTGGACGACAACCAGATTGAAAGATATACCCAGAATGAAGCAGATGTCGCGGCATGTCAAGATGTAGTAGATAAGATTAAAATGATACTAAAAAGTACAACTCTAGTAAGACATAATATAAAAAAATCAACCATGGAAGACTTTTGTATCTGTTTTTCATACATAAAACAAAATTGAGGATTAAAACAACTTAAATTTTGCGTTGTCACCGGCTTGTGAAAATAATTGCCTTTTAATTAAATAAAAGACAAAATAAAATATTTAAATTTAATATGCATTTCTAAACTAAATGTTTATAGATTTATAATCTAGTGTGGTCAAATTGCAAACAAACAAACATATACAGACATGTAGACAGAGTAACGCGAAAGCGAAAGACAAAGACACACATCTTAGGTAGATTTTTATGGTTCCTTTTTCTTATTGCAAAAAAAAAGGGTTGTTTTTCTCGTTTCGTTTGTTTTTGTTTATTTTTTCGTTTCGTTTCTATAATTATCTTCGGCAGTTGCGTCCTTTAAAAGAAAGCATCATTTAGACTATCATTGATGTAAGTAGTTGAAAGAAAATTTTTGTTATGTTATATATATTTATTTCTATATATTTTCAGATATTAAATTAATTCATGTCGTCAATATGGGAAAATGAAATTTTTTATAATTCGTAATTATTGTAAATTATTTTTAAAAGAATCACAAAAATATGTTTTATGATTTTCAGCAAATATATTAACTAAATTACAATTTTTTTACAATTTTTTGCGTTTTTTTTCAGTCTACTAAAATTCAGCAAAAAATTTATTAATTTTTACCAACGCTTTTTTATTTCTAATCTACTAAGTGTTAGCAAAACTTTTGCTGAATCAACTAATTTTGTTGCTAAAAATCAGCTCACTGATGTTCAGCAAAAGATTTTGCTGACATTAGCAATTTTTTTGCTAGCACCCTCCTGACTAAAATTTTGCTGACTCAGCAAAAATTTTTGCTGACTTTACAAACTTTTTTTTTTTTGAGTGTATATTTTCACTGCATTACGATTGGCAGTAATAAGTAACATGTTACTGATTACTGAAAAAGACAATGCAGTAACCAGTATTTTTTTACTGATTACTGAAAAAATTGCAGTAGCGGAAAAAATGCAGTAATCAGTAAAATATTGCATCACAATTTTTGTTAAAAAATTAAAGCGTAGATTAGATTAGATTATATGGCACTATGCACCGCGACCAACTTAGGTCTTTTGTGCTGCCTAAAGTTACCCTAAAGATTCAAGCTACCTATAAAGCCAATAATCCTATTAGGCAAAATCTTCATAATGTCCGAAGGGGAGACAAAGCGATTGCCAAGAAACTTGGCACGCCTTTCACATAGCCTCGGACATTCGCAAAGAACATGCTCTGATGTCTCAGCTACCAGTTCGCAAAACCTACACTCATCCGTGTCCGAAAGACCCCTTTTGCGCAGGTGGTATCTGAGATTGCAGTGTCCAGTCAGGTAAGACAACAGGGTTCTCAAGTCACCCCTCCCGAGGGACAAGAGTCTCCTCGATCCTGCACTGGAAAAAGAAATTAATCTCTTAGCCTGTCGTTGGCCAAGAGAGTTTTCCCAATAGAGAGAGAATTCTGACTCCCTCCACGACCCGAGCTTCTCCCTAATATACCCCAAAGGTATACCACAGAATGGTTCAGGGCCAATAAAGGGCCTTCGGGCCCCGCAATTAGCAAGACAATCTGCCCTCTCGTTGCCCTCATGCCCCTCGTGACCAGGAACCCACCCTAAGGTAAGCGAGTTGCGCCTGCCAAGTCGGTTAAGAGCCAGAATGCATTCCATGACCAGACCAGATGACACCTCATAGGACATTAAAGCCCTTAATGCCGCCTGACTGTCGGAAAGAATGTAGATGCGAGATCTAATAGTGCCCCTTCGTAGACACTCCTCCGCGCAGACACAGATAGCAAAAATCTCTGCCTGAAAAATGGAGGGGTATCTACCCATGGGTAAGGCCCGTTGGAAACCTGGTCCATAGACACCCGCACCAGTGTCACCATTCGCATGCTTTGAGCCATCTGTGAACCATATCTGAGAACCCCGCTCTGGCTCCCAGGATCTGTTGGTCCACATGGCCCTGTCGAACAGCATCACTTTAAAGTTCCTATCAAAGATGTACTCCGGTGACCTCCTATCCGTAACCTTTGTAACCGGGTCATCAATTAGGATTCTAGCGATCCTCATGTGACCCTTTAGATCTCCTCCCCTCATGTCACCGAATTCTCTAAGTCTGGAGGATCCTATGCAGGCAGCCTCCATTACAGAAATATGCAATGGTGGTATCCCCAGCATAGCCCCCATGGCATCCGTCGGGCAGGTTCCGCCTGCCCCCGTTATGCCAATACACATAAGACGGTAGATCCTCTTGAGAGCATCCCTTGCCCCTACCTGTTCAACCTTTGGCCACAATGCCAGGGCAGCATAGGTGATCATAGGTTTAACAATGGTGTTAAACGACCAGTAGACCATCTGCGGCCTTAGACCCCATGTCTTACCAAAAAGCCTTTGGCAGGCATAATATGCCCTTGTGGCCTTCTTGGAGACATAGTCAAGATGTTCATTCCAGGTAAGGGATCTGTCAAGAGTCACGCCGAGGGTACTTAACACTACTGGAAAAGCCCACCGTGGCCCCATCAAGGACAGGCATTGTCAGGTTAAATTTCCTCCTATTCGTAAATGGTACCAGGATTGTCTTCGACGGGTTGACAGACAAGCCCTTTTCCCGGCACCAAGAAAGAGTATAGTTCAGAGCCTGCTGCATACGTTCGGATATGGTCCTATCATCAAATCCTACTACAGAAATGACAAGATCATCCGCGTATCCATAAGTCCTGAAACCCAGGTCGTTCAAACCTTCGAGTAGTTCATCAATGACCAGCGTCCAGAGTAACGGCGACAAAACACCAACAAAGCGTAATATTACTTTTTTGTAAAAAAGTCAAAAATCTGCTCTTGGGTTTTCAAATATCAATCATATTTTTCTATTCAGAGTCTTTATGAACCCACTTAAAAATGAACGTTTTCAGTTTTCCAAATATAAAAAAATTGGCCGACATACTATTTTTATTGAAACTATATATTATTAGCTTTTCTCAACACAAGCATTTCAAAATTTACATCGCTGAGTTTTTGTGTATTTTTATCGAAGTACTTAGGTAAAAGTATTTTGTAAGAGTTAATAAAAAATGAATATAGATTTATTCATTTTTCGTTTTTGATAACTTTCCGTGGTTTTTATTGCATTCCATTCTGAAGCAATTCAAAATCTGTTAAGTTAACTTAGTTTTTTCTTTTGTAACTTATCTAAGAAAATATATTTTTTTACTTTAGATATTGTGTAACTAACCAACAACTTTTAAAGTTGTATTTTACCTAAGTACTTCGATAATAAAACACTTTTTATTTTTTGCGTGTAGGCATATTTTTTTATAACACTCATTTTTAGTTGGTATATTTAATTGCTCTCAAGTGCCTAAATGATTTATTGGTACAAATTCACTGATTACTGCATTTTTTCAGTAATCAGTAAAAAAAATACGGGTTACTGCAATTTTTTTCAGTAATCAGTAAAACGTTACTGGGTACTGTAATTTTCTTTCAGTACTGCAGTGTGCCCATCTATGGCTGACTTACAAGGGAACTACCCCGAAGGGTACACACCGATTTTAATGAATCTTATAGATATTATAAAGAACAAAATCTAAGGTTGACCTTTTTTGTTTTGTTATGTGCCATCTCAAATATCTAAATTGAAGTCAAATATTAGCCCATTTTGTTTTTTTTTTTTTTTGATCGTTATGTCATTTCTTCCAAAGAAAACAATAGGCAAATGTGGTATCACTGAAAACGTATTTCAGAGACGCATTTACCGGAGTACTTTTTTTTGTAAAAATTTTGATTATTGTTGTTGTTCCAAAAAATGTAGTACATTTTGGGTACTTTATATAGGGAGGTATACCGGTACGACGTCCAAATTCACATATACTTGTACTAATCCTTTTTAAATTTAACTAAACACGTATTTTTGCCTTCTTCGATATTCGGTTCATTCCGAATTTGATTGTGTTTTTCCCGAAAGGCGATCATTGGCCCTTTTTTGAGATCTGTATGTGGAAAACACAGGCAATATGTATGTCTAACTTTACTTTTTAGAGTACATTCAATTTTGGATTTTATTTTGTAGATTTGAGGCATGCTTCCATACAAAAAGTGTAAAAATATCGGGTTTTTTTCAAATATTTTTTTATATGTAAATGTTATCTTATTTTTACTTCATGTTGTGTATTTTTCAATAAGCTTTCGAACTATATATAGTTTTATATATAAATTAAAAAAATTAGACGTAAACTTAGCGATAAAGTATTTTTTGATACTTCCAAATAAAACATTTTACTTTCTGTTCATTTTTGCATTATTGATTGCCATACTGTAGTAGTTATGTTGGTAAAACATATACAATATTCATATCAGAATTTTTAATTGTTTGAATACATTAATCAAAAATATAAATATAATTAAAATTCTCAAAATTAAGACATGTCTCCGTATAAAATTTTTAATAAAAACGCCTTTTTCTCATACAACTTCTGTAGGTTACTTGCATACTATGCAGGTAACGACCACCTCAAATGTTGTTAAGAACAAATGACATTTCACTTAGAAAAAGGACGACTTAGATTTCAGTAATTTCAACTAACATGTTCAAAGAATGAACCACAATTGTAGCAAATAGGAACAACATATGTTAGTAAAAAAAGAAACATTTATTTTTTTTATTTGTTTATATAAAAAAAATTGCACTCAAAAAAAGTTATTAAAGTCAGCAAAAAATTTTGCTAAGTCATCAAAATGTTAGTCAGGACGGTGAAAAACTTTATTAACTAGGAGAATGTTTATAACAAGTTTTGCTAAAACCAAGAGAGGTAAATTTAAAAGTGCCGTTTTTTGTTCTCATTATTTTTAAAATGTTCCCATAAGAAAAAATAAAAAAAATAAAGTTTCTCATTTTCTTATTATTCTACACACAGAGAATAATTTAGCTATTTGCCAACTGAAACTCGCTTACTAACACTCAAATTCAGTTATTACGAATTTCAGTCATTTGGTTCAACTCAGCATTAGTTTTCACAACAAAGTTCGGTTAATTTAACTGAATTTTAGTTGCAACACCCAAAATATTCAGAAATCCAATTCAAATATCGTTATACTAACTGAATTTATAAGTTCTTAAAATTAAAGTACACTTTTCAATTCGGTTGTCACATTATTTCTCTGTGTGTAGAAGGCAGTTGTTCGTTAAAATGGTTTTTTCAATAATTTCCGGAGTTTTGTTAGTGTGCTCCTTGAAGACGATAACTTTCGTCCAAAACTACTTTATCGGAAATTTATGAACTTTTCAATTTGTTACCAAAAAATTCCAAAAAGATTTTTTTCTTTCAAGTAAAAAAAAAAACTAAAATGTTTAATGGGTCAGTTGTTGTTTTTTGCATAAATTTAAGTTTATAGAAAAAATACACACACAAGTAAAAGTTAAACTATGCCACAATATTTACTAGTCATAAAGAAAATAGTAGACTGTTTAATATTCTATGAAAATTTCAATAAACGAATCACGCTGTTTTATGGTGAAATAATGTAAATGCAGAAAAAATATTGCTAGCATATGTTTGAATATCTAATTTATATATAATTTAATATAATTTGATGATGCCTCATATAATTTTTTTTTTTACTTGGGTATTAAACATTCATGGTAGATTATATATGGCATCACATATTAGTCAAATTAAAATCCCATCTAATTTTCCAGTCCATTGACTTATAATTCAATTTTTAATTTTATTTGAAATGTAAAACAAAATATTAATGCGTATTTTCAAAGAATTTTACGAAGTTATATCAAATGTGATAAAATTATATATAACTTGATCAAATTAGTTTGACCCAATTATTGGAATCAAAGTATATCAGATGGGATCCCATGGGATCTCAAGAGAAAAGGTTGTGTAACCTATTTTTCGGATCAGCTATGATATGATGTGATAAAGACTTTATATAACTTTTTATACCTACATCGGAACATTTTGTATAGGGGATTGATAAATAAATAGATTAACTCATTCAAATTTGAAATAACTTACGGCTATTAATGTCAAATATGGTGACACAAAATTTCACCAGACCTAAATTTTAGTTGATAATTTACCTTAATCAACAGAATTTTTATGCTAAATCAAAAAGCAAACTTCTGATTAAATAAACTGTCCGGATCTGATCAGAGGCTGGTCAGTATTTGTTTCGGAGTAACGATTTTTTTGTTTCCTTTTGCTCTATTTCGCTTAGTATACAAGATATAACCTATTTTGTAATTATACAAGTAAAATACTAAAATATCAGAAAGTAACTCTTAGACTGATAGTGCAAACACTTAAAAACAATTGTTTGAAAACAGTTGTGGTTTAAATTTACTAGCAAATTATTGTACTAACTTTTTTTATGAGTGTATCCGAGGAGGGTGTGTTAATAGTATGTATGAGAATGCTTATTGGTTCAATTAAATTTTAAAATGAGAATATTCAAATGGAATTACGACTTTAGGGTTATTTCAATTTAAAATAGATAATCACAATGTAATTTGTAGTTTTTGCATGTTTGTAATTTTATATATTTCAGAACAATACACAGTAAGCGAAATAACCAAATCATACATACAGAAAATCCTTTATTTTCTTTTTTGGTAGTATTTATAAGTTTGCAAATATTTTATATGAAAACTGTATTGATATATGATCAAAGTGCCATATAAAGACATTTTGCATGATAAGTGGAATAATTTTTATTGCTGGATTTTTTTATCGTGGAACAAAATTACCCAGGCATACAAATAAAAAATGTATTGATATTATTATAATTCCTTGAAATATCGTTCAAATGTGTTTTCTTACTCCTCTTTTCTCCACAACTGAAGATTCTATTTACGGCCATCGTAAAAAAATTTCGCTGCCATGGCTTTTTCCTGCCTAATCCAATACATTTAACTTCTTGAAAATTTCGCGTGTTCAAACTGCATAAAACTATCATAAAGCCTTTAAAAGCAAATGTCTGCTATATTTTTCAACGTTGATTGGAATTGGAATTCTTGTATTTATATTTTAAATAGCATTTTTTACTTAACAATAAAAGTTATTAAAATAAAATTGAGGTTTTTGAAGTTATTTAGGTAAAATATCCATAAAAATGTAGAGGAGAGGAAATCACGACGGACAGGGCCCCAAAATGGACATTGCGTACAAAATGTTTGCATAATGTAGCAGTACTTCATGCATTCTCTCCTTGTACTGGTTTATGTAGACGCAGTTTCCCATGCATACTCCAAGATAAAATATGTGCTAGTTTTTCTACTGCAAAGATAAAATAATTTGTTTCTTTGACAAGTTCTTGAACATAATTTTGTTGTTATATTTGTTGAACATAATTTTGTTGCATAGGTATATGTGGTTGTATATATATATATTTAGTTATCACATAGCGATATTCTAAAAACATTTTATTGATATTTTGTTTTTGTACCAATTTTTAGTAACCCTCAAAAAATTCTTCAACTGGCTTAAAATTATCACTTTCATGACCCTAAGATACTCATGTAAATTTTACACAGGTGCTAAAATTTGAAGTTGAAGTTGAATTTGAATTTTATTGAAATCTAAAATGAAATGTACACAGAAAAAAAAATATTTCAATTTAAAAATGTATTAATCAATTTGTATTTAAAATAATTTGGCACATATTGGGGCAATGATAATATCAACTAAAAATTTATTGAAAATTAAAAATAAAAAAAGTTATAAATAACTTCTACAAAAAAAATATGATAGTTACAAAAAAAGTGTGTAATTTATAAGTTGGTATGTGTGTTTTTGTTAATGCTGCGTCTGTTTGTATGTTTTTGTGTGTACTTCCCAGCAAGAACAGTGACGGTCATATGACCAGTCAAATGACTGGCACTGCTGATGGAAATATCCATCAACGCGAAGAACAAAGTTTATATCATTTTCTTAAGGCCAATGTAAAAAAAGGGAGGGAAACATTGTGTACGTGTGATTTTGCATCTTGCTCTAATATATAAATTCACAAGTTAGAGGAGATGCAAGATTTGCATGTGTTAGTTTCGGTCATCCATTTCTTGTAGGGTTCCCTACAAGAAATGGATGAAGTAGGGTTCACTACAAGATGAAGTAGGGTTCCCTACAAGAATTGCGCGACCTTATAAATTTATCCGATTTGGGTTAAATTTTCACCACATAGTTTTAGATAACATAAAACAAATTTGGCACCTACGAGCAGAAAAAATCGTATTTTAAGAATCCGCCCAATAAACATATATCTAAACTGCCAGTAATCCCTACCACATTGTTGGTCTAATTCTTGATATGTTTAGTTAGAAACTGCACGTTAACAGAATTCACCACAAAAATTTGCCAAAATTACTTGGTGAAATCTTGTGGCAAATGTTTTTTTTTTTTTTATTTATTTTTTAATTTTCTGCAGCATAAAAAACGAAAACGGAAAACTATTCACAACATTTGGTGTGTTTTAAATAAACATAAAAAAAAGTTCATTTTACTCCCACCATTTTAAACGATTAATATGCATTAGCAACTGCATTAGGCTTTTGGTTGTCCAAAAATACTCACTCACACACTAAACTGTATCACTTTCACTACTTACAAACGTGGTGTGTAAACCGCGGTTTAGTTGTACGTAACACATACTCACACCCACTTACCATATGGTTTTTGTGTTTCCTTTGTTAAAGTTTTTGGCGGTATTAATTTTTTTTAAATATTTCAGTAAATATAACCTTACCAAAAATTCAAACTAAAGCTTTTTTGTCTTTATTTGTTTGCTACTTTTTTAGCTGAAGTAAACTTTAATAAATTTCATTGCATTACAACTAAATGAACTAAAATAGGCTCTCAAGGTTTGGAAAACTGACTGGAGAACTAAAACCCATTGCAATTGAAAAGGAATGGTAGTATAGATTTTGCAGGATTTTAAAACATCAATTAATAATGATAATGATATCTAAAAAATGTGCTTCATTTAATTAAATTTTAGTGCGCCCCGGTATGCTAGTTGGTAGCGTGCTGGCTTATCAGTGCGGAGGTCGTGGGTTCGATTCCCACCAGAGGCACTGGTCTGTTTTCGCTACAACGCGCCGAAGGCCATAGTAGCTAGTGCTCGGTTAGGGTAATAGTATATAATTTGTAATAATATGATTATTATTATAATAAAATAAAAAAAATTAACTAAATTTTAACTATAAACTTGATATTTAACATCTCTGCTGCATGAGACGTATGTTTCTAAGTTTTTTTCCAAAACTCTACTCTGTTGCGTAAGACGGTTTTTATTTTGCCTACGTAGTTAAGTTTACAGAAAACACTTAAATCGATTTTCAATTCAAATATTTGTTGATGCAATTAAAAGTTTAATTGAACTCGTTCCTACTAAGGAAATTTCAGTATCAGTTAAAATAATTTTACTTTCAGTTACGGTTTTAATTATATCAATTAAAAATTTTATTGCATATTGTTTTTAATTTCAAAAAAAAATTTTAGTAACACAAATTTAAAATTGCAAAAAATTGGGAAAAAATTCGCGTAAATTAAAATAAAATAGCAAAAAATTTTCAAAAATTTAAATAATCGCTATAATTGAAAACAAAGCCAGAAATTAAAAATGGCTATTATTTGAAAAAATAGATTGAAATTTAAAAAAATTGGAAAATTTTTTAAAAATTTAAAAAAAAAAAAATTAGAAAATTAAAAACAAATTTAAAAAATCCTCAAATTTTGCCGAAACACAAAAAAATTTTCAACAAAATGCAAAATTTGAAAACAAATTTTCAAAATTAAAAACAACAAGTCCAAATTAGAAAAAATCGCCAGAATTTAAAAATGTTTTTATACCCTCCATCCCATAGTGCAGGAGGGTATATTCACTTTGTCAAATGTTTGTAATTCTTTTAAAAAATTCTGGGACCCCATAAACTATATATATTCTTGATCAGCATGGATAGAGAAGTCGATATAGCCATGTCCGTCTGTCCGTCTGTCCGTCCGTCTGTCTGTGGAAACACAAAATACTCCTATAATACAGAAGAGGTACTGCTAATTTTCAGTCAAATTGTTTGTTGATATCATGAGCAGTTTTCTAGTGAAAATGATCAAAATCGGTTAACGCGTTCAAAAGTTATGAGTGAAAATGTGGGAAGACCTCTAAAATTTTTTTTTTTATTTCATCATACATACATACATACGTACATTCAATGCTTATACAAAAGAATATACGCAAGCAGGGATGGCTGTCAATATCGCTGAATTACCGTCCCCGATTCTAACACCTTTCAACTGACTATCGTTATCGCTTAAATACCGTTACCGATATTCTTGAAATACCGTTATCCGTAAAATACCGTTACCTTAAAATACCGTTACCGAAATAATCTAACAAGATCTGAACAAAAAAACTTCTGTAAATAGATATATTTTCCCAAAGTGTGATCATAAACTAGACAGTCATTTAAACTCGTGCATAATGCGGTTAAAAATTGTGGTGTGCATTAACATTACCTGTATAACTAAAATAACGTTATCCTTAAAATGCCGTTACCAAAATAATTGAAAAATCTTTTTCCCTAAAATAAAGTTACCGAAATATCTAAAATATCGTTACCGCTAAAATACCGTTAGCGAAATAAATAAAATACCGTTAACGCTAAAATACAGTTAACGCTAAAATCCCGTTACCGAAATAACTGAAGTATAGTTTCCCCTAAAATACCGTTACCGAAATAAAAGAAAATAGCGTTACTACGACCAATAACCACATAGAATCGGTTACCATCCATGGTCATGATCAACACTTAAAAACAAAAAAAAAACTCACAAAATATTGTTGTTGTTTTTTGTTTTGTTTTGTATACAGTATGTATGTACGGCCCTATGCTCCTTATAGGAACGACGGGAATATATATATGTATGTATGTACGTATGAATTAGTAGCAATCGCATGCAGAGTTGCCAGGTTTGACGATTTGTCGTCATTTTGATGATATTTAATACCCAAAATAACTAAATGACTATTTGACGACTTTTGCTTCCAAAATGACGATTTTTTGACAATAATTTAATATGTCAGCAAGATCTACTTATTTATCATTCTCATAAAATCGCTGGCTCGATTATTAAATTTATATTATTTCGTTAAAAATTGAAAGCAAAAACATTGTTTTTTGATCGATAGCTAGCTTTTATATGCTAATATGATGTGAAATACAATTTTGCAAAAATGCAAATCCTAGAATTGAATAAAATTTAATCCAAACCGCATTTATTTTTTATAAATTCATTACGGGTTTAGCTTAATTTAGTTTCTGTGTTTATATGTGTAGAACATTTCTTTAAATTTTTATAAAATTTAATTGGAGTTAGATTTAAATAAAATAAAAAAATTTTCATGTTAAAACACAAGGCATGGACTTTTTTTGCGAAACAAACAGATCTCTAGCCCGAATATATTTCATGTTGAAAGATGATATATATACAACTTTAAATGAAACAAAATACATCCAAAAATAAATCCGGTGCTTAAAAAACAGGCCTAATAATATAAATAAAGAGCCAAAATTTAATAATTAAAAATATAACATTAAGTTTGTTCGATAACACAAAATTTGTACAAGTATTTACTGGAAGGTGTTCGTTTAGACAAATACGCAGTAAAAACTGGTAAAAAGAGAGAGTAAAGTGACAGTTTGATGCCAAAGAACTTACAAGTTTTTAGTGGATACATTTTTGCCAGAAAGAATTTGTAAGATGAAAAAAACATATGACTAAAAAATAAAAAAATATGCTTGTATTTTTAGTAAACAAAAACAAAAATTACATTAAATTTTAATTGTTTATGGATTGAAAGTGAAAATGATTAAATAATTAACTATGGAAGAAGTTAAAAAACATTTAAATTATTTTTGGTCGATAATTTCAATTAACTTTTTCCTTTTCCATAATGACCAGTTGATTTTTTTTTAATATTTAAAACAAGCTATTTTATCTAATTTAATAATTCCTACAAATTTTCTGTTCGTTTACTTTTTTGTAAATTTGTCTTACTATTTGTAATTTTGTTACTGAGTAGTTTTTACTGGACTTTACACGAAAAGTAATCGAACAGACTTATTGTTAAAGAATTTCCAAATGTTGTAAAAGAATTTAAGTTTTAAAAAGTTGTGCTACTGAAATGTTGTTCACAGAATTATGCATATATAAGTGTTTAACAGTTCAAGTGGTAAAATTAGTTTGATTTAAAGTTGTATTTATTTGATCTTTCAACATTATATTTTTGCTATTTTATTAATTAATAATCATATAATTACAAGTTATATACTATTACCCTAACCGAGCACTAGCTACTATGGCCTTCGGCGCGTTGTAGCGAAAACAGATCAGTGCCTCTGGTGGGAATCGAACCCACGACCCCCGCACTGATAAGCCAGCACGCTACCAACTAGCCTACTGGGGCACACTGTTTCAACATTTTATAAATATGAATATCGTTGTAAAATATAATGATTTTCGAAGTTTAAACCAAAGAGAAGTGTCAAAAATCGTGTTATATTACAACGATAACACGTTAACATTTGAAATGTGAATAACATTATTGTATTTTATTTTTTATTAAAACTTTATCTTATCTTATCTTCAAACAAATATATTTTATTTTGACGATTTTTCAAAATATGATGACGATTTTGACGATTTTTTCTAGAAAGTTTGTCGTTTTTATGCTTTGCAAACCTGTCAACACTGGTTATAAGTGCAAATGCGAGAAGCCCTCGAAAAATTGTTAAGCTAATTTATAAAGTATGCTTTTGTTTTTCATATACCAGGCTTGCCATATACGTTTTTTGTTAACCCCAACAAATCAAAAAATCACCAATTAGAAAAAAGGTAGAACAAAATAGTTTAGTTAAAATTCTTTATTTATTTGACTGCATTAACCGGAGTTGCCAGACACATTAATCGTTATCAGATCAAAAAAATATCCAGGAACAAAATCCCCGAATCCAACAATGTAAATTCATAACTTTTTTTCGTACACTATTTTTACTTATTTTCATTCTCAACCTTTAATAAATTTGCAAGGAAACTCTTACATTCTAATTACATTTATTAAAAACCCCATTCAATTTAAAGGACATTCACTTTCAGAACTTTTTTATTTAAGACATATAAGGTGCATACTTCATCTTAAAATCTTTTGATTATATGCATTTGTTTTCCTTAAAAGCCCTAATTTTTATTTGATACATACAAAAATAATCTAAATTAAAGTATTGATGTGTAAAAACCAATGGAATTTTGGGAAAATTTCTTAGGGTTCTTATTCTAGGAGTCGTAAACGAGAATTGCACAAGCAACTGAGCTGAAAAACAATAATTTGAAATACCAGTTTCTTTAATTTTTTGTGTCTCGAAAACACCCTAAACACTCGAAAGATTTTCTTTTATAATTTTTGACAAACTTAGTTTCATCACACTTTCCGTTTTACTTATGTGATGTATGTAAACATGTGTTGTAATGTAAACTGGCATTTCATAATTATTTCATTATGTATGTCTCCACAAGTGTATTTTTGTTCCCTTAAATTTATCTAAAATTCTGATTATTCGAAACTGTTTTTATGCGTTTGTATTCATTGCATCTCTTCTAACGATCCAAAAATATATTTTAGTAACTTTCTTTCATTATTATATAGGCAAAGAGACAAACAACAGGCGAATTTTACAACAGTTTTTTTAACATCATAAGGAACTATAAAAATATATATATTTTTCACTACACGTTCTTCTTTAGGTAATCAGAATAACCTTTGAATACCCACTGCAGAATTTCAGATTCATTTTAGTAAACTTTAATTAAACATTTTTTCTTTTGTAACATCCCAAATACATTAATCAATCAGTCATATTTAGTTTTACTTATAAAAACAATATTATTTTTGTTATTTTTACAAAGAATATAGATATTAATATTGTTTGCACTTTCCCTGGTTTATGAAAACACCGAGATGGAGGGTATCCAAAAATTCGTCACAGCCGAATTTAATCTTTTTTAATACCAAATTCGGCACATCGGACTTTAATGCTTCCACTTGTTAATAGAAGAAATAGCTAAAATTTAAAAAAATCCACAAAATTGGAAAACTCACCAAAATACAATTTAAAGCGTCTTTATCTTGTAAATATTTTTAAAATTTTGTAGATCTTTTGTATTTTCGGCGATATTTTAAATTTTGGTGATTCTTTAATTTTTGTCATAATGGGTTGTAATAACTGAAAACTTTGAATGCACCAAATTCATTTTTAATTAAACATTTAATACATGTTAATAAACAATGAAAATGAAAATTGTGCAAGTTCGAGGCCATACTCTATATTTCTTTATTAGGATACTGTCCTAACAAATAATCTGTAGTTTTTGTTTTCAAATTTATTAATTTACTTCTTCCAGGAATGTGTTGATAGATATATTTATATTTCTATCAACACATTCCGGTCGTTACATAAAATTTCACAGAAAAATAAAAAATTTTCTGGTTATATTTTTAAGTAAAAACGACCTCTATTTAATAACAAACTGATTTTTAAAAAAGTTTTCAGAATAGACAACAACAAATCGGTTTACTCGATATTGCAAAATTTAAGTTTTTAGATAAACCGAAAACACACAAAAAAACCGGTTGAAACCGGGTTTGAAAAACCAAAGCAAAGACAATGTAATTTTCATACACTCAGGGAACTTCTGCTGTAAATATTTGTAGTTGTTTGCGTTGTAATACAGCATCTTTATTTTACAGTGAAAAAACTGTTTTTTATAGCAGAAATTTCAGTTTTGACTATAACTGTAGTTCATTTAAAAAAACCAACCACATCATATTACTGTATTATGATTTTTTAAATATACAGTAGTTTTTTTTTTCTTTAAAAAAATAAAACAATTTGATGTGTGTTTATTTTTTACTACATACTACAATTTTGGTTATTTTTTGAACAGTAAAAAACAAATGACAATGTTAGCTCAATTTACTGAAGTTAAAGTCTAACGACGACTTCAAGTGAAATTTCATTTGTTTTTTACTACATTTGCAGTTGGGCTTACCTACATAGTATTCTAGGTGAGTTTTGGTTGTAATTAGCGTAGCTTAGTTTGAAAATAATGGACCAAATATAAAATTTTCTTAAATTACTATACTACACGTAATTAAAACAGTTCTTGGTTGTACATTGATCCAACTTTTAATATCGGTTTCCCACTAAAATGTATATTATAATATTTTTAAATACAAATATTATCGTTTAAATTGAATAAGATAATTATGTTCTTCCCTTTTGGCTGTATCTTTATACAAGTGTTTTGCTGTACCTTAATACAATTTCGCGCTTATTCAGTTATTATAAAAATATTAATTTTTTTAATGCACGCCATCATCTATCTGTCTTAAAAAATAATCATATTAAAAAAAAAAAAAAACAAATTTATTTTTGCATTTACCAAATATACATAAATGGTTTAATTTTAGTCGTTTCAAGGTACAACACATATACCTAAATTCAAATCAAAAAAAAAAACTCGATAAATCAGATTTCGGACAAAAATGCGGACGGTGTTTAAAAAATCTTAGTTTAGCAAAGCATATTTCTAGATAACTATTTTTGTTCTACACGGCGTATGATAAATATATGGTGATTAATATTACTCATACGCGATGACGTGCAAATGAAGTATTGATAAAGATAATAATTAAATAAATGATTTATTCAAACAATTCTTCTTGCGATATAAAAACGCAATATTAGATATTATTCCAAAAATTATAATTTAGAATTCGGAGTGTCATGGCAACCCTGATTATCATTTCATTACGAACCGTTTTTTTAATGCAAATTCGGATGGCATAGTGAAGTGGTGCCTCACCTGAAAAAAATTTTCCTGTTTTTTGACACACGAATAAATTCTTCTCTAATGTAGCCGGATTTTAAAGTTTTTGATTTTTTTTAAATTTTCCAAAAAAAAAAATATTACGCAAGAATTTGAAAATGGCTCTATGTTAGGGTCTCCACAAAAAAAAACAAAAAACGATTGAAAATCGGTCCACTTTTCAAGGCGGCACAGTGGCACCAGATTTTCAATTTCTTGTTTTGAGGAAAAAGCATTTAAAGTAAGTATTGCTCATGTAAAACACAGGGCAAGGAGTTCGTTTAACAACCTGTAACCAAAATTTTGATAGCATATAGAAAAAAGTGTAAATTATTTAAATATGAAAAAAGTTACAAAGACAAAAAAAAAACCTAAAGAAAGTAAATACCATATCGTAACCAATTCGATGTGGTTATCTATGACGGCAACGCTATTTTCTTTTATTTCGGTAACGATATTTTTTTAGTATCGATATTTTAGATATTTCGGTAAAGTAGTTTTTAGCTATAATGGTATTTTAATTATTTCGGCAACGGTATCTTAGTTATTTCGGTAACTGTATTTTAGTGACAACTGGTTTTCAGTTATTTCGGTAATGGTTCTTTAAGGGTAACGTTATTTTTTTTTTATATGTTTGAATTATGGCAGGGTTGGGAAAACTATTACACATGTGTCAGTACTTTCAAGTATCTTAATTTTATAAAAAAAAAAATCTTTTAAAGAAGTAATCAGAGGTTCAAATATTTTTTTTCGCTATTAAAGTAATTATGAAATGTTCATATAAATGCATTTTTTTATTTAAAATATGTGTAAAATATGAAGAACCCACCAGGGTGGGTTTCGGTGCACTACGTATGGAAAAAGCTTTGGGTGGCAAGCGACACTTTTCTACAAACAAAATATGTGTGTTTAGGCACTCAGCAAAAACAAAATCCTGCCAGATCTGCATTAGAAATCTTAATTTCTACTGATATAAACTTCAATTGGATTCGCAACTTCAATTGTTAGGAAAACAAACAAAAATATGTGTACAAGGTTTATAAAGCTTTTTATGAAATGATAAAGATTTATGAAATATTTGTCATACACTTTTATGCAAATTTTCATCATATCTATGAAAACTTTATAAATATGATGATTACTAAGTTGCGATTTGAGAATTAATCGATGTTTTAATGAAAACGTCACCAAAATATGGCACAGGTTTGATTATAACAAGTTTGGGATTTTACTAGATCAAAATCTGAATCAAATAATTAGATGTAGTAATCCTTCAGATCAATGCAAACAATTAGTAGATGAACTATCTTCTGCAGGTTTTCAGTGTAATTCATCAAGTAGCACTACACAAAATATTCGTACAAAAATAACGCCCTTTATTACTAAAAACTTATCATCGCTATTGAATCTTAAGGAAAAACTGTTAACTGCTAGAAGAAAGGATAGAAATAATAAATTCATATCTGAGCGTCTGAAGAGAATAAGTAAAATTATTAAAACATGTAACAGAAATCTAATGAACGATTATTATGCCCGAACTTTACAACAAATTGGCGGTGACACAAAGAAAACATAGAGGTTTCTAAACAGTGAACTAGGTAGAAATCGGCAAACTACGCAACAAATTTTTGCGCAAGATGGTAGCCTAGTAACAACAGATGTAAATAAAGCCATGATTTTTAATCAGTACTTTTCTGAAACAATTGATAATCTGAGAAAAAATATATTAAGTAATTCAGATGATAATATTAACAACCTAAGAACGTTGATACCATTGCAAACCAGTTTAAACCTGGAGAAAGTAAGCAAAAACTATATTGAAGAAATTTTAAATGGAATTTCTATAAACAAAAGTGCAGGGTTCGATAAAATAACACCGAAAATGATTCTATGTAGAAAGTCCAAAATTGCGGAAATATTATCGAATATGTTTGGCAAAATGATTGATTATGGTGTATACCCTGAAATTTAAAAAATTCATAAGGTTGTGCCTATTCCTAAGGGTATTGGATCTAACAGAGTTGATATGTTTCGTCCGGTATCCGTGTTATCAGTTATCGATAAGGTTCTGGAAAAAATAATTTTTAATCAGTTGTCTGACTATCTGGAAAGGAATAACATATTATTTGAGCGACAATTTGGGTTTTGTAAAGGCTCTGGAACAGATGAAGCTGTGGTTAACGTCATCGACTACATTTGTGGAGGCTTTGATGCTGGTTTTAATGGCGTGGCTGGAGTGTTTTTTGATCTTTCAAAAGCTTTTGATCTAGTTGATCATGATATCCTGATCAGCAAGTTAGAGTTAATGGGTGTGTCTAATAACTCTGTTAAGTTATTAGAAGGCTATTTAGACAGTATAAAGCACTTTGTACAATTTGGAGACGCTCGCAGTTCTTTGCTAACAGTGAAATGTGAAGTACCTCAGGGTAGTGTGCTTGGTCCACTTTTATTTAAGATTTATATAAATGACATTGGCAATATCAAATTTAATGGAAAGCTGTTCATGTTTGCGGATGATATTTGCTTACTTTATCGCTATAAACATGCTAGAGTGCTAGAAACCCAAGTTGGATATGATGCTTAATAAACTTGTTTTGAATGCAGACAAAACTAAATTCATAAGATCTAGGCCATACGTTCTAAGGAATGATCCAAAAATGTCAGTTTATATTGATGGTGTTTTAATAGAGGAATCGGACTCAATAAAATATTGGGGTATGCTTTTTTGTAGTAACTTGCAGTGGGATCGTCACATTGATTTAATCAAATCTAAAATATCATCTGCTGTTGGCATATTATATAAATTTAAGCACAAATTTTATTTAAAAACTTTAATGCTAATTTATGAAAATTTAATACATAGCCACTTATCATACCTGCCCATGATTTATGGATGGAAGAATACTGATTCAATGAAGTCTTTACAGTCAGCACAAAACAAGGCTTTAAAGATTGTTTTTAACTTGGCAATAATATGTCATACATCAGATCTTTTTCAATATCATGCCATTAATATTTTACCTGTAAGAGGACTATATAAGATGCAACTTCTAAAATATATTTTTAAATCAACAAGAAGACTTGGAAATACTTCGATCCGGTTTCAACAGAATGTTGAAGTTTCTCATCGGTTTACGAGACAGAGTCAAAATTTATTTGTAACCAGATGTCGTCTGGAATTGTCAAAGCAGCGAATTAGCTTTGCTGGGCCGAAAGAATTTAATGATCTTCCAAACCAAATACATTAAAAAATATTATGCCCTTATCTCAATTTAAAAGAGCGTTAAAATCTCATTTGTTGGCTAGCCGTGAAACACTTCTCAATTAAAATTAAAATTAAAAAATTAAATAATTAAACAATGAAAATAAAAGGAACAAATTAAATACTTTATTTTTTAACTTTTGTAAATAATTTTATTTGTAAATATGTAAATATTATTTTTATTAAAGTTTTTAATAATTACTTATGAATAATGATTAACCGTTGCCTTTTGCCTCTTTAATGCCATTTTTGGTGCTGAGGCCTTAAATTAAAATTTGTAAACTACATTTTGAAAATAAAAACTACTTAATAAAAAAAAAAAAAAATAATGACATACAATTTATGAAGCATAAATGAATGAAGCATAATGAAATAAATGAAGCATAATATGATGAAGATTTTTTTTTTGATTTTATCCTGAGTATGGAGAACGAGTGCGATTTTTATTTTCTAAAGTCAAGATTTGTAAAAACCAGAAGAATAGGTCAAAACTCTTATTCTTCTAATAACAAATTAATAAGGTGCTGATCATCAATTCTATATATTTGGGACCCATATACACTCAGGGAAAAGGCTTTATAATATTTATTAAAAACATCATAATATTTATGAAAATCTTTATAAATATGAAAAAATACTTCATTGATTTTAGTCCAAATTAACACTCCATAAATATGATGAAGCTGTGGCAACACTTTTGCTAACAAATACATTTACATTCCCTTTTCTGCACCACATGCACACGTACCAGTTTAACAACATTTATACATCTAGAGACCCGAGCCCTGACAATCATATTTACAGTTGCTTCTGAATGATCCTTAAATTACAAACTATTCAGCCAGTCAGTCAAGCAGCCACCCAGTCAGTCAGAATTCGAAATATCCAAACATTATTCAACATCTTTGTCATTGCCATCATTGTCATTGAGCACATAACTCACGTGGAGAAGGAGATGTTATCCCTATACAGACCATTTTAAGATATTATGGTAAACAAGAAAGAACATATTAATTTTCAATGGGACATAGATTATATATTTGGGTGTCCCGACAAAGGGCGTTTTTGGTTATTGGCTTGAGTAATCGTAATCGAACGGTGAGTATCAGAGAGATAGATACGGAAAAAATAAAGACATTTCTATTGCAGGTTACTTTTAGTCCCAACATTCGATTTAATATTTCAAAAATTGTACGTTTTGCAAAAAAATTGTCTTATCTTTTGACAAAAAAAGAGCTCAAAAGAGTCGTTCTGTAGAGCTTATTATGAGAAAAATATTCATATTTTTTTTATAATACTTTTGGTTTACCACAGCATTTTTTAGTTTATAGTAAGTACATACTAACTTTTTATTTTTTTGTAAATTGTTAATAAGAACACTCAAGTAACACTTTGTTAATGTCAACAATTTAAGAAAAATAATTAAAAATTGCTTAACATAATTTTTAAATGCTCAAATCGCGAAATCAAAGATAAATGAATTTTGTGAAAAAATTGGGCTCAACATCTTTGCAATTCAAAGTTTATTGAGGAAAAAATATTTAAAAAAAAATTCTTTTGTGCCAGTCTGGTGCAAGGCAACTTTAATAAACTTTATACAAAATTTATAAAGTACTGATTATCTTAAACTAACAAAAATTATGTGCAAAATAGCCTTACGATTTATTTTTAAATACGTTTTCCCTAAACAATATTTGCTTTGCAAAAATTTTAAGCCATATATTTTTTAAAATGCAAAATTTTTTAATTCGACAAATTGCAAATTCAAAAATTCTTTAAAAAATGTTCAACTATTTTTTTGTGAAATGTTGACGCTAGTTAGGTGTCATACATGTGTTTTCATAAAAAAAAAATAAAAAATATTATATACTTGCTGAAAACTAAAAAATGCTGTGGTGGACCAAAAATATTCTAAAAAAAATTTTGAATAATTTTTCAATAAGCTCAATTAACAAAACGAAGCTTTTGACCGTATTTTTACAAAAAGTAAGAAAAAAAATTTTTGAAAAAAACGTACCATTTAAGAAGAAAGTACCCTCCAAAAATGTTGTCTTTATTTTTCCCGTATTGAGCTCTTTAATACTCCTCGTTTGAGTACTATTATTTAAAATTTGGGACATCCTATGCGAAACCCAAAGAGTCCTTTCTATAAAAAGTATTTCTTCTCTTTAATGACAAATGCATATTAATTAAAAATTAACTGCGACTGTCTATAAGACGTTAATATAACACTGTACTCAAAAACATTTTAAAATTTGCCCTGTGGCGCTGTCTCAACTTAAACCGCAAAAGTTGTCAACACTGAACGTAAAAACCATACGTCAATCTAGTAACATTGTAAAATAGAGACGGAGGAGATTAGAAAAATAAACAAAAATCTAAAAATTTAATATTTGTGTTGTTAGTGTTGTCATTTCTGAGTATAATATCCAATAACAGAAAAAGCTAATAGGAAAGAAAATTGCAATTTAGCTGCATTAGATTCGAGGCCATACTTGGATGTGATCGCTAAACGGTCATGACTTGGCATTGTTACGTTTGTAATGTAAGATGAGCGCAGGTTTGATTCTTACAGCAGCAGGTTGTTGAAAAATTTATCATATAGAGACAATCTGACAATTATAAGACACAAATAATAATACAATTTGAATGGAAAATCACTGATTAGCCTGTCCATAAAAAGTCAGAAACTAGTCTAGTCTGATTTAAAAATTAATAGTGTTTATAATTTTTAGAGAAAAACGTTTATTCTTCTTCTTAACCTCAACATTTCTAAAGAAAATTATTCAAGTTCGAGGCCATAAGCTACTCTCATACTCTAGAACTTTAATAATTTTCATTTTCATTGCACAATTAAAGATCAAAAAAACATAATTTTTATTTTTAATAAAAATTCTATAAAACTTTTCTGTTAAATTTTAGTTTCTTGTTTTAATATTCTGCGTCAGTTCTTAATTTCCCGTCTCAGAGTGAATTTCCTTGCATCAAAAACTACACACTTGTACTAGTACAAAACATACAATTCCATTATTAGATATGTATGGAAGGATACTGGCTATAATACTGTTTGTCGGATGTTTTATTTAAATATTTAAAGAATTGGTTTGACAGAAAACAATTTGTTTTACTACTTACTGGTCACTTCCAACAAACAAGAATACTATTATATGCAGTAACAATTAGACAATAGTTATCATTGTAAAAGTCTAAAAGAAGATATATATATATATATATATACATATATATATATATATGTATGCACAGCGCATAGTCTAGAGACATTTATTCATTCCCCCGCATAGTTTAGGGACATTTGCTTACTTTGGGGACTGTCCCCAAAATTTTCGCGCCTTTTCATACATCTAGCGTTTAAGATGAGGACAATTTTTTCGATACACCGCATAATTCGGGTACAATTTTGGCCATGTCTCTAAAGTATGCGCTACGCATACATATATATATATATGTATGCACAGCGCATAGTCTAGAGACATTATATATATATATATATATATATATATATATATATATATATATATATGTATGCACAGCGCATAGTCCAGAGACATTTATTCGTTCCCCCGCATAGTTTAGGGACATTTCCTTACTTTGGGGACTGTCCCCAAAATTTTCGCGCCTTTTCATACATCTAGCGTTTAAGATGAGCACAATTTTCTCTATACACCGCATATTCCGGCGACAATTTTGGCCATGTCCCTAAAGTATGCGCTACGCATACATATATATATATACATATATATATATGTATGCACAGCGCATAGTCTAGAGACATTTATTCATTCCCCCGCATAGTTTAGGGACATTTGCTTACTTTGGGGACTGTCCCCAAAGTTTTCGCGTCTTTTCATACATCTAGCGTATTAGATGAGGACAGTTTTTTTCGATACACTGCATATTTCGGGTACAATTTTGGCCATGTCCCTAAAGTATGCGCTGTGCATACATATATATGTATGCACAGCGCATAGTTTAGGGACATGGCCAAAATTGTACCCGAAATATGCGGTGTATCGAAAAAATTGTCCTCATCTTAAACGCTAGATGTATGAAAAGGCGCGAAAAATTTGGGGACAGTCCCCAAAGTAAGCAAATGTCCCTAAACTATGCAGGGGAACGAATAAATGTCTCTAGACTATGCGCTGTGCATACATATATATATATATATGTATGCACAGCGCATAGTTTAGAGACATTTATTCGTCCCCCCGCATAGTTTAGGGACATTTGCTTACTTTGGGGACTGTCCCCTAAGTTTTCGCGCCTTTTCATACATCTAGCGTTTAAGATGAGGACAATTTTTTCGATACACCGCATATTTCGGTCACAATTTTGGGCGTGTCCCTAAAGTATGCGCTGTGCATACATATATATATATATACAGAGAACATAAGAAAGTGCATGTGTTATATTTTGTGTATTTAACAAAAGCATACAAATACACAAAAGCTGTCCAATGCAGATGGAAATAGAGGCAATAAAATGTCCAAATAAATATAATATTAATGTAAATAGTGTTGGATGAAATATTATTTATATTTAAATAATTTGTTGTTCTAAACATAGAATGCATATATTTTATACTCTTCTTCTTCTTTTATAAACAAACACATATTTTCAAAGCCACTCAAATAATTTTTGTACAGGTATAACATATATGTCAACCACATTCTTATGAGCTACGTGCACTGACAGCTAATGCCAAAGAGTTGGAGATCTATGCAATATATGGTCCTAAATAATGTTTTGTTTTTATATATTTTTATTAAAACTTTTTTTGTATAAATATGCAAACCTGTAATTGATAACACAGGAGGAAAAAGTGTTACTTTTTTAAAATTAATAATGATCTAACCATAAATTATATTTATTTCGGACATGCTGATTTCAATGGTGTACTTCATTTTTTTTTTTTAGAGAAAAAAATTTTAAAGTTTGGCGGTTTTGTATTTAGTTTTTTGCATTTAAAACTTTTCGAAAGCAATCAATCTGCTTTTGTTTCGATTGAATTTAATAATAAGACTAATATACAAAGCTTTATATTTTTGTTTTAACTTTTTATAGTTTAGCGAATATGAACGCTTAATGAACAATTGACTTGAATAAGTGTTAAGCTATGTACAGACGGTTGTCAGATCTTACAATATTGTCAGAAAAAAGTTCAGAAAATGTATAACAACAGTGTGAACTTACAACTATTGTCTTGCAACATTTTCGGAAAAAGCATTGTCTGTACATTGTAAGACAATAATATTGTCAGACAACTGGCATTCGTGTGAACACCCTACTTTGCCATTGTCAGATAATTGCAGGACATTGTAAACAATTTTTTTTTTTGGCAGATTTGTTTAAATTAATGCATCTGACAATGGCAGTATTGTCACAGAAATGTGTCTATTGGCGGCACTGTTCATAAATAATGAAAAAAAAAACAAAAGTTCATATTAATAATATTAAAAATCAGAAGTGATACAAAACAGGAAATCAAATTAAATAAAAAAATGGATGGGGACACTTCCATTAATTAAACCTGCGTCATAGATTGCAGCTTGATGTTCGTACACAGTCGCCAAGAGGCTCCCAGTCGCCGACAGGCTCTAAAGCCTGGAAAAAACCAACACCCAAACAAAGATCCTACCGCAAAAAGGTGGAATCCGTGTGGTCACACGAAAGTATTATCAAACTTATCGAAGAAGTTGAGGTACGGCGAAGTTTATGGGATGCTGATTGCGCTGAGTATAAACTTCCCAAAGATATTTTACGGCAAGACGTCGCAGATGCCATCCAGATAAGTGTGAACGATTGCAAAGGAAAATGGACAAATCTCCACATCTCTTTCAACTGCAATTTGCAAAAATATTTTGTCTTCAACCTCGCTACTTTCTAATACATTTGCAGCTAAAATCGTTGCAATTGTTTTTTTGTTCCATGACAATTAATATTATTACTTTTTCAAATTTAATTAAACACACAATTGACAACAAGATAAATTTATATAGGTAGTGCTAGTAGCCAAGCTGTTTATCTTCGTCTTCTTGTATGTTGGTCTTCGATATGTCAAAATGGTCTAGATATAGCTGGTTTTGACATTTCGGTGTACTGTAGGCAACAACAAAATGCCTGTTGTTTTTGTATTGTTGTAGTTGTTGTTCTACTAACACTACCTATATAAATTTATCATGATTTACAATTAATAATTTCTTTCAAATGCTTTGACAGTTCTGGCAATGTCTAACAACAGATCTGGCAATTTTTGCCATACAAGAATCTGACAACCGTGTGAACTGACAGTTTTCGTTGGCAGATAAATTTTATTGTCTGACAATGAAATTGAAAGGTTTTCTTACAATCGTCTGAACTGACAATTTACCTTTTGCTAAACATGTTTCATTGTCAGTACATTGCCGGCACATTGCCAGATCTTACAAAATTGTAAGATCTGACAACCGTCAGTACATAGCTTTAGTTCTTTAAAAAGATGCAATTATTGGGAAATATTTTGACAAAAAAAAATGTGGTTGCCTAAAGCCGATTATATTATATATTCATGATTTTTCAAAAGTTTTATATGTCAGCAGAGCTTTCCAAGTTGAAGCTAGAGTCATTCTTCCACATCTAGAAAATGTTGTTGCAAGAACTGAAGCAAAAAAGTTTCCATTTGCAGAAGTTATCGTAACTATTATAATATTTTTTTTTCAGGCACATTATATTAAAAAATTAGAATACCAAAATAATAAAGAAACTAAAACAGTAAAAATTAATGTATAACGTCATACTTTCTACCAGACGTACATTTTTTTCACCAAAACATTTATTTTTCACCTCAAAGACTTTTTTTCCACACAATTAAATTTTGACATTCAAAAAAGTTTTTCACCTTTCAAATTGTATTTTCACCTCCAGCGTTACCAATTTGGCAATTTTCCACCTAGATTTGGCGGTTTTTTGCTTCATCAGCTGGTAAAAAATAGTGATTTAGCTTTTAACTGCAAATCCAGCGGTCTTTTTTTTAGAAAAGCTGCATTTAGTTGGTTTTTAAAAAATGCTAGTAAATAGCATTGTTTCCAAAATGACCACACAAATTTAAATAAATGAAATGAAAATAAGTAAAATTTTTTGGTGTCGATTGCAGAGAAACGTCAATATTATATCACATGCTTATTTTATTGTTAAATATCATAATATTTCTTTAAAATCAATAAGATTTAATTTTAGTGTGGAACCAGTTCTAACTGAACCACTTGTCACATTACAACAACAAGAAGTGGTCTGTAATAAAAATATGTCAATTAGGAGTTCTTTTTCACGGGTGGCAAGATGTTAATATTTTCTATGGGGGTTACATGTAAGCGTGCTGAACTAGCAATCAGAAGGTTCCGGGTTCGAATCCCAGAACCGCCAATAAAATTTTTATGGTAAAATAAAATTATTTTTAGAAAACATTTGATTTTTTCAAACAATCTTTTTAGTTTCATTTAATTTATTATGGAATTAATGAAAATTTAAAAAAATTTCAAATTGAGAAATTATGCTTAAAATATTACCTTTGTTACAAAATGATTTTAACATATATATATTAAATACACTAAGAAAATATCTTTATTATTTTAAAATTTTATCTAGTTATTTATTATTAATTTACTATCGGAAGGACGGACGGACGAACTAAATTCGGGAAATCCTTTCAGAAAAAGATTCTGAACATAATTCTGCTATATTTTTTAAATATTTATTCAATAATGGTGTGCATAAAATTTATTTTTTTAATACACCCACACTTGAAAAAAACGGAAGGGATTTTGTTTTTCAAAAGCACCAAAGTTAAGGTGCCGGTAGCGACCCCTAGACGTTAATGAAAAAAATTTAGAAAATATATATTCCGGTGCTTAATGTATATTCCGGTTGGTCCACATAAAAATCGCAACAAAAAAAGTTCCATATATGAACCATCCTATTGTATACATCTTAAAACTGGCAATCAAATATATTTGTCACTTATATTCGAGAAGTAAAATATATAGATTGACATATTTTAATACATAAAAGAAAATTAAAACGACCACATATTTAGCACGTAGAAAAAGGATTGGTTGGAGTTCAGTCGCAACCATTAAAATTTATGTGATAGGTCGTCATTTTATTTGGAACTACCAATAAGCGATTAATAAAGCACATATACTGCACTGGAAATTAAAAAGAGGGAAACGGAACTAACAAACAATCTATTTAACCAATTATTGGTTCCATCTGTCAATTTTTTAAAAAAAAATTGTCGATAATCAAAAGTGGTTACTGCAAATACGGTATTGGCAATCATGTATGCCACTAAATTAGAGGTTCAGTAGTACAAACCGAATTGTGGAATGCATTGTTTATAGAAGTAATAAGTGATTGGTATTGGTAAACGAATTGGAGACAATGTTTGTTTTCGTAACAAAATATTTAAATTCGAATTTAACACTCAACATTTATAAGTGTTTGTGGTGTAGTGAGAAGAGAGTTTGCCTTGTACTACGAACTTCCGAGTTTAAATCTCGGAAAAGCCAAACACAAATTATATTAAAATAAAATATTTAAATGTTTAAATAGCAAATTAGGCAATACAATTAAAAGTGATTGTGGTGGAATCAGTACACAGAGGGCTATTAATCTGAACGATTCAATACCAGAAAAATTAAAAAAGTTTTTTAATTTTATTAAAATTTAGTGGAACCCAATAATATTTATTTGGAATGCAATATTGTGCTTGGCAACTGAATATTAGCTTTTACGACTAAAAATATAATTTAACATTACGAAAGTTATCGTAACCGCCTGAATTCGATTGGCAACAAATTCGGTGGCCACAACTGAGACTGTTTTCTGGGTGAGGAAAACATACACACAGAGAAATAAAGTGCCAATAGAAAAGTGTATATTAATAGTAACAACTTATAAATTCAGTTAGTACAACGATATTTACGTTATATTTATGAATATTTTAGGTGTTGCAAATAAAATTCAGTTGAATTAAACGAACTTTGTTGTGAAAACTAATGATAAGTTGTGCCAACCGTCTGCAGTTTGTAATAACCGTATTTGAGTCGTAGTAGCCGAATTTCAGTTGGCAAATAGCTAAATTTTTATCTGTATGTACTGGCTTACATTTTATTTTATTTCATCTTATGTTAGGTTTGTACCATGAAACACTTTTAAGGTAGACTATGAGTAAGGAATCACTGAAAATTTGGCCCGTGGCATTGACATTAATTACGTATATATGTTTGCATGTAGTTCAACACATATGCATGTGACATACACCAATACATACTCATTAGGGCTATAACCATATTTTTCGAATACTACCACGAGATGAGCAATGTTGTATCATTACCGAAAAACATTATCTTGGGTTATTTTCCAAAAAAAAAAATTCACTCATCAAATTAATTTTCTAAACCAATACAATCATTTTTTTTTCAACAACCCGGTTAAAAATCAATATATATGTATCCATTTATGGGCATCTATGAACATGTTTACATATGAAGACATTCAAGCTCATAAATGTTGATATGCCTCCATATGTGATTCATGTATGCTCGTTAGGTGTTCAGTATTATATGTTCAAATATTAACTCAATTTTCGTTAACACATATCACCAAGTATGTAAATGTATGGACATGTATGGATCATACAAGTAAGTATTGCCTCAATTTTCGTTAAGTATGTATGAATCCTTAAGCATGTATGAATCATTAATGAATGTGTGTGGATACATATATGTCGATTTTTAACAGGGAAGTTATTTAATTTCATATCATAACTAGTTGTTTAATTTCATATATAATGTTTATAGAATTAAGAAAAATAAACAATATTATAGTATCCTTTAATTATTATTGTAGGACAAAAATTTTAAGTTTAAAGTACGTGTAGATTTGCAAAATGGATATATGTATATGCTGTACAGTTTTTCTGGCACGTTCTGCACAAATACTACACCTTTGCTGATTTTTGATTAATGAATAATCTTGTATCCAGTGTTTAAGAAAGCTTTTCTTTCACATTATCGAATATTGTTAGTAACTGGTTTAAAATTTTGAGGTTATATTCGTGAAATCGGTGATCTGAAAACCATATGTCGTACCATGGACCGCAAATAAAATCCCAAATTAGGTATTACTCTGTCTGATATTTTGGTATTAGTATAAATGCTAAAAGCGCAAGGATGGCCCTCGAATTTCATCAGTACATTGCCGAATTGCGGAATAGCTTTAAATTTTATATATACAAACTTTTGCTTTTTTCGAAAATATCTAAATGCATTTCCTTATTTTTGGCGTCTATTTTCTCTTTATTTTGGTTATAGGTTTACTTCAGTTCGTTATAATTGTTGCTTAATTATGGTACAAAATTGTAACATATTTCGGGATATGAAGTTTTTGATCCGAGCATCCACTACGTGCCTTAATTATTATTAATATTATTATATTATTATGTTATTATATTATTGTATTATTGTATTATTATATTATTATATTAATATAGTATTTTATTATTATATTATTAAATTATTAAATCTGAAATAGGGACTAGACAACCAATATATTGCGGCATATTCAGTTCAATGAATTTGAAATAGTCTTGTAATTGAATAACTGCTCCGTTTATTTTACCTTTATTTACTGTTGTTGTATCGCAAATAATAATTTTAATGTACTCCCACAGTTCGAACTTGCTAAGAATATCTTTGATTGAGATATAGAATTGTATTTTCCATCATCTAAAACTAGTACCCCTAGGTACTTTTCTTTCCACTGATCTTATAGTAAGTTTTGGTAAACTCATATTGTCACATAATCTCTGTAATTCACCTGATATTATAACATACCTTTTTTATTTTTTTGTAATTTTTCTAAATCATTAAATCTTTCAGTTATTGTCTTTTGACTAGGCATTTTGTTCAATTGGTCTAATTGAGTCTCTGTATTTTGAATCATACGCGACATTGAGAAACTCTTTTGGAATTTGGTTAATTGCTTCTCCCAGATTTTGGAAATTTTTTGAATCACTAATACACTTTTCTTAAAGCACATATTAAAAAACACAATAAATTACAAAGCCAAAGTATTAAAAATAATATATTTTCTGGAAATAAATGTCAACGCTATCTCACAATAGAAATAATAAATCACTAAGTCAAAGTACCAAAAATAATATATTTTATTGAAATTAATTTCAACACCATCGCATTGCATATTATATATACAATATATTTTTTTTATTGGGAAATTTTAAATTTATTTTTTGATATAGTGAAATAGAAATATAAAACAAAATGAAAATATAATATTTTCAATATATAACGAATTTCAATTTGTACAAAAATAAAGGAAATCAAACATTTTAGCTCGGTTGATACTAGTATTTCGATCGGGCTAAAGATCGCATCAGAACCCGAAGTTTTAGAAAAGCTATAGCCTCCATTACAGGCAAAGCTTTAACAAAAAACCTATGTTGCTCCATTCTTGTCTTCTTAGTAATCAAACAAGTGGTATGAATGAAATTTGAATCGATTCATATGCATCTGGCTGGAATGAATTGCAATTCATTTTAAATCAAATGAATTTGGCAAAATGAATTGCAATTTGTTTTCAATTCAAATGAGTTTGGTGAAATAAATTGAAATTCATTTCCAATTCATTTGACTTGAATTGATTTTGAATTAATTCAAATTAATTAGAAAAATTAATTGCAATTTATTTTTAATGATGTGTTGATAGATCTATTTCGGAAATTTTATAGGTTCCCATCCCATGCAGAATATCAAGCATTCATATAAACTAGTTTTCTCAATAAATGAGAACTAATATATGAGCTCGAAGTTAAAAAAATAAATTGAAAACTTGTTTATTTTGTGCAAGGTCTACCTTTGGTAGATATTCAACACACGTTTTTTTTACCTTTTTATTTTTACACTTGTTTTGTTTAAAAACAAAATGTACAGGGGGAGTAGTAAACGAGGCCGTACTTTGTCTTTAAAGCAAGTTTGATATAATTTTTTTTAAAATACAAATTTTGTTTTTTCGACCTTTAATTGTGCAATGAAAATGAAAATTATTCAAATTCGAGGCCATGAACGTGTTGTGATGATGGGAACATAGAAAGTTCCCGAAATAGATCTATCATCACATTCCTGAAAGTGGTCAATTAATAAATTTTAAAACAAAAGCCATATTTTATTTTTTAAGACAATATCCTAATAAAGAAATATAGAGTATGGCCTCGAACTTGAATAATTTTCATTTTCATTGCACAATTAAAGGTCGAAAAAAACACAATTTTTATTTTTAATAAAAATTATATAAAATTTTTATAACATATTTTGAGCATATTTTTGGCTAATTTTTGAGCTTGTTTATTGGCTGGTTAGTTATTTTTTTTTTTTATTTGCTAAAAATATTTAATACAAATACTTTATTAAGTTAACATTATATTAAAGCTAGTACTTCACTTTTTAAAAGTAAGTAAGCCAGAAGTCATATTTAAATTACAATACCAAAAGATTATCTTTCGAAGAAAGTAGATTTCATGTCAATTATAATAATTCATCTTTGTTTTATACCAATTCAAAGTTCTACACCTCTATAAAAAACAACCATTAGGTTAATGCCACATTTACGCTAACCAGTAGCAGTTTCTGAAAACATTTTTATTTACTTATCAAATATCTTAGAAATTTTGAACAAAAAAAAAAAAAAAAACAAGAGTTTGTAAGAACTACAAGTTTTTGGTTGTAGTGCATGTTGTACTTTAGTTTTAAAAATAATTTGGAATATGTTTATTCGGAATATATTGGATCCGAAAAGTAAAAATGTAAATATTGCTCAATTCGGAAAATAATAAAAAAGGTTTTCGTTATTTTTGTAAAATCAATCAATTCTAGCCTAAACTGAATTTCAAATAATATACGAAATACGTAATTTATAATTACGAAAAAAATAACTACCAAAGTTTTTTTTGTAAAATGTTGCAGGATTTTTTTACAGTGCAGGCATTGAGGAATTTTTAAAATTTATTTGTATGAGTTGCGATACATTTGGACAATTTTCTGAACTTTTTTAAAATATATCAAATCAATATGATTTATATTTTTTTTAATTGATTTAAAAAATTTTAACTTTTTAAAAGATTTTTTACTTAAGCAATTGTTAATTTTTTCGAATCGGTCAATAACTTTTAGGTGGATAGTTTTTAAAGCTTATATTTTTAGGTTTTATGAACACGAACATTTTTAGTGATCTTTCAAACGTCATTTGAAGTATGAAAAATCCCTAAATATAGAAAAATATGCAAATTTTAATGAGAATTATGTTAATTTAAAAAAGTGACCATATTCGAGTTTGGCATCCTAAAAGTAGATACAAATATTGTATCATATTGTATCATATCATATCATAAACCTTTAAAATTATCAGAAAAATACTAAAAATTAGAAAGAAAAAACTGGTAAATTTGCCAGATTTTTTTGCTAAATATTATTTCCAAGAACAGCAATTAATTTTGAATTAATTTAAATGAATTTTATGAAACTCTTCAGCACATACAAGATCATTTTATAAATATGATTAATAACACGGTGCTACAGTGAAAAAAACTTGTAAAATGACCTAGTGTAGGTTGTAGGACTTGTTGATTAAATGACTTTTCAATTTTTAGAATTTTGAATACACCATCAAAATCTGAAGTTATCGACAAAAAAACTTTTTTCAGGACTTTACGGACAAAAATATTTTTAACTTAATTACTTCTAAGCCGATTGTAAATTTTTCAACGGTTTTAGAAAGATGAATAGTAAAGTTTTACAAATGTGTCTATATATCTGTTTATACTTTTAATAAACAAATGTCAAAATATTATCCAAATATTTCGAACATTCAATTTTTTTTTTTAATTTTTTTCCTCTTCAACGCCTTTTTCCTACACATTCTTTGAAAACATAGTTTTTTCTTATTTTTGTTTTAAAGAACATTCAATAATGCGTAAAGTGACACCTTGTTTTTTGAAACCGGTTCAAAATTGTTAATGTAACGATTTTTTTTTAAATTATTGCGATTTTTTATTGTTTATTTGCCTTTGAGTTAAAGCTAAAATCAAGGACGTAATATAAAGTGGAAGTTTCTTTTGTAACACGGCTGATGTTTGGTCGACAAAGCATAGGAGCTTTTTTGGTTATACATGTCATTAGGTGAACGAAGAGTTTGAGAAAAAGTCTATTTCGCTAACGTGCAAACGATTTTTTGGTACACATCCGTTTGAAGGGATTGGTCGAATTATAAACGACATTCATACCGATTATGGTCTTAATGTTAGCAACTTGGTGGCAACAACAACGGATCGAATTTCGTCATTAATATGAATTGAAATTTTTTTCTAATTCATTTGAATTAATTTAAAATCAATTCAATTCAAATGAATTGAAAATAAATTGCAATTCATTTTTCTAATTCATTTGAATTAATTCAAAATCAATTCAAGTCAATGAATTGGAAATGAATTGCAATTCATTTCGCCAAACTCATTTGAATTGAAAATGAATTGCAATTCATTTTGCAGAATTCATTTAAATTATAAATGAATTCCAATTTATTTTTGCCAAATTCATTTGAATTAATTCCAATTTCGTGCTAAAGTCCCAAAACTTATTTAACAAATTGTGAAAAGCAATCTGATGTAGGCGTGTCCCTATCCGGATTTCATTCCTGCCCAAGGAAATCTTCAGGGGACTTTGTTATTAGAATTTCTAGAGATATTTGTTATGTTAAATCACAAACTCAATGAGAATTTCTTGTCCTCGTCTAGGATCGAGATTCATTCAATTCTTTTTTTATGTGAAAAGAATTATTCAAAATTCAATTTAATTCGTAATGAATTGAAATCAAAAAAGAATGATTCGTTTACAGCTCTGGTTTATATAAACATTTTTTTTATTAAAAACTATAAAAATAAAAATTTAAAACTTCATCGCTGTGGATGCGTGAACTTTTTTTAAGCCAGCGAAAAATGAAAAATCTATTTCTTCATATTCCTATTCGACTATATTATGACAATTTTAATATTCGCAAATAATGTTAAAAAGTTATAGCCCTAATACTCATACATATGTTGACCTTTTATAAACATAATACGAATAAACGAACAAAATGTCGCAATGCAGAAATTGTATTACCTAAAACTTGACAAATTTTTGATCCAAAAACAAAATATATGTGTTTAAATTAAGTGTAAGAACTGTTTAAGAGCCGTTTAAATGATTTATTATGAATTTAATGATTTAAACTGAACTTTCTCTTAAGAATTACTTATTAAAGAAATTCGTTTCACTCGCTGAACTATGGGATAATACTTTCATATTTTCCAATCTCTTGTGTTATACCGAAGATTTTGAACAAAATATCAGTAATCCGATATTTGAAAGCATTATCGAAAAGTATTGTTAGTGTCAAATATTTTAACTAATCACAATTAAATGCTATTTTGAGTGTTAAAAAGACTTAGTTTAGTTGTTCGGCCGCACAATTTTTACAATTTGGCCGAATATTTGAAAGCTTAATAGTAAAAACTTTCCACTCGAGCAAACATTCAATAAATGCTACTGACATTTTCCATAATCAAAATTTGCGAATAGTGCTTCGAACATCGAAAACAGCCCAATTACAGTTTTAAAGAAAAACTATTGAATTCGAAACTTATTGAAGGGAAATTTGGATTATTTGGGAAAAGTTATTTTTAGCTCCTAATATAGATCAATTCCAAAGAGTGGTTAGTGGTGTAGCTTATTAACATAAAAGAACACAATAATTTATTTCCTAGTTGAATTTTTTGACGTTTTTTTTTCATTAAAGAAAAGGTGGGGTAATATTGGACGTTTTGGGGTAATTTATGACTCCATAAAAAATGTACAAAAATTTAGAAAAGCAATCAACGGTAATTCTTATTTATAAGATGTTAATTAACGAGATAAATGAAATAGAAAAAAAGTTACAGAAAGAAATAACACTACAAAATAAAACTAAATATGATAAATATAAAGAAACGTTCTTTATCTTCAATTCAAAAATATTTGGGAAGATGATGACAGTCGTGATTTTTAATAGGTCTTTTAGTAGCATGATGTTAGCGAAAACCTTTGACCCTCGGCCCATTCCTTAATGTCCAAATAATTTAATAATTTACAACATATGCCATACAAACAACATGAAGAAGCGTTAAATTTGCTTAAATCCCACTTCCCAATTTACTCTACCCACACGTCCCAATTCACCATATTATGACCAAAGTTACAAAAACTGCCAATGTTTAAATATTAGCGAATACAAATATGTCATTCGTAATATACATAAAACAACAACAATTTTATATATTTAACTGAATAAAAATGTGAAAGAATATATTTCTTTTACAAAAACACGAACACCAATAAAAACTTTTTGTATAAATTTTTTCTTTGCCACAAATACGCGTCCTTAAATATGGATTGCTAAAAGTTATATTAATTAATTAAGGAAAAAGAAATGTAAAGTCACAAATTAGACCACGTTCCAAATTACGAAACCTTCCTCTACATTTTTCTGCATAAAAATACTTTACCAGTTAAGTAAGAAATAATTGAGGGGTAAACATCAGTTGTTGTTAGAGGCATATGAACTAAATCATGTAATGTTGTACATTATTAATTGTTCAGTTTTCACTGCACAGAGAGAATTTTATTGAACGAGTTTTAATGAAATTATTCACTAATCTAATGAAGTTTATTACAAAGTGGATAAAAATGTCTATATGAAAAAGCTTCATATCTTTATTGAAACTGATTTAAATTTAAATTTTTATTTGTTTTTCACTAGGCGTATGAGATTTTTATTGTGAAAGGCGTAGTAGAGAAGAATGAGTGTATTTTATAAAAATCATAGCTACATTGTAAATTTTCAATTTTCTGAATCAGACTGCGCAGTTTCTGGTATTGAACATTCGTCAGTGGACCTAGCTTTTTTTTGAATAATGTAGTATTTGTTATGTTTTTATTTGTTCGATTGCGTCTATATGAAATTTTCTGTGCAATCACTGACCGTGGTATAGATAAACTGATTTCTAATGCCACATGCACTCGCACTATACGTTAAACAGAGCGCTTTAGCCCTCTGATCTATAGTCAGGTTTTGTTGTGATTAAAGCTAGTTTTATTCAATACACGGTGTTTTTTGTTCATGCATACATAATCTCAGAAGTACAACTCCAACAACACAACAGTTCTATTTTTTAGATTTTTAATAAATAAAATTTTACTTTTTAATAAAATTCTAAACTGGATTAGTTTAATGAAAAGTTTAATTGGAAATTTTCCAGTGATAATTCATTGATATAATGCAAAAAGTCTTGATATCATGCTAATACTTCTCTCAGTGTGGCTATTATGTGCATACCAGTTTTAAAATATATTTTTCATCTCACTTTAATGTATTCTCATACTTAGTACGTTGCGTATTTCACCAGTGCTAGGACGATACATTAACGTAATATTAAACACCCAGTGAGCGAAATACAATCGGCGCATTACTGAATAAGCATTGTTCACTGTCGGTTATGCATTGGCACAACGTGAAAATAACAAACTTGAGAGTAAATAATTGCTAATTGAACGAGCCAAATTTAATAAAATATTAAAAAAAAATATGGAAATGTTATGGTTAAGAAGAATAAACGTTTTTCTCTAAAAATTAAAAACACTATTAATTTTTAAATCAGACTAGACTAGTTTCTGCCTTTTTATGGACAGGCTTTTCAGTGCTTTTCGAATTTAAATTGCATTATTATGTGTGTCAGATTGTCTCTATATGATAAATTTTTCAACAACCTGCGGCTGTAAGAATCAAACCAGCGCTCATCTTACATTACAAACGTAACAAACCGTTTAGCGATCACACCCAAGTATGGCCTCGAATCTAATGCAGCTAAATTGCAGTTTTCGTTCCTATTAGCTCTTTCTGTTATTTTATATTATACTCAGAAGTGACAACACTAACAAAAAAATATAAATAGTTGTAATATTAGTAAAAATAGTAGGGGCAGCGAATTTTTCTACTTTCGTAGAATTTCAGGAAGAATTTCATTTTATACTAGAAGTTTTAATAATAATAAGAAATTTTAAGTTTGTTATAGTTTTTATTAAAAATACTCTATATTTCTTTATTCGGATATTGTCCTAACAAATAACCTATAGAGTTATTGTTTTCCAATTTATTAATTGATCACTTCCAGGAATGTGTTGATAGATCTATTTCGGGAATTTTCTAAGTTCGCATCAGCAGAACACGTTTTGATAGAAGTGACAATCCCATGCAAAACATCAAGCATTCATTTGAACTAGTTTTCTCACTAAATGAGAACTAATATATGAGCTCGAAGTTAAAGATTATCACCATTGATCAAAAAATAAATTGAAAACTTGTTTTTGTGTTAAAGGTATAGCTTTGTTTTTTTCCCCTTTCTTTTTGTACACTTGTTTTGTTTAAAAGCAAAATGTGCAGATGGAGTAGTAAGCAAGACCGTACTTTGTCTTTTATATAAGTTTAATATAATTTTTATTAAAAATACAAATTAGTCTTCAACGATATTTATATTAGATTTTTGAATATTTTGAGAGTTGAAACAAAAATTTAATTGAATTAAACAAACTTTGTTGTGAAAACTAATGTTAATTTGTGCCAACCGACTGAACTTCGTAATAAACGAATTTGAGTCGAAGTAAATAATAATGAATAATTTACTAAAAATTATCGCAAAATTATTCAATATTAAATTTAACCACTATTTATAGGAATAATTTAAAAAGTTTTTCCATATTTTCTTAGCCTCCTATAGGAGAGTAAATACTGTTAGTTTGGCATTGCAGCGATATACTTTTTCCTGTAGCATGGCAGTGGGCTTCGAAAGCAACATTCATATATGTATAAGTAGATATTTTTAATGTTTTTGTATGCTGGAAAGTAATGACATTCTGAGCAATTAAGTCATTTCTGTGTTTACCTATCAAGTATAATATGTTCAGAGAGCTGAGATGGAAGAGCGCTTGAGTGAAAACCTGACTCATTATTTTTGTCCATACTTGTAAGCACGTATATTTTACATATATTTCGATTTTTCGTAAGATGTTTAGTGAAACCATGTGATAATTTTGACATCCCCATATAACGATAATTGTAATGATATTTCTAAGTACTTGCCATTACTTATATGGTAATGCTTTTCTATTGAAAAATATATGAAACACATATTCATTCACATATTCAATAAGTATTTTCTTCCAAACTTATGTAAAATACACGATGATAATTTTTGGATCGATAAAAAACATCTCACAAAAAAAAAAAATCAGCAATTTTTAGATAAATTGAGATCTGTGTTACTCTAAAAATTCGGAGACAGCTTCGAATTAAAATTTTTTTTTTACAATGTGGTATACATGGTATACATGTCCATTAGGGCAGGTCGATTTATTTTTCGACAATTTCCCTATGATTTCCGTATTCTATGGGTTATTCCATGAAAATTTGCCAAAGAACCATACCTCTATCGTTAAAATCGAGTCCCCTACTTTTTGTTGGTAGATTTTTTCCCAAATTGACGTTCGTATGAAATATTACCTACACGTTCACATCCATAACTCAAAAACTATCGATCGGGTTTAATCGCCAGTATGCGCGTTGGAAAGGTGAGCTCATTTTGATCAATTTACATTGGTCCAACGGTTCAAAAGTTACGGGCATTTTTGTCCAAATTTTGGAGCATTTTTCCATTTGTTTCATGATTTTGTCCAAGAATATTACTTTCATGGCCATTTGTTTGGCTCAATTTTTTTGACTTACGAAGCTTACGAACCTTACGTTACGACTGGACTGATTTCCGCTTTACATTATTGGCATATTTTTTCACAGGGTGCATACCCTGTGTTATGTTTGTTTATTTCTTTTTGTTTTTAGTTTCTTTATAGACTTCTTTATTTTTGTTTGTTATTTTTGTTTGTTTATAATATTCCAGTGTATGCTAGTTTTGTTTGAGCGTCATTTCAGTGAAGTGTTACTTGAAATAACTAACAAATAATCAAACTATTTTGAAATTTAGAAAAGATTTAAAGGTAAGTGTAAAAACATTGCTAACTATTATAGTTAATAGTTATATTATTATTCTATGAAAAACATATTTAATTCTTTTAGTGACGGTTTAAAAAATGGATTCAGAGCCTGGTTCATCGCAAAATCCAACAGATACCCAACGCAGTAGTTTGCAACATTTGGTCTCTCATGATGTTTTTTTCTTTTGGCGTGGCCTGTGAATTACCTGATATTAATCTGTCAACTAAACGAGATATATTGAAGTACTATTTTTTCTTGGCCGAACGTTCAAAAGCCCAAAGCAAAATGTTTTCGTATAAAAGATTTACTCCCCAAGTAGCAGACAGATTGTTAGAAATTTGGAATCAACTTAATATTGAACTTATACTCAAAGGTAGCATCATCAGAAAATTGAATAATTTGCTTGACGCATATAGTAATGCAGATAAACAACGAGTAAAACGCGCAACAGAATTCAAAAAATTCGTAGAATCAACAAACCAATTATTCAACATTGGAAAATGTAAATGCAACTTGAAAGAAAACGACTGCTCATGTGGATCTATCCCAGAAAACTTAAAAGATTTCATGCGCGATCAATATAATGACAGAATACAAACGATACCGGAACACGATAGTGGAAGTGAAGAGACGATACCAACGACTATACCAACAATCCCAGTGAGCAACGATCCTACATACGAACCACATTATGACGAAATGGAAGTTGATGTGAGAGGAGGTTCAGAATTAGTTCTACCACCACAAACATACACTCCCAGATACAATACTAAAAACTATGCAATGATGTGTGACAGATTTGGTGTGCATGATAGAATGGGATCAGCATTGGCAACAGCTCTGATGGAAGACCTGGGCGTAAAAGATGCTCATAACAATCTTGTCATCATGGATAAAAGTAAACTTCGTAGAGAAAGAGAAAAATGGAGACAAGACGCACTTCGTAAGCAGTATGATGGCTCGAATTTGATATCATTTTCATTCGACGGCAGGAAAAATGATGCTCTAACTGTAGAAAAAATTGATGAGAAGTTGCATCCAAGGATGGTTAAAGAACCTCATCTAGTTGTTTTGAGGGAACCAAAATCTCAATTGATAGGCTACACAAAACTAGAAAGTGAAACTGCGGCAAGCAAAGTCAACAAATTGATCGAATTCTTCCAAGAAAAACAATTGTCTCTCGATTCATTAATTGCCATATGCGCTGATGGTGAACCAACAAATACTGGCGTACACGGTGGAATTTTGCGACTATTCGAAAAACAGTTAAAGAGACCACTGCACTGGTTTGTGTGTCTTCTGCACTTTAACGAGCTTCCGTTTAGACATTTGTTTGACACTTTAGACAAATCAACGACCACTGGACCACGATCAACTACCGGAAAGTTGAGCTCAAAAATTGCTGATTGTGAAAATCTTCCGGTATGTAATTTTTATAGCTGATTCTTTACCATTTTTCATTCTATTTTTTAGCTTTTATGTTTTCTTTTCAGGTGGTAACCGATTTTGAGGAAATCGCTTTGGAAAATATGCCTCCTGGTGATTTAAATCCAGAAGAATTATCTACTGATTCGAGGGTACTTGATGTTAATGGCCAATGCAATTTCTAATGGTGTGGTTCCTGCGGACTTGTCTCACATAAAACCAGGGCCGATTGCACATTCTCGTTGGCTGACCAAAGCCAATAGATTATTACGGTTTTATGTGACAACTAATAATCCAACTGAAAATTCTGGCTAACTATATAATAAAAGTATACACGCCAATGTATTTCAATGTTAAGTATTATAGCTCTGCCGCATACGGTAGTACATTACTTTTTAAATTTATTACTTGGACACGATTTTTACCACCGAATTTACTTGGAGTTGTAAATACAGTAATTCAAGATAATCCATATTTTGCACACTCAGAAAATATCTTGCTATCTATGTTGTTTGATGATAGAATGGAAAAACGAAACATTGCTATAAAGAAGATTTTACATTACCGAAGAGATATTGTCGACCCAACGGAACTTAGAGTTTATAAAAAATCTCTTATAAACTTTAATTGTACGGAATATACAAATATGATTGATTTAAATGACGATACAATTTTATTCGAACCACCGTTTACGCAAAGTTATTCGTATGAACATTTGGAGGGATATTTAAATTACGAAGTGCCACCGTTCGATGATCCACAAATTCCTTTACACATTCAAGGAACGGAAAGACATGTCCAATTGCTGGGTGCCACTGCTGAACGAGTTGCAGGAAAGAATGTAGAAGGCGCTATGGCGACGACATTAGAAAGCCGTACGAAAACACCCAGACTTGAAAGCAAACAAGACTTTCAGAAAAAATAATGTTTTTTTCACATTTTGTCTTTTACTACACTCAAATTGATTATTTTTTTTGATAATAGGTTGAAAGATACTTTATTATCTCTTAATTTGAATTTTTGTAGAAAAAAAAATAAAAAGGGAAAAAAAATTAAAAAGTTGGTTTTATGTGTTATTTTGTTTTTAGCAATATCGCATGAATTAATCAACCGAATTCGATAAATTTGGGCTTAAACTCTTCGTTTTGAATTGTAAATTGATTTAAATAATGGATTGAGCCTAAAAAATGGCCATTAAAGTAATATTCTTGGACAAAATCATGAAAAAAATGGAAAAATGGTCCAAAATTTGGACAAAAATGCCCGTAACTTTTGAACTTTTTACCAACAAAAAGTAGGGGACTCGATTTTAACGATAGAGGTATGGTTCCTTCGGCAAATTTTCATGGAATAACCCATAGAATACGGAAATCATAGGGAAATTGGTGAATTTTTTCACTCCCTACAAATCGACCCGCCCTAATGTCCATATACCACTACATAGGTTTCATATATGCCCATATGAGTTCATATGTGTATGTATATTAATGTACACATTTGGCAATGTATGGCAATGTGTAGACATGTATGATTAAGTATGTAAATATTACCTTAATTTCCATTAACGCGCACTCATGAACATATCGCACACCTACTTCAAAAGTGACTCAAAATTTTTAAATTTTTCAGAAATCGAAAAAAATATAAACCAATTAAAGGAAAGACATAACTGTTTTTTAGCAACAGTTAACAACAACAGGATGTTTTTTAGCAGCAGTTAACAACAACAAAATATACTGATTTATTTTTTTAGATCAACAAGTGTATTGTGCATAGTTTAAACATATAAATCCGAAAAATTAAAACTTTGAGTTGAGTCACTTTTGAACTAGGTGTGTAATAAATCCGTTCAGTTGCTGCAGGAACGTCACAACTCAAATAACACGATTTTTTAGATAATGACGCAGAATTATGCGCTATATCTCGCCTCATGTTGTGTAAAAAAGTCGTATTGATATATTGTATACTCACCTCTTGAAAAGAAATTATGTCATTATTTTTTCTTCAAGGTGGGAGTTAATTCAAAATCTTATATATATATATTCCCGTCGTTCCTATAAGGAGCATAGGGCTCAAAATCTTAAAACTCGTTTTCTACAAAATCAAAACTTTTGAGTTATGACGTTATTGCAGCAAATGAGCGATATGATTCCTCACATGCAAATATATGAATCATGTATACTCAGGGAACTTCTGCTTTAAAAAATTGTAGTTGTTGTGGTTGTAATATTTATTTTTAATGTAAATGTCAGTCATTTGAAGAATACATTTAACTTTTTACTAACATTGTAATTCATTTATTTAAAGGAACCACATCAAATGGATGTTTTATGGTTTTACATTAATTTTTGTTATTGAAAAAAAAATAAAAAAAATTAATGTTTGTTTATTTTTTACTAACATGTGAACAGTAAAAACAGATGAAAAATATTAATTGAATTTAATGAAATGTTAGTCGTTTTTTCTTTAAGTGAAATTTCGTTTGCTCTTTACATATATAATATTCTTAGTGTATGGATGTATGTATGGATGTATAAAGCATGTATGTATTCATATATGTATGTATCCATGTATGTTGATTTTTAACAGGGTAGTGAAATTTATAGCAATTGCCAAATTTCGTTAAGTAAAAATGATATAGTACTATAAGTCAATATTTAATTACGCCTACTTCACCCAATTTTTGGAAAATTTTAAAATGTTGTTCCATATAATATTCGCCTCTTATAGCTGAACTAATACTGTTAATTTGACATCGCTGTGATATACTTTTTCCTGTACCCGGACAGATGAATTGAAAGGCAACATATATGCTTCAAAGTGCATGTTTACAAGTTTATGATGGCAATTTGTCAACTAATAGTGTGGAAACCCATATTGTCAACGTGCTAAACAATTTACATGTTTTTTTTTTTTGTTGATATTTTGTGCATTTTGTTGTTTTATATTGTTATAGTGTTGCTGTTGTTTGTTTCAGATTCTCCTAACAGACACCCACTCATCGTTATCCACACAATTCTGTTATGGGTTTGACAAGAATATACCATTAAAAGTGGTTGTAAAACAATATCATAACATAGATTTACACTTCAAACTTGTTTAAAAAAAAATTCATAATTTTTTGTTCTTTATTTAGTTTGAAAAATAGTTCAACATGAATTGTTTTTTTAGTTAAAACAAATTAACAAAGAACTTAAATTTTAAAGCTTTAAAATATTAAAAAATAATTAGGGAATGAACTTAGGGAGAAACAAATTAGAACGTGATCTTTCATATTAACTATTGAATGAGGAGATCTTATAAATTGAAAATTAAAAGTCAAAAAAATTGTGTACTTTTTTGTCAGTTTTTGTGTTACTATTTGGTAAATAATAGGGTATTCAAATTACTCGGGTTTGTTTTGGTTCGAGTAATCGAGTAAATCGGTATTGAGGTTTCAAACTAACTCGTTTAACCGATTAAGATTTTAAATTACTCGAGTAACTCGAATAACTTCAATAAGTTTATTTCATTATTTTTCCTTAAAAAGACAAACGCAAAATTATTAGTTCCGAAATGTATTTTTATCAAAGTTAGGAAATTAATTTAAAATTAAAAAGAAATTCCTAAATAATATACTTACAGTAAGATGTCTAACTATTTTTCTTTCGTTTTTGTAAAGTTTGACTTTTAGCATTTTCTGAAAATATCAATAATAATATGGCATACCTCGGCCTATTAGTTGGAAAAATATAGAAAAAGATTATACCACTTTTCGCCGTCGTTAAAAAAATTGCCGTACCAAATTCGCTGAAGTTTGTAAGACAGATTTTTGTTCGATTTTATTTTTATTTTTTTTTTTTTTTGTAATGGATAATTTTTAATTTATGTGACCGCATGAAAGAAAAAAGTGAACCGCCCAATCCGAGATGATGATAAATTAAGTTTTATTCGATTCTTGCAAAAAATGTTAACACAATCTAATAGTTTCTGCTATTGTTGCGATTTTTAATTTTTTTTTTAAATATATACACACAGAAAACGAATTCTTTGTGTCAACCGAATTTGTTGACAACCGAATTTTGGTAGTTGCATCACATTGTATTAGTGGAACTATCACATTATTCGGTTGCAAATACAGAATAACGTTTTTGTACATAAAAATATGAAGGTTGATCCATCCGAATTGATTTGTCAACCCAAACCGAATTTATTATGCTAAATTAAACACCGTTTCTGACAATTTAATTTTAATTTGTAACAAATAATAAGTAAACTAGAGCAAAAAAATAAATAGTTTACATTTTTTCAAATTAAAAATACATTATAAAGATGTAAAGGATGTTTAATAAAAATGAACTAAGATATGATATTTTACATACATAACTATATAAAAAAGGCTGTTTTTTATACAGGTATAGAACTTTTAGTTGGCAACACTTTTTTTAACTGGCGGCCATTTTGTCAGCTGTCAAGTGATTTATATTTATTTTGGTTTGGCAATTCAACATAAATAGACTGACGCACATTGGGTTGAAATGGGTTCAAAGTGTCGCTTAATTGAAATTTTAGAATTAAGTTTTTGCCATAATGATTGGTATCGAATAAAACAAGATAAAAATTCTACATCACTATTTAAAATTTGAACCATCTAAGTTGTTTACTTCATCCGTAGTGAGCTGTCAAAGTTAGCTAATTATTGCTGTTTTCTTAAAAAGTGAAAAAATTGAAATTTGATAAAAAGCAGTGCTTATTTTTTAAATTTAAAATTAGTAAAGTTAAACTTTTATGATGGAACCATCAACTTCAGGTATTTAAGTGTACAAAAAATTATTTTGTGTTTATAAAAATATGTGTGGAAATATTTGTAATATTTTTTTAAAAAAAGCTCTAAAATCGGGGTATTTTCTATATATGATGGACCAGAAGTAACAAAGTAGTAAAGTGCCGGCTTTGAAGTTGTGTTTTTTGAAAAGTATGGGATTTCTGCTTGATATTACAAACAAAAAAGTTTGGCTTTTTGTTGCCCCGTTTTAAGATATAAATAGTTTTATGTAAAAAGTCTTGTTTTCAAAATTAATTTATTTACCATACCCACAGTGTTTTTGTTGTTACTATTGTCTTACTCTCAATGTTAGCTATTTTTGTTGTTGTTGATATTATTAATAGTTGTTTTTGATATATTTAATAGAGATGGCTGCGTGAGTGGCGTTTGATCACCTTTGTTCACGATTGTGACCAATTTACCAGAAAAGAATAAAATTAACACTCAATTCCAGCGAAAAAATAGGACTTTCTAATAATTTACCAAATTCACGTGATGGTTTTACATCTTATACTAATTTGCCCGTGCCGAGATAGTCATGCCTATATAATAACTGTTTTCAATCACGTACTTTGGGTAATCAACTTTTTTTTACCAATGCGTTTGACGTTTAATATTTTTTGAAATTAAACTGACTATCGTAATTTATAAATAATAATGTTTGCGAATAAACTGTTTCACGCGCCCATCTCTATTGCCGTTATTTTTGTACTTGTTTTTATGTTTTGTTTTTCAGTGGTGTTTTGTGCTATTTTAAAATTTTAAGTGATTAAATTTTAATTTAATCACGATTTTAAGAATTATAGAGAGCACTTTGCTCGCAAATGCAGCCGGGAAAAGTCCAATGAAGATATTTTCAATAGGTTTCTGCTAAGTATGATAATTGGGATATTTGTGATGTTTTTGAAAATGCAGAATAATACAAATATGTTAATATATTTTTTATTAAAAAGGTAAAACGAAATCAAAGATTCCCCAAAAACTTTTAATTTTTTTATTTTTTCAGATTAATTTTTACATTTACTGAATTTAGTGAAAGCAAAAACTGGATAAAAATTTATACTAATAGGAAAAAATTTATTTTGATTTCAAAGTTGCAGCGAAAATTGTGGATCATGTTTTTCCGAAAAACAAAAAACGCCTAACAGGTTAAAAAAATTATTTTCTTCAATATTCTTTAAACCTGTGTGTTTACGTATTTATGACTATTCATTACTAAAAAATTATAATATTCTCTTTTGTGACTTTTTTGAAATAAATTTGTACATTTATGTGATTTTGTGAAAAACAAAAATTGGATTTAAATTAAATTTATACTAATATAAATGCATACAATAAATTTACTCTTTGAATTTTTTAGTAGCACATTAAGTATGCTTTAATTTCCAATTTAATTTTCATTAATTTATCGCTTTTCATTCCAAAGTTACAGCATAAATTATAAACAAAGGTCTTTTTTTCCAAAAAACAATAATGCGCTTAACGGGTTAAAAAAAATTTTTTTTTTTAATTTTTTTTTCTCAAATGCTGTGTCTTTATGTGCTTATAGTAACTCATCAATAAAAATATATAATATTTTAAAACTTCGGCTTCTATGAATTAATCGCCACTTTGGGTACCATCGAACCCACTGTGTGACGCCTGAACAACGGTTCCAAATTGTGCAAATTTATTTTGAAAATCATGTTTCTGTTCGAAATACGTACCGCGCACTCTGATGGACGATTTACATAATCGTCCATCAGAGCCATTAATTCGAATACCTATGGAACGTTTTCGAACCACGTTTACTCTAAATGATAATATGCATCCACAGAGACGTCATACAGTGCGTACAGAAGAACTCATTGCTGCTGGAAGAGAGGAAGAACCCAATTAGTCTATCCGCCATCATTGTCAGGAATTGAATATGTGTCCAACCACTTTATGGAAGATTTTGCGGAGAGACCTTGGTTTGCGTGCTTAAGAATTCCAACTCGCGCACCAATTGAAGCCACACGTATAACTAGCAAGGCGTAGATTCGGTGTATGGGCCCAAAACAAAATTGCCGTTGATCTCGATTTTCATAAGCGAATTTTGTTTAGCGATGAAGCCCACTTTTGGTTAAATTGATACTTCAGTAAACAAAACTGCCGTATTTGGAGGGATAATAATCCTCAAGTGTATGTTGAGACACCGTTACATCCAGAAAAACTGACTGTTTGTTGCGCTGGTGGAATCAGCGGTCCGTACTTCTATAAAAACGATGCTGGTCAGAACGTTACAGTCAATGGTGACCGTTATAGAGACATTATTACTGACTTTTTCGTTTATCAATTGAACAACCATGATGTGCAGGATCTGTGGTTTCAACAAGACGGCGAAACAAGTCACGCAGCTCGTGCCACAATTGATTCATTGAAGGAAACCTTTAGTAACCGCAAAGTTTTACGTTACGGACCAGTGAATTGGCCTCCAAGAACGTGCGATTTAACGCCGCTGGACTGTGGGGTACAACTGAACTCTTGGGGGACAACATTCGCCGCGTTATTGCCAATATACGGCCACAAATGTTGGAAAAAGTCATCGAAAATTGGACCTCCAGATTATACTACGTCCGAGCCAGCCATGCTGGTCATATGCCAGAAGTCATATTTAAATTATAATGAAAGAAGATTATATTCCGAATAAAGTAAATTTCATTTCAATTTAAAAAATTCATCTTTGATTTATTCCATTTCAAAGTTATATACCTCTATAAACAACACCTTTTATTATTTTGAAACAATATTCTCGTTATATTAAAGTCAAACGTAATCAATCACACACTTAAACAAAAGAAAAAAATATGCTGAATATGTTGATGACTATAAACAGGAAAATGGCGTGGAATAAACAATAAATTTACCAACACAGAAACACACTTCGTATAGACATCTTATATAGCACAAAATAACAGAGACAGAATGAACAAATGCTAACACAGCAAACATATCCTAATATCATAGATAACATATCCACAACAACAGTAACCCAGCAACATTTTGTGTTTAAAAATGTGATTGTAAAACAACGTATTTCGCCTAAAACTATAGATTTTCAGTTTAATCACTGAACACTTTAAGCAAACGTAAATTTCTAGAAACTGTTTCCGAATTCAGACCTATGATTTTAATACTAGAAAGATTACTGGGCTACAAACAACATCACATAAAATATAGTTGAATGCAATTAATGAACGTATAAATGGTGATATAAATACAATCGTTCACTAACACACATAAGATTGTCATATGTGACTATAATTGTTTTTATATTGTTTATTACTCACACACTCATATTGCTTAACATAAAACATGTCTCGTGTATAGCAACTAGGGTACCTAAAACCCGGGATTTAATCTCCAAAAATTCAGGGATTTAAAATTTTTTTATTTGCTTATTTTATTACTTTTTGTGTAAATATATGACAATTAACCTGTTAAACAACGAAACAAAACACAAAATTTTTATTCATCTTTCGAATTTTTCCATTTCTAATTTAAATCTAAAAAAAAATTAATAAATTTTTTGTTCAGCTTCGGAATTGTAAAAATTTAATATCAAAATTGATAAAAACCATTTACAAATTTCAATTCTGCTTTTATATTACTTCAATTTAATTTAACCCATAACACCCTGTAGTTACCATATGGTAACACAGAGTATCCATGTACGTTTGAGGTGCCTGTGCTTAATGTAATGAAAATACCGTTACAAACGAACACGTGTTCTTTAAAGTAGACTTGTAGATTTAAACTAAATTAGCTCATTGATTATAAACGCTACATAACCTCAAACTTATAAGTGGAGTCTCCAAATGCGTTCTCTCCGGTCATAATGAAATTTGGATATGTGATAAAAAAAGAGAAAAATAGCGCACAAGCACTTTTTGAACAGTTCAATATCATGTTTAGGAGAAACCCATAAACATTTAAATGTGAGATTGGGCCGCTAAATAAAATACGTGTCCCTTAATTTTTTTTTCTATGTCACATATCCCAATTTCATTAAGATCGGCGAGAATCCATCCGGACTCTCCTCTGGTTAATCAATTTTTGAAAATGCTAAAAATAGTGACTTTTTTAAGTAAAAGTATTAACAATTTATATATTTATTAATAATATTGAAGCAAAGTGTTATTTATTTGAAAATACAATTCCAATATTTGAAAATGCCTGACAATGGGAGTCTCCCTATGGCTTCTCTCCGATGAAAATTAAATTTGAATAGGTGGTAAAGAAGAAAAATATAAAGCGTCCGCCATCTAACGTTTTTTTTCAACTAGTGCTTATTTCGTGAATGGTAACACTTAGCTCATGTCTGATTTCACAGATAATTAGTTTTATCCTTCCGCTGAAGGAATATGGTCCGTATGTTCGTTATCTTGTGAAAAAAGTGAAAGAAACTGGCATCCTCATCGATAAACCAAAGCATGGAAAGCCAAAAACAGTGCGTACACCCGAGAATATTGCTGCTGTGGCAGAAAGTGTGCGATGAAGCGCCATCAACATCAATTCACCGTCGTTCTCAACAATTGAACATTTCGGAGACATCATTGAGACGAATTTTGCATAAAGATCTTGGTATGACGCCATATAAAGTCCAATTGGTTCAGGAGTTCAAAAAAAAAAAAGTTATTTGACGGACCCTTTGTTTAACAAGTATATTTTTTTTAGTGGCCCAATGAAATGTTTTAGGGTTAAAAGGTGGCGTCAAAAATTAACCCATTTTTCTAAACTTATTTTCATCGGGATAAACCTTAATTTCATTTATAGTAATTAAATGTGCTAAAGTCCCAAAACTTATTTAACAAATTGTGAATCAATCTGATGTAGGCGTGTCCCTATCCGGATTTCATTCCTGCCTAAGGAAATCTTCAGGGGACTTTGTTATTAGAATTTCTAGAGATATTTGTTATGTTAAATCACAAACTCAATGAGAATTTCTTGTCCTCGTCTAGGAGCTAGATTCAAAATATCAAAGAAAAAACAAAAACAACAACAAAATATTGTCACAATTGGCTTTGTCATCTTTCGTTTTTTTTTGGCTTATTTCAAATTGTTGTAGAGACATTTTTGACAAATGGGGTACCATATGAAAGAGCTTTTGGAGACGCATTAACTGGTTTACGAAACATATCTTTTTTAATTTCCAACTTGAAATACCTATAACGTTTGCGACCCTCAATCAAATTGATCCACGCTAACGGATTTAAGCTTATAAAATCTAGTATTTCAAATGTATAAATCATAATTGATGTGCCATCCCAAAATTTTTAATTTTTTTAACCACACAATTACAACGTCCAATAGGCCTCTGACGCCTTCACAAACATACATGAGACTAATTAATTGAATGGACTAATCAATTGATGATTTTTTCATTACAATTTCATTGATATTAATTTTAATGAAATTATTTTCATTAGCATTTTTTTAATTAATGGTAATGAATTTCATTGATTTGATTTCATTGATTAAAGGTAATGATTTTAAATTTCATGACCATTAATAATGAATTAATTAAAGAAAGCAAATTTCAACTGACTGAATGCAAATATGCTTGGTCTGGGAAAGATTCCGATAGATTAATTTTTTGTAGAAAAACCGCAGGATGTAACAATTATTTGTTTACCCAAAAACGTACGTGAAAATAAAAATTTAATCACTTCGATAATAGAATGGAGCCCCGGTCCAAAATGGAACGATATGGAATGAAACAGGAAGCGTTTATAATCGGAACACTGTACACATTTGTGTTGTCGAAAGTGGGTTATTTTGATAAGGTTTGCAAAATGTTGTCCGTTTTGCGATATCTTGCTTGATAGAGCAAAACAGACAAAATTTTTGTTCCGCGGAAGTATTAATATACTCTTATAATATAAATAGACTAGGTCCAGATGGATCCCGAGCGATACATTTTTTAAAAAACAGTCACAATGGGATTTCATTATTTTACTTATTTACGTGACAATCCAAACATAAACATATGTTATCGGATAGTAGAAAGTTAGTTCATCGTTTCATTTCGTTTCGCGTATTCAGTGTTACAAATTACACTCCATTTTTCTTTGTAAACAAATACTTTTTTTGCTCAGTTGTAATTAGTTTTTCAGGCATTAGCGTGATTTTATTAGCATTGGTAGGACAAATGCTAATGAAATTCCAATGCTACTGAAAAAATCCCAAGTATGTTCACAAATAAGTATTAGTCTTTTTTGTGTGATCTAACCCATTCTTGCCTATTAGGTATTTAAATACCCAAAACAAATGTCACTAGAAACAGGAGCATGAAATTTGCTCTGCCATGCAGGTAGAGAAAGAATGATACTTTCAGAAAATGTTGGGGTACAATTTTGCTGCACCCTTCCTGGGGGTAATTAGTGGTTCAAAAGTCTGCAAATTTACATGGTAAGAAAAATTGCAGGAAAATGTTTCTGGCAAATAGGGAAAGTAAAAACTCGGAAAATTTTTTTGTTGGCTAACCTTCTTAGGTGTTCTCTATCGTTCAAAAAATATTTATGTTTATATTTGTTGAGGACTACTCACTTGGGCTACAGGTCTGATTTCATAACATGGCCACTAAAATACGAATTTTAAAGTTTTAAGATATAGCCTGGCTTGAAATATTGATTATTTTCCAGTACTCATGAAGAGTTTTACGTGAAAGATGATAAAAGTAATATTTTATTCAAAAACCATTACGTAACAATTGTATATCAGTGGTAAATGTATAAGTCTTAGGTATGGAAACCCCTAAAAAAATTAAACTATATAAATTCTATAGTCTTAAATGTTGAATGTTTAAAGTTTCATCGATATTGGGAAATCTAATCGGGGGTCAGGCATTAATGGGTTAAACCGTTCGTACAATTGTTATTCGCTGAGATATTTACTTGTGAAAAACTTTTAAGTTTTACAAAAATGTAGATTTCTCTTCTTAACTATTTTTACTATTATAAATCTGTCTTCTCCTCTAGAGATACACGCTCTTTTTAAAAACCAACCAATCTGAAAAATAAAATAGTCCGATTTTTTAGATTTTTGATAGATTGATAAAAGTCATTGGTCGTTTATTCTAGCCTTAATAGCTGTGATATCTAATTAGACTTACAAATCCTCTTTGTTTTAAAATATTTTTTTTTAATAAATCGCGTCAAAAATAATTTCTTAATATTTGACACTCAAAATGGCATATAATAAGCCCAATCAACATTTTTACATATCTAACATTTGTCCTTAATGCTTTAGAGTTCCGAATAAAGACAAGAAGCATTTACTGTTCTAAGTCTTCTTTCACTTACAATGTAAAGGATTCTTTCACTTACAATGTAAAGGATAAAAAATGATGACATTTGAAAATAACTGCCAGTCAAATTTTCAACTTAATTAGTTGAACCCCCAACTGTGGCAATAATTAACAGAACTAAACATAGCTTTTTACAAAATAAGTTCGCAATAAATTTCGTCATACTCAACTAAGTTACGTTATGTTTTAACTTAACTAGTTGAGTTAAATAGATGATGTTTACAATTTAACACTTTAAGGCACGAAGAATGTTGATGAAGGCCGTTGCGGGCTAGAAAGTTAACTCCATTCATGCAGGTGTCAAATAACTTTTTTCTAAGTGTTTTTTTCTGTTATTTAAAGTAAATTATCACAAATAAAGTTATAATTTTTCTGTTAATATGGAAAAAATATTCATGATCTTTAACCAAACTAACCAACATCTCAATTATAAAGCATTTCATAAATTCGTTTCACTATTTAAAGAAATGTTTCATTAGATTACTGAAAATTTTCATTATTTTTCGTCCACTTAAATTCTCTTTCAAACAATTCCACAAAATGGTAAAATTCGTAACTAAAATGTAATCTGCTTTTATTTTACATTTAAGTCTTTCAATAAAACTACTTTGCTTTGACTACACTGAGAGAATTATCTGCATGTTATCAATGAATTTTTGCATTAGATCTATGAATTGTCACTGGAACTCGTTCATTGAAACTTTTCATTAAATTAATGAAGTTTTTTCGATAAATTTAATGAAAAATTTCATATTATTTATTTAAAATTTCATAAGACTAATGAAAAAGGTTCATTAAAAATGATTTTGTTAGAATTATGAGTCTTTTTCATGAAGTTTAAAAATGTTTCATTCACATTGTGAGAAAACTTCATTAGTTGAGTGAAAAAAATTTAATTGAACATCTTAAAGGAATTCTCTCTATTTGTGTACCTAAGCTTTTAAGAGTTTATCTTTTTTACAATAAAGGTAATACAAGGTTATAAAGGTTATAAAGGTAATGAACACAGTTAAACAACAAATCTAGTTATATTTTAACATCGACTTTGTAAATTTATAGTCAATACTTTGCCGAAAGCTACAAAAATAAAATAGGTATTCCACATTACCTGCACTTACTCTAGTATGTATATTTAGAAAGGCTAGATAATTTTATTTTAAAAACCGTGTTAAAATTCATTATCGGTTAAAAATTAACTAGTTACAAATGTTTAGATACTGTTTTTAAGGTTATATCGAAAATTTTAGGGTATCTTGCAACATCTCACACTGGTTTTGTAATACACTCAGCAAGACTTACAACCAACACTAAAGTCATTTGACGAATGATTTTTCTATAGAGCATAGTGTAATATTTCACAAAAAAAAATTAAATTTAATTTGAATCAATTTAATTGCTTGAAATTAAATGAATAAATTAAATAAATCATCTGCAATATATCCCCCGCCAAACTGATTACACAGTTAAATACTAAAAATGTATCGGAGATACGACTTATACATTCTCATTAATTTAAGGGCGTATGAACCTCAAATTTTGATGTTAGCTGTACTTCTAAAATGTTCGCGAATTTTACTTTTACCAAAAATCAAGTTTTTTCTTCATCAGTTTTTATTTATTCGTATACTTGAATTACCACCGAATAATTTTTATATGGTGCAAAGTACTTGCTTTGAGGTTTAAGAGCCATATCAATTTAATGCGATTGGGTGAAGGATGTACACAGAGAGATGTACACAATGCGAATAAAAAACTTAAACTTAAACTTAATGATAAGGCTTTATAGTTGTAATAAAACTATTTTGATTTTTATTTTTTAATAAATAATATGAAATTTTTCATAAAATTTTATGAAAAACTGCATTAATTTTATGAAAAGTTTCAATTTATGAGTTCCAGTAACAATTCAGACATGTAATGTGAAAATCCATTGATATAATGCAGATATTTAGCTACGTGTAGGATATTCTTGCAATTAAAGTGAAACTTTACTTATTTTTCTATTTTGTGAATGTTTTAAAACCCCTTAATCGGATTTGTAAAATTTTAGCACATGATGTTAGTTTATATTCCACTTAACTAATTTAATCAAAAAAACCAATCAATTTTACTTAAAAATTCTCAGAAAATTCAATCTGAAGTACAATTATTATATTTTTTTTTTGTTTATTTACTAAGGAGAAAATATAAAAGTACTCTTGCATTTTTGAACAGGAATCATTTAAAATTTTTATTTTTTAGGAAAACGCACTTGGAAAACGCAATTGATTAGGACTTGGTTGGTATTGATAAGGAAATATGTGTTAAATATTATTGAATGTTCTTATTGGAATTTTATTAATTAAAACTTGTTACATTTTTGAAGTTTAATTTTTTCTTAAACTAAAAGAGAAAGTACTCAAAGTTGTTTTCATAAATTAAATAACCAGTGATGTTTTCTAAAGATACATACTAAAATGCTGGTTATTATTTTCGTTGTCAATTTTTTATTAACAAAATCTTGAAAAATGAGTAAATAGTGAATTTTCATTGTTGATCTATAAATTGTGTGGGAGATGTTGGTTAGTTCAGTTAAAGATCATTTTCCATATTAACAGAAAAATTATAATTTTTTTTTTTTTTAATACATGCTTAGGGAAATTGCACCTTTCGAAATGCGTAATATATAAAATTTAAAAGCATATTTCATTCTGTAGCGTTTTTGTTTTTAGTTTCGTACATTTTTCAAAAAGTTGATAAGAAAAGATTTAATTTCCCACATAAAGTTCATTGCAAAGATTTATTTAACTATACACACAAGAAACATTTTTCTAGTTGCCAACTGAAATTTGGTTACTACGATTCTAATTCGGTTATTATGAATTTCAGTCGGCTGATAAAACTCAACATTACTTTTTACTCCAAAGTTCGGTTAATTCAAATAAATTTTAGTTGCAACACTGAAAATATTCTGAAATCTTATGTAAATATCATTGTGCTGAATTTAGAAGTTGTTAAAATTAAAATACACTTTTCAATTCGGTTAGCACTTTATTTCTCTATGTGTAGCCGAGGTAAGGTTAGGTTAGGTCGAAAAGAGGATTCGGAGAAGGGAAATGCTTCCCTAATCCAACTCAAGTCCTTGAGGATTTACACTTAAGCCAGAATGTCGGCTTGTTGTGCGTTCTAAAAAATCGTTCCATATGTCTCTTTTCTACCCCAGGAACTCCGTCGCACTGACGAAATTCCTCAACCTCTTCCGTCTTATGCCCCGAAGATCCCCCAATGTGGATATTGGGTCACTGGATATTATTGCGACCCGGATCCCGGTAAATGCCGGGCAATCACAGAGATAGTGTTCCAAGGTCTCCTCGTAATCTCCACATGCCCTACACACTCCCGAGTTCGCTCTACCAATACGATGGAGATGGGTCCTCAATGTCGAGTGTCCCGTGAGAATTTCCATCAAAAGACTCACTTCCGTCCTACTAAGATTCAGAATTTCCATCGTCCTGTCCCTGTCCGGGTTTCCCCAGAGAATCCCCGTGGTCCTGCCAACACCCGCACTCTCCCAGATGGTCCTATGCGTAGCTTACTTTAAAATTCCAAGGCCATATTCGTGATCTGAATCCCAAAGTCTTTTAAAAATGATATGTCATAACCCCGATGCATCAACTTTTCTTGATTTTGTTGAACAGTGTTATCTTTACGAAAAAATCCGGAATTTTATTACCTTTTAGGATTTTTGTATTTATTTTCGTTTTTTAATTTTTTCTTGAATTATTCCAATTTTGTTGACTTTTTAAGTAAATATTTTAAATTTCAACCAGTAATGTAGCAATTCATTCAGTAGGAAGCAATTCACGACTATACATCAATGTACTGTACCAATAAAGATGTCTCATATTGATTTTAATGCATGGTTTTGTTATTGTCAAAAACGGTAAGGTAAAATAAAATTTAAAAAAAATTAAATCATAAAGACATTGCGAAAAAATCAGTAAGTATACGGGGGAAAAAAAATTCTTAAAAACCAAAGGTTTTTCCTAAAATGTTTTGGTTGGATTTAATACATTCAAATTTGAAAAATATGCTTTATTAAAAATTGTGGAATTTTTTGATTTTAATGTTTTTGATCAAAAGTCGGTATTGAATTGGGCTATGGTAATGAAACTTTTACTGATGCCTTCCTCGGGAAACCTAGAATATATGTGAGTAATTTTAAAGAAATTCTTTAAAACTTTTTTCGAAGTTTGTATTCGAAAAGAACGAAAAAAGTTGAAAAAGGTGAAAAAAAATAAATTTTACATTTTTTATCAAAAGTAGGCGTAGAAGTGGGCATGGTCGATGAAAACTATACTACGATCTAAGTTGAGGTCCGGAGATTATTCGTGCCAAATTTGAGGAAATTCCGTTGAGAATTGCAAATTTGTATAGCAGGGTGGGGCGATTTGATTCTTGGGATTGTACTGAGTAAAAAAGTCCACTAAAGAAAATCGAGCTTTCAGATTTTGACTTTTTAGCCGTATTTTGTGAAAGTAACAATGTGTGGGATGGACATATCTCAGGAAGTAGGAGGAGCTTATGCAAGATTATGGTATCAATCTCTTCTTTGGAAGATTCTCTAGCAGATTAATGCGTCAATCATATTTGTGGGGTGGGGTTTAAGGTTTAATTTTTAATTCAGAATAGGGCTTTTTTGCCGTAACGTCAAAATATGGAAGCTCGATTTTCACCGTAGACGTATGGACTTTTTTGCTCAGTACAATCCCAAGAATCAGAAACGCGAAGCGCCCATTAAGATTTTTTTCCTTCCATAATAATAGCCCCACCCTATTGTATAGACAACAAACAAACAGAAAATGAGTTTTATATATATAGATTTGTATCAATATGATAAACTTTATTCCCTGTTTGTAGTTAATATTAAAGTGAATTAATACAGTTCAATATTTATCCTTAAATTGTGTCTTATTTTATACTAGATCAAAAAATGTGTAGCTGAAACAAATATGTTATAAGTGAAATGTATTGCTAATATTGGCAGATCAAGTTTCAAAAGTTAGTTAAATGAAATTATTTAAATTAGCAGCAACCAAATTTAGTAAAAAAGTTATTAATTTGTAAAGTAAGAACAGCAAAAAATTTTACTAGAAAATAATTTTACACTAAAAATTAGTATAATAATAGCAAAGACAGATTGAAAATTGTTTTACTATTTTTTTTACAAACCTGTAGTGTACCTATTAGAATTAATAATCAACATGGTAATGACATATTTCTTAAAATAAAAAAAAAACTAGGTAACCATAAAATAAAGTTTATTTATTCTATTTATTAAGTTATTGCCTCTTTAATAACACTGTACAACACAAAAAAAATACAAGGTCCGACCTATAAATTTTGAAAGCATTACAAATTTTAAAAAAGAAGGACAAAAAAGACCCTTACCTTGAGGAGTTAAAGGGTTAACATATTCTCCAAAAATCTTCTCAGTAACATTTTACATAATTTGCTGAACACACCATATAAACTTAAACGTAAGCTTTACTTCGATTTTCTATGCCGATTGACAATACAAAAATTTGCATTTGGGGAAAACTTTACCTCCCCCTAAAATGAAACCCAGATGTAAACTTTCAAAACGCCGATACACGTGTCTTTTTTTTTGTCTCTTCTATCAAAATTTATAAGTCGGACCTTGTAATTTTGGAAAAAATTTGATTTGTTGAACAGTGTAATAAAAGAAAATTTTTATTATAGTCATGACTTCAGTAGGAAAGTTTGTAGAACTAACAAAATCTTACAATAGATAAGATAATAAGACAAGTTAAGCAGTTGAAATGTCATTAGAGAATTATGCTTAATGAGTAGTTTATTGGGGTGACATAATGAAGCAAAAATAAAAACTAATATAAGAATTCAATAAATTAATACGTTTACAACGTATTATTTTTGCTTTTCCTTAAACACAGGAAAAGCAAAAATAAACAACAAATCTTAATATAAGGACACCATCAAAGATTACAGGATTATTTATTGTATGTAAGTGAATTATTTTTTGAGCTAAATAAATTAATTTTCATGGAAAACTGAAACCAATTTTTTCATTTAACCTTGAACATTTAATATTTATTATAAGCAATCAATTTAGTCAATATTCAATATCTTCACCCATAGAAATAAACCTGTTAAAATACCAAAAATATAGCGGCGTTAAATCGCACGATCTTGGTGGTCAGTTTAAGGGTCCGAAACGTGAAACTATGCGGTTACCAAACGTTTCCTTCAATAATCAATTGAGGCCCGAGCTGTGTGACATGTTGCGCCATATTGCAGAAACCACAGCTCCTGTACATCATGGGTGTTCATTTGATGAACGAAAAAGTCAGTAATCATGGCTCTATAGCGGTCACCATTGACTGCAACGTTATGACCAGCATCGTTTTTAAAGAAGCACGGAAAAATGATTCCATCAGCCCATAAAGCACACCAAACAGTCAGTTTTTCTGGATGAAACGGTGTCTCAACATACACTTGAGGATTATCATCACTCAAAATACGGCAGTTTTGTTTATTGACGTATCCATTTAACCACAAGTGAGCTTCATCGCTAAACAAAATTCGGAAGTAGTGCGCAATACGTATTTCCAACATAAACATGATTTTCAAAATATATTTGCACAATTTGGAAGCGTTGTTCAGGCGTCAGTCAGTCTACTCATGCTGAAATGCCAAACCAAACTATACTTTTTCAATAAATTTAAGAAATTTTTCATTTATTTCTTGAAGAAAACTTAATTAGTTTAGAGAAAATTTACATTGAAACTCGTCCAAGAAAATTCTTCCAGTGTATGAAACCTTTTGCAATTACGGTGTTACTTTACCTAACACTTGTTTAAGACACACAATTTAATACACATACAAACACATAAATAGAGACAAGATGAGAAAAAAACTTTGCACACAATGCAATAGCTTTTTTACGAGTATCTATCATTTGTGATATCAATATGGGCCATTTCATAGTATAAGATTACAAAATATATTTGTTAAACGAAAAATACACAGAAGTTTAGCATAAAAAACTATTAATAATATTATAAGCTTTCATGTAATATATATTTTATTAAATATCTCCTAATCAAGATCCACCATCTGGAACACCTTTACTCTCATAAAAACTCGAAGACTTACTTAAACCCGAATTGATTCGCTTTGCTGGGACCTGGTAAATTTTGTTGTCCAACCCAAATTCAGTTGTCAAAACCGAATAAACGAGGCAACCAAATCAATGGGTTGTAAAAAAAAAAAAATCGTTTGATACAACCCAATTTGTTTTGTGAGTGTAATAACGGGTCCGCCAAATAACTTTTTTTTTTTTTGAAAATGCTATAAAAAAAACTACTGAATATTTTCTCAAATTTCTTTTTTTATTTGAAAGTACAATCCTTCCGGTTAATAATGGAAAATAACTTCATTCAAATGGCTGCCTCGGCTGGCCATGCAGTAGCCTACACGATCGGTCCAATTTTTAAGCACATTATCGATTGTGTGCCGATGTATTTCACCAATGGCTTCACGAATATTGTCCTTTAAAGCGTCAATTGTCTCTGGCTTGTTGGCGTAACACTTATCTTTGACGGCACCCCACAAATAATAGTCCAACGGTGTCAAATCGCAGCTCCAAGGTGTCCAAACGTCATCAGCTCTGCGGCTGATAATGCGATCTTCAAAAACAGGGCGCAAAACATCGAGTGTAGCTTCGGCTATGTGACACGTAGCACCGTCCTGTTGAAACCAAATGTTGCCAATATCCTCCTCTTCAATTTTTATGGACAAAAATTCGTTCAACATGGCCTGATAACGATCTCCATTGACTGTAACGGCCACTCCTTGCTCATTTTCGAAGAAAAATGGCCCAATTATTCCTCTGGACCAAAATCCGCACCAAACAGTGACCCGTTTTGGGTGTATCGGCTTTTCAATGTATGCGTGCGGGTTTTCTGTGCCCCAAATGCGACAATTTTCTTGTTTACATACCCGCCAAGATCAAAATGAGCTTCATCTGAAAAGATGTTTTTTTGGCAAAATTTTCGCACACATTCTGCAACATTACCATGATTTTCAAAGTAATGTCGAAATATTTCCCAGCGTTGTTCAAGCGTATACACAACCATATTCGTTCAGCGGAAGGATAAAACTAATTATCTGTCAAATCAGACATGACCTAAGTGTTACCATTCACGAAATAAGCACTAGTTAAAAAAAACGTTAGATGGCGGACCCTTTATAAGACGCCAAACTGAAAAAGATTTTTTTTTTTTTTTAGTTAATTTTGTATTTTACTTAAACTGATAATTTATCTATTTCATTTAGAACTCTTTTAAATTGATTTTCCCTGTTAAGTTTTTTTGTATTCATTTTTGTGTTCATGAAAAAAAAACATCAAAAGGTAATTTCATTCGAAAATTTTAAGTCCGCATTTTCGCGAAACCGTTTCCCTTATCTGACTTCATAATTGTAATTATCTGACTTCATAATTGTAATTATCTGACTTCATAATTGTAATTATCTGACTTCATAATTGTAAATACCGCCAAAGTATTTAATAGATTTGATGTATATTGTTTTACGGTATTAAATTAAATATTAAACATTTTAAAAATTTGTTAATTTTATTAATTTTTATTAACTTTATCGCTATTTAGCGACCTTAAGAGTAAAACTTTTGTTCAGCGATCTTTAGTTATTTATAGTTTTAACATGTACCGGTATACATTTCCGACGTAAAGAATTTTGAAGCACCCTACTTACAACACGCACATAACAAATTCGATTTTGTCAACCGATTTTTTCTAACCGAATTGAGTCGGTAGCAGCAACCTCGTAAATTCGGCTGTCACAGTTAAATTCGGTTGGGTCATCCGAAATGGAGTTGGAACAACTTAATTCGGTTGTGACAATTGAATCTACTAGGATGCTGCAACCGAATCAATACGGTTGGATGAAATCACTCGAATTTTTATGAAAGTATACAAACTAGACTGTGCTGAAATAAGAGTTTTAAAATTGTTGTTTTGCTTTTTTGTTATCTCTTCACACATATACGCAGATAAACTATTCGTAGTTATTAGTACTTTTTTTAAATTAAAAAAAAAATCGATTGGGTGAAACATGTGCACTTCAGTTTCAATCACAAGTCCACCCGTAAGTGTTTGTTAATTAACTAAATGTCATTGAATAGCACAAACGTGCTTAAGTTCTCAAATGATTTGAAAATGAAATTAAAAAAAATATATAAATAAAAAAACAGAGCAAATGGAAACCTTAAAACAAAAATTTTAATGAAAGACAAGATAACTTTGTGAATACAAACAATATTGTTTTAATCGTACATGTGACTGCTGAATTAAGTAAAATAATGAAATGATTGCATTGATATCAATGGTAATGAATCATTTTCATTATCATTTTTTAATTAGTGACAATTTTGTGATTATTTCAATGATTAATAAAAATGATTTTAATTTTCATTGGACCAATTAAAAAAAATAAGTACCATTGAAAAATAGGTTTTAGAATTGTAAAAAATTGTTTAAATCAGGTATGAAAAGCCCTCGCTCTGCCCCATGCTTATTTTAAATAACACACTGTCACAAAATGAGAAAAGTCGAATTGATTTAAACCGCGATAACCGATTTTTTAAAAGAATTTGTCTCGCTGATTCCAAATCTCGCAGGATTTGGAATCAAGGAATCAAAGACTATATAAAACACATATCGGCATTCCCACCAAGGAAGCTTGTCGAGATAGAGATAGAACGAAATAGAATAGAACGGACAACGAAATTTAAATCCTTCGGGATCAATCCGAAAACTACATACAAGGGTTGTATTATCGGGACGATTTTCATATATCAACTTTTACAAAAATTATGGTCCTTCTTACGATTTTATAAAATGGCAACTTTTTAAAATAGACAGTGTATCCAAAACGGGCAAAACGGACATAATTTTTGCTCCGCAGGAGTATTAACTCTTCCTGATAACAAATGAGGGATTTTATGAAACAACCACAGGGTGCCTTAATTATGTTTTTTTGCCCATATACGTTCAATTACGAATCTAAACACTCCGACAATCGTATTCGGTGCGGAAAGTTTTTGTTTCAAACTGACCTTAGATAACTTTTTTTATTATCAGTACAATATTCCCCATAGCGTAGCGCCTGTTAAATTTTTAGTCAAACTGTATATGCCTTAAATGAACCACTTAATAGATCTATGAGGTAATTACAATACATAGATATATTACCTTTTAATATATCTAGGTATTGTTATCAATTAGACATAAGTGTTTCTCATTCCCAATGCACTTAGGAAATTCTTGCTATTAATTAATGTGTTTCTTTCTTTGGAAAGGGGATAGTGGAGAGATGAAAGGTGGTGAAAGAAGAAGGGCTTCAAACATGGCATCGATATAGTAAAGGAATAATTCGGCATTAAAGGCCTTTAAGATTGAAAATAATCAATTTCCGGAAAGTGTTATAATGTATCGTGATGGTCAACTATCATTGTGTGAAGCTGCCTGTCAAAAGATGCTAAATCAGACCATTAAAATAACATTCATAGTAGTCCAAAAACATATCAATACACGTTATTTTACCGTTAGCGGTAACAACGCTAGTAATCGTATGCCTGGTACTGTGGTCGATTGTAACATAACACGTTCCAATTATTATGATTTATTTTCGGTATCCCAATGTGTACGCCAGGGTACAATTAGTCCTAGCCATTATGTTGTCATCCGTGATGATTCTACTCAAAGTCTAGATATTCCATAGAGATTAACTTAACCAATATAAAGTTATCTTGAGAAATCTAAGGAATTTGAACCTTAAGGAACCTTAGTATTTACAACAATAAAAGAAATAATAATTACAACAATTATAATTGTAAAACAATCAAAACGCAAAAAAAAATATTCAAAGTTTCTTTGTTGTTAATGTATGGGAATAAAATTATATTCCCTTAATAATGGTGATTTGACTTAGCAAAGTCTACAAAAAATAATTTCAAAGACTCTACTATTTCAATTCACTATTACTTTAGAAAATTCCCAATGTCAATTCGCCTTTTATAAGGGTTTTTCTTGTTGTTTGCAAGGAAAACTATAACGAATTTTTATCCATTGGTCATGGCATCATTTTCATAAATACAAAAATGATTCATTAAATTTTCTTTAATATCTGAGAAACTTTATTTTTGAATCGTTGGAAATTTTCCGAATTTCCAATTTTAGTTTACGAAATTTATATAGGAACAAAAATTGATAATATTAATTAAATGGATATTCGAAAATATTTTTTCTTAAAATTCCATGGAGTTTATTATACTTCATTATATTTGGTTTAAAAAAATAAATTAATGATTAAATAGTGTGGCATACTTATGTGCACAGATTAGTGCTGCCATTTAATCTTTTTCTCGCATTCCTAGTGTTGGATTAATGATTCCAAATAAGAATAACTTTAATATAAAGTTATTAAATTTTCGCAAATATAAGATTTTTGGCACTTTAATGCACATGAAAGTGCGGCCAGTTTTTCAAAATCATGATTAAAATTACAGTGTAAAACACTGGTCTTATCCATCTCTGTCAATAATGCAACATATTACATGTACAAAAATCAAGTTTACATTGATTTACTTAAACTAAGTTTAATTGGGTTGTTATTAACAGGGATTTCGATTTGTTAGTTGTTTAGTAATTTAAAAAAAAATTATATATTTGTCGTGGCATTCGTTATCCGTCACCTTCAGATAGACAGATCCCAATTGCAACGGCAAATATAGGTCATGCATCATTTGATGACCGGTAGATTTTTATTGCACTAGGGGAGTGTCCCGTAGGAGTCACCATAGTCAATAAAAATAGTTATTAGATTGTTAGTAATTTTTTTTTAATAATCAATGAACTTCAAATAATATTCAATGATCTTGAAAAGATAATCTTTTATTAAAATATTTTTTTTTTATTTGAACTTTCTTTCTCTTTTTTTTTATTAATTTCAGTTAACCAATTTTGTATTGTTTCTTTCGTATTTGATTATGTTTAAATTATCCTCTGTTTTGCAATGTATATTTACATAAAAAAATGTTTAAAGAGACATAAAAATTTTTTTTTTTTTTCACAAATAAATGAAATCTATTTTATTTGAATAGTTTCAATTCAATTATCTTTTATATTAAAGTGTAAAAATTTTAACATTTTCAAATTAAAATTTATAATTTTTAAATTTTTTTTTTTTTTTAAGTTATAATTCAAATATATATATATTTTTTTTTTTTTTAATTTTATAACTTTTAAATTTAAGTTTAAAATTATGAATTTATAATTTTCAAATTTTAAAACAATTTTATAATTTTAAAAATGTTTAATTTAAATTAAAATCTATAATTATTATATTAAAACTTATAACTTTTAAATTAAAATTTATAATTTACAAATTTTAATTTAGAATGTTTTAAAAGTTTTTTTTTTTTTTTTTTTTATGTAAAACATTTTTAAAAAAAATGTAAAATTAAATTTAGATGATAAATTTCTATTTATTTTTAAAAAAAAATATTATTTGAATTTTATATAACTCATTTTTTTTTGAAATTCTTATAAACTTTTTTTTTTTCACTGATATTTTTTTTTTTTGTTTTTTAAAAACTTTATAATTTAAATATTTAAATATTTAAATTATTTATTTTTTTTTTTGTGTATGATGTGCAATATAAATTGTTTAACTTTAATTTAAAACAAAAAAATGTAGTTAGAAAAAAAAATTTAATATTTAACATCTGAACTTGTACTGTACGTAACAGACGATGCTATAGCTTAAAATATGTTTACCTTGTTTAAATCTGTTATTATATTGTTGATTAATTTTCATCTTACTGTTGTTGTTGTATTGCTGTAGTTTTAAGTTGTTGTAGGTTGAATTAGCATTTTTCTTCTTCCAAACCATTATTGAAGAACATTAATATGGGTTGATTTTGTCCATCAGTTTCACGATATTCAAACATGTCAATCATACCATTGAAGTCCATAGATTCACCAGTGAAGAATTGGAAGTTCTTGAAGCGACCCAAAATATCTTTCATTACTTTGTTCATGTTGGTCTTGTTTTCCTGGTGGTGTTTTGGCCACACCACCCTTGGAGCACTTGGCGTGTGTCTCCGGCAATACACATCCGCATTGCTTCTTCATTGATTTATTTATTGTGTTATATCTATCTTTATGTACGTGTAGCTTATCACAAACATGGACGGGAACAACTTTTATTCTTAATTATTTGTAGGGTTGAAAGCAATTTTTGTGTGTTTTAGAGAAACCGGTATATGTTAATAAACTTATTAAAATTTTTGTTAACGACATAAGTATTTTTGTTTCACTATCGTTTTATAATGTTTATAATAATCACTTTAACCGGATCGGGATTTTTTTTCTCTCTGGGTCAGGTCCTGTTGGACCCAACCCTTTATGCACTTTTTTTTTTATTTTTACACTATATAAGTCACGGTGGCAGGATCGCCATGTAGTAATTAAAAAAAGACTGGTTGTTCTTTGTTTAAGCTCTTATGAGCAACTGTTTTATTATTACTTAAACATACTTAGATCTAGATATAAAATTAACTTAATACTAGCTACAGCTAAAGTGTGGGAAGTGCTTACGTTTGCATTACTCCACACTGCAGGTTGCTTGTAGCATGGACATTCCATAGATTGTATGTTAATACTTCATACAATGTATGGGTGTTATATTGCCTGTCTAGTACATGGCAATATACACTTATCAAACACGCTACAACACTTTTTCGATTTATCTAAAATCGGAAACGGCTGCACCGATATGGCTATTTTTTTGCTAAACATTCGTAGTAATACAATTTAAGTTTTTAATGAAAAAAAAATTGACCACGCTCACTTTTACGCCCATTTTTTTTGATTTAGCTAAATCGGTGCAGCCGTTTAAGCTTTTACTGAAAGATAAATTGACCACGCCCACTTTTTTTACTACATCTATAATCGCAGAACGCCTAGACCGTTTTGGCTAATTTTTTTTTTAATGTTCATATTAGTCCACAACAGTTTTTTACAGAAAGAAAAATTGTACACGCCCATTATACGCCCATTTTTTTTAATCGTCGGGTAATTTAATGTAAAAGTTTAACTGTATACGGTCACGAATTAGGTTTTAAGGGAAAGAAAAAAAGTTATGTTATTGAAGAAGTTTTGAATTTTAACTGTTTGCAAAAATACTAATTTTTGTATGCACTCTCCATGATAACTGACAATAAGAACAAAATATTTTATTGATTCTATTTTGTTTTGTTCGATATGCTCTCAAGTTATAAACAACTCATATGTTACTACTTTGTGTTGTTTCGCGATTTCTCAAAAAATACCGTTATTTATTTATTTACATTCCAATTTAGTTTATTACATGTGCAAATGTTAATTGAATGCTTATTGCCAAATTGTGGATCAAATTAATCAGTTGACGACAAAAAAATAAGTGTAATTGTTAATTAAACAAAGTTTAAAGTGTTTCTACAAAAGTAAACTAACAGTGATCATTTTTTTTTTTGGAATTAAGATTCCATTGTAAGTACATTGCAATTGATTCATGAATTGAAATAAGTCAAATCGTTTTATTTCAAACAAATTTATAGATTAACATACTATAGACTGTGGGTTTTGAAGTTATACACGGTTAAAAGGTAAGAGCAAATTGAAAAAACTCTCTCGCATTATAATGCCGCCAATAAGAAGGAGCAATTTAGGTCGAAAAACTCGCAATGCTTCAAGACACGCGTATTTTCGATCTAATCAAACTGCGGAGCAACTCGAAGAGCGAAATGAAATTGAACGGAATCGATTATCACAAACACGTTCTGCACGTACACAAGAAGAAAGAGAAAATGCAAACTAAGCAGATATGCATCGAATGAGACACAATCGTTCAGTGGAATCCATCCGAGTTACAATAAATTCAAATGTTCGTGCAAGAAGAAAAACAAATGTTGCGTTAAATACTCATCGAGCTGCATTCCATTACAACAGGACAATTGATTACAGTGTAGACCATTCCATTGCTATTGGTTCTATGAGCGTTGTGTGCACACATTGTAAGGCATTGAAATATAGAAATGAAACTCCTGGATTGTGTTGCGCAAGTGGCAAAGTTAAATTGACACCGCTGATTCCACCACCAGAGCCATTGCGCTCACTGGTCTCAGGAACAGGAGCTCTTTCCAAACATTTCCTGACACAAACCCAAAACTACAACAATTGTTTCCAAATGACTTCATTTGGAGCAACAAATATAATTCGGGATAATTTTATGCCTACTTTCAAGGTAATACAAAACAATCACTTACAGCATTTATAGTAATTAAATGTGCTAAAGTCCCAAAACTTATTTAACAAATTGTGAAAACAGCATTACAGCATTTCATTTTGTCTATGTAAATTACACATTACAGATTCAAGGCCAAATCTATCATCGGGCCGGTTCGCTTTTGCCAGTTCCGGGTGCTGACTATAAATTTCTACAGATTTACTTCATGGGCAATGCACCAAACGAAGTAGATCAGCGTTGTGCATTCAACAGTTCGGTTAAAAGACCAATTTTTGAGCAACTGCAAACTTTTTTTTCATCAACACAATCAATTGATTGCATTGTTTTAAACCGCACTAGACCACATGCCCTCTGATAATCACAAAATTGTTATCAGAGCTGATAAGACTCATGCGGGAGAACACGCAAGACGTTTCAATGCACCAACAATTGATGATGTCGCAATTGTCGTCGTTGGTGAAAATTTGGAAACGCGTGATATCGTTCTACATCGACGAAATAATCAGCGGCAGCGTGTGTACGAAACGCACCGATCATATGATGCGTTGCAATACCCCATCATATTTTGGCAAGGTGAAGACGGCTATCATTTCTCAATCAAAATGATAAATCCACTGACAGGTGAATAGAAAACCTATATTTTCTCTAACATAAGATTAATTGATTTAATTGACACGAAATTGAATTTACAGGGGCTGAAACGAACAAAAAGTAAGTTCAATGAACTATTATTCGTATCGACTGATGGTTCGTGAAAATGAGGACAATCACATTTTGAAATTCCGTCGTCTTTTCCACCAATATGCTGTCGATATGTATGTAAAAATTGAAACAGAACGATTAACATTCATCAGATTGAACCAGAAAAAACTGCGTTCCGAAGAGTATATACACCTTCGAGATGCCATAAATGCGGACGGAAACGCACAGAATGTCGGCCGGATGACGATTCTCCCAGCAACATACGTCGGAAGTCCTCGACATATGCATGAATATGCTCAGGATGCCATGTCGTATGTTGGACACTACGGCACAGCAGATTTATTCATAACTTTCACTTGCAATCCGCAGTGGATAGAAATTCGGCAACAGTTATTCCCTGGCCAATCACCCATCGATCGCCATGACATCACCGCGAGAGTCTTCGAACAAAAATTAAAATCACTGATGGATTTCATTGTGAAGTATCGCGTGTTCGGCGAGACGCGCTGCTGGATGTATTCAGTGGAGTGGCAAAAACGCGGTTTACCACACGCACATATCCTCATTTGGTTGATTGAGAAGATAAGACCGAATGAAATCGATGATGTGATATCAGCTGAAATTCCTGATGAAGTAGAAGATCCAGGCTTGCATGAGGTTGTTACTAAGAACATGATTCATGGCCCCTGTGGATCATTAAATATTAATTCTCCGTGTATGGTTGACGGCAAATGTTCGAAGCGTTTTCCACGGCCATTAGTAGCAGAAACAATTACCGGAAACGACGGTTACCCAATGTATCGTCGTCGTTCTACTGCGGACGGTGGAAGATCAACAATGGTAAAAGCGAATCAACATGACATTCAAATTGATAACCGTTGGATTGTTCCGTATTCGCCACTACTCTCCAAAACGTTCAAAGCACACATCAACGTCGAATCGTGCCATTCCGTGAAATCCATCAAATACATCTGCAAATATGTGACCAAAGGCAGTGACATGGCTGTGATTGGAGTTAGTGCGGAGAATTCCAACGATGAAGTCTCTCAATTTCAAATGGGCCGCTATGTTAGCAGTAACGAAGCAATTTGGCGCATTTTTTCATTTGCCATTCATGAAAGACATCCAACTGTTGTTCATTTAGCCGTACATCTGGAAAATGGTCAAAGAGTGTACTTTACTGAGGAGAATGTATTACAACGTGTTGATCGACCGCCATCTACAACATTGACTAGATTTTTTGAAATGTGCCGGAATGATGAATTTGCCCGAACGCTGCTTTACTCCGAAATGCCAAGATATTATACTTGGAATCAATCGTCAAAAAAATTTCAACGGCGGAAACAAGGAAATCCTGTTCCAGGCTTCCCCCATTTATTTTCCACCGACGCATTAGGTCGCATTTACACAGTACATCCAAAAAACGATGAATGTTTCTATTTGCGGTTGCTATTAGTCAACGTTCGTGGCCCAACATCATTCCAAGATTTGCGAACTATAAATGGTGAATTGTGTGACACGTATAGAGAAGCGTGTCAACGCTTGCAATTGTTAGAAAATGACACTCATTGGGAATACACCCTCGAAGATGCAGTGTTTTCATCAAATGCTCATCAAATACGAACATTGTTTTCGATAATTATCTCCACATGCTTTCCAGCCAAACCGACTGATTTGTGGAGCAAATACAAAGATGCCATGTGTGATGTGTGATATTTGCATCAGATGCGTATTAGAACATCAAATCCAAATTTGCAACTGAGGGAGGAAATTCACAACGAGGCTTTGATATTAATTGAGGACATGTGCTTGATGATGTCGAACAAGGTATTATCTGAGTTAGGCATGACAGCTCCCAATCGTCCAATGCACGGCGCATTTAATCAAGAGTTGCGACGCGAAAAACAATATGATTGCGATGCCTTGAGGGAATTAGTTCGAAAAACATTCCACTGTTGAATCGACAACAAAAATATGCGTACGACACTCTTATGAATGTTGTAAACGATGGAACTGGAGGGATTTTTTTCTTGGACGCTCCCGGTGGAACTGGAAAAACTTTTTTGATCGCGTTGATTTTGGCAACGATACGCTCGCAGCATGATATTGCACTTGCACTTGCTTCCTCGGGAATCGCTGCTACGTTGTTGGAAGGCGGTCGAACTGCTCATTCAGCACTCAAGTTGCCATTAAATATGCAAATCAGTGAAAATCCGACTTGCAACATTTCTAAGAACAGTGCGATGACCAAAGTTTTGCAGCAAAGCAAACTGATCGTTTGGGATGAGTGTAAAATGGCGCATAAAAAGTCTTTGGAGGCGTTAGACAAAACGTTGCAAGATTTACGAAACAATGAAAGCCGGTTTGGTGGTGCGATGATTTTATTGACAAGTGATTTTCGGCAAACATTGCCGGTGATTCCACGGTCAACGCCAGCAGATGAACTAAACGCATGCTTGAAGTCGTCCGTTTTGTGGAAATACGTCAAAAAACTAAAATTGACTGTGAACATGCGTTTCGAGCTGCAGAACGATCAATCTGGAGAAGTATTTTCCAAACAATTGCTGGATATTGGCAACGGAAAAATCCCGGTTGATATTTCGACCGGTTGTATTCAATTTCCCCGTCGCTTTCTGCCAGTTTACTGAATCAAAATCGGAACTCATCCGAAAGGTGTTGCCAAACATTGCACAAAATTACATAAACCATGATTGGTTGAGCGAACGTGCTATATTGGCCGCGAAACACGTTGATGTTAACGAATTGAATTTTAAGATTCAAAGTGAAATAGCTGTCGAATTGAAGACGTACAAATCAGTGGATTCCGTTACTTCCCAGGATGATGTCGTCAACTATCCCACCGAGTTTTTAAACTCGCTGGAATTACCCGGATTACCGCCTCACAATCTCCAACTGAAAGTCGGATCGGTAATCATAATGTTACGAAACATAAACCAACCACGTCTTTGTAATGGCACCCGACTTGCGGTAAAAAACCTGATGAATAACATCATCGAAGCAACAATACTTAAAGGAAAGAACAAAGGAGAAGACGTCTTGATACCACGGATTCCAATGGTTCCGACCGATATGCCATTCGAATTTAAACGCTTGCAGTTTCCGGTACGGCTTGCATTCGCAATGACAATTAACAAATCTCAGGGGCAATCATTGCGTGTTTGCGGCATTAACCTTGAAAATCCATGCTTCTCGCATGGTCAATTGTATGTCACCTGTTCCCGTGTCGGAACACCGTCAGCTTTATTTGTTTACGCTCCAGACAACAAAACAAAAAATGTCGTGTATCATAGAGCATTGCAATGAATGAATCACAGCAAAGCTATCGAAAAAGTATTTCAATATTTTAATTAGTTATGAAAAACATCGATCTTTCTACTAAAATGTAAATAGAACACCATACGACTCATTGTACATATTTTCAAATCACATGTAAATCAACATACCCCAACCTATAAAAATAAAAATTATCATTCAAAAATACGTTTTCTTTTTTTTTTTTAACTATTTTTACAAATTTCAAAGAGCTTTTCACAAATCGAGCACAAACATTTTTCATACATATTTGGACAGGACAACGTCTGTCGGGTCAGCTAGTTATATATATTTTTTGGTACAGACACCCTACAAATACGGTAAAATTCAAGAACAAAAAAGTAATTTCCTATTTACGACCAATAAATTTGTACTAAATCAATTTTTGTGGTTTGGCAAAATGAAAAAAGAGGAATCTCAATAAATATTACACATATATGGTACATATAAATATTTAGTTTACGCTATAGAGGAAAAAGGAAATGTACACTAAGGTGGTCCAAAAAAAAAAAACAAGTTGGAGTTCGTGGCAAAGTTAAATTGACACCGCTGATTCCACCACCAGAGCCATTGCGCTCATTGGTCTCAGGAACAGGAGCTCTTTCCCAAACATTTCCTGACACTAATCCAAAACTACAACAATTGTTTCCAACTTACTTCATTTGGAGCAACAAATATAATTCGGGGATAATTTTATGCCTACTTTCAAGGTAATACAAAACAATCACTTACAGCATTTCATTTTGTCTATGTAAATTACACATTACAGATTCAAGGCCAAATCTATCATCGGGCCGGTTCGCTTTTGCCAGTTCCGGGTGCTTGACTATAAATTTCTACAGATTTACTTCATGGGCAATGCACCAAACGAAGTAGATCAGCGTTGTGCATTCAACAGTTCGGTTAAAGACCAATTGTTGAGCAACTGCAAACTTTTTTTCATCAACACAATCAATTGATTGCATTGTTTTTAAACCGCACTAGACCACATGCCCTCTGATAATCACAAAATTGTTATCAGAGCTGATAATACTCCTGCGGGAGAACACGTAAGACGTTTCAATGCACCAACAATTGATGATGTCGCCATTGTCGTCGTCGGGTCAGCTAGTTATATATATTTTTTGGTACAGGACACCCTACAAATACGGTAAAAATTCAAGAACAAAAAGTAATTTCCTATTTACCACCAATAAATTTGTACTAAATCAATTTTTGTGGTTTGGCAAAATGAAAAAAAGAGGAATTTTAATAAATATTACACATATATGGTACATATAAATATTTAGTTTACGCTATAGAGGAAAAAGGATATGTACACTAAGGTGGTTCAAAAAAAAAAAAGTTGGAGTTCGCGCGAGCTTGCAACTCTTAAGATATGCCATTCGGAAAAAAAATTGCCTGCCAAAAAAAATTTAAAAAAAAAGTTTTTTTTAGAGGTCACAGATCAAAATTGATGTTTCAACGTAGTACTTGTTCCATTATTTATTTAAATTAAAAAATAATGAAAAACAAAATCGGAAACAATTAAAAAATACACACAGAAATTAGGTTGCTATGACTCAAATTCGGTTATTACGAATTTCAGACTGTTGGCACAACTTAATATTAGTTTTTACAACAAATTTCGGTTAATTCAACAGAATTTAGCTGCAACACGAAAAACTTTCAGAAATTGAATTTAAATATCGTTTGTACTAACTGAATTTATAAGTTGTTACCATTAATATACACTTTTGAGTTCGGTTGTCACTTTATTTCTCTGTGTGTAATTATATGATCGCAACACATCAAATATAATATTTTTTTTTTGCGGACATTACGAATATGAAGTTCAAATTTAAATCAGAGTCGCAGAATTCTCGAAAATGGCGAATTTCATACAAAAAAGTATTCAAATTGATCAAGTGGCTTTCATATAAATGCCGCTGTGAATAATTTTTTCCAGGGATATATTTCTGTGAAATGTCCTATATATGAGATAAGATGTTAACAAATAAATTTTAATAAGCTAAATATTAAACCAAAAAAAAACCAAAATTTAACTACAACTGCAAGGAAATCTATTATCTGAAGTCGTTTTTAGGTAATTCAATTATTCCACTAAAAAATACATATTTTTGGAATATTTAAAAACCGCCAAAAAATTTTTTTCATATTTGAGAATGTTGGATTTTTACTTACATCTTTTCAAAAAATTTTATAATTGTAACAAAAATTTCTGATTTTCGGTAAAATTTTTTTAAAACCCGCAAATAACTTAAAAGCTTTTAAATTGCTTTGAATTTTGATTTCATATTCCTTTTCTGCACATAAATTTAGACTAGACTGATAAATTGTGTTAAGACACATTGAGTAGATTAAAAAGAATTAAATTGAAGTCAACCCTAAATTTGTGAGAATTTCTTGTGGAGACAAATTACTAAATCTTAAAAGTTAACTTTTTCTGCAACCTCTAAATGTTAAGAATTTAATTGAAACTTGGTACATGGAGTTTTTAGACATTAAGGCATAGGTGCAACCTTGTGGAGATAGCAAAATCGAAATTTTCTTCTTTTTTTTTTTTTTGATGATTCCGAAGGTACCTTATTCTGTATACAATATTTTTATGTAGATAAATAAATACTAAAAAAAATTAAATTGCATGAAAAGAAACCTTATGTAAACCTAAAATGAGAAAAACAAACAAATTTCCTTTTTTTGTAATGGAAAATACGAAAATGGCATATTTTCATGGTAGTATAAGGTAGAGAAACCTTGTTCTCCCCATATTTAAAATACCCAGAAATTGTCAAGCGCATAAAAAATAGTGCTGGCAAAGCACTGCTATTTTTGTTAAAACACACCGTGTTAGAAATTACCCAAAGGTACACAGAAAA
>CM037854.1:56312052-56340761 GCA_021234595.1 Delia radicum
TTTAAAATACCCAGAAATTGTCAAGCGCACAAAAAATAGTGCTGGCAAAGCACTGCTATTTTTGTAAAACACACCGTGTTAAAAATTACCAAAGGTACACAGAAAAAACTAAAAACGGGTTTCAATTAAAAAATTTATTGAATCAATTAACATTTTAATTGATTTTGCACCTATCACGGCAATGATAATATTAGTTAAAACTTTTATTGAAAATTAAAAAGAAAAAAAGCTATAAATAACTATCTACAAAAAAAATTATGATAATCAAAAAAAAAAAAATTGTGTGAGCGATGCGTTGGTATGTGTGTTTTTGTTAATGTTGAGTCTGTTTGTTTGTGTCTGTGTGCTTGTTTTGTTTGTAAACTTCAAATGCATTAGGTATATTTATACTAACAATTTTCTATTTAAGCTACAGTGTATGAAAAAAAAATTTGAGAATTATATTTAAAATAAAATAAGTATTTATAGATTTACAAGTCAATTAAAATATTAATTGATTCAATTAAATATTTGCTTAGAAACAAATTTAATTCAAATCAAAATTTTATTAGATACTTTAGGTTGATAATTTTTTCTGTGTACAACTAATATTGTGCTAGGGAAACAATATTTTGCAAAACTTTTTGCGAATATTGTTTTTATCAATTTACAACCAATTAGAAGCATTTTTTAATATTTTATTATATATCATTATTATATATATTTAATATGTTTTATTATACATATTGCTCAAAATTATTTAATTTAAGTTGTTTAAAAAGCACAACGGCAAACCAAATAAGCAGGTAGGTAAATACATAAATATGTTTATTGTTATAAAAAATTTAAGCCATAACTATACACTCAGAAAACTGACTCGGTCGGGGATACCGTATTTGTTTTCAACTGTTTTGACTGCTCCTACCGAATTTTTTGTTGTGATGATAATATTTTATTAAAACAACATAAGTTCTGATACTATTAAATTTCGATTGTCTCAACAGAATTTGGCGTTTGCTTAGTGGGGTCTTTTGGTTTGGAAAAATGTTTGTTCGACTTTTTTTGCATATTTTTAGCTTAGATATTCAAAAATATTATCCTAAAAGGCTTTTTCGAAATTCGTTTGGGAGACACAGCCATTTTTGTGAAGCAATGATTTTGTCTAATTGAGGCATTCATTGTGTGCCAGAAAATTGAAGTTAAAACTTCAACACGTTTTTCTCGAAACCACGTTTTTCAAATTGGTACGCAGGGTTTCTCAAGTTCTACAAAACCGATTTTGATGATGTAGCTGTGCTCAATCATCTGGAAAAATAATTGTTTATTGCTTGTTTTTTTTTCACTAGAAAAAAAATGGTCAAATATCGCTCCGATAATAAAATGAAACATTGGTCCAAAATTAAACGATATGAAATGGAACGGGGAACTAGTGGAATCGGAACACTTTACACATTTGTACTATTGATAAGTGTTACATGGCTCTAGTTTTTCAAATTTGTTTGTCCGTTTTGCGATATCTTTCTTAGTTTTTGAGATGCTAGCCATTTTATAAAATTTCTGTGCCGGAATCTCCGAAAATAATCGAGATAGTGCAAAACGGATAACATTTTTGTTTCGTAGAAATACAACCTGATATTAGAAATATTCTAGGTCCATGAAAGGTCCGGAGGGACTCATTTTTTATGAAACAACCACAGGGTGTCTTAATTATTTGTTTACCCATATACTGATATGAATATACAAATTAAAACACTCCTATAATAGAAAGAAACAATGATCCAAATGGAACGGTATGGAATGGAACGTGGAACGAGTTGAACCAGTACACTTAACATATTTGTATTATCGGTACGTGTTTTTGGCCATTTTGCGGTACCTTAGTTTTTAAGATACTAGCCATTTTATAAAATTTCGTGTTTTTAAAGTGGAAAACGTACAAAATTTTTGCTCCGCATGAGTATTACTACACCTTGATAATGCAAATGGGTCAGGGTAAGATCTCAAGTAATTCTTTTTTATAAAACGGAAACAGGGTGATTTAATTTTTTTTTTTTTTTAAATATAATATAAATTAAGATACTCCGATAACAAAAAATTCGTTCAGTTCAATTTCAATCAGTGTCCCAACTCAACTCGTCCCCCGTTCCATTTCTTATCGTGGGGGCAGCGATACATATAAGTGATAGAAAGCTCATACATATTATTTCTCAATCAGTGTTTCAATTCACCAATTTCAATCAGTGTTTCAATTCAACTTTTCCCCCGTTTAATTTCTTATCGTTCTCCATGTTTAGTCTTTCAATTCTACTCATTCGCCTTTAAATTTCGTTCCCAATTTTAAGTACTACAATTTCACTCGTTCCACGTACTATTCCACATTATTTCGATTTCAAAAAATTTTACATTCCATTCATAGAATCCCATCTTAAAAAAAATATGTATTTTTACTTCGCTGACCAACTCTTTTTGTCGGATTCATTTAACAGGATTGTTTTTTTTTTTATCAATTGTAATTATTTTTTATGCATTAATGTGATTTTGTTATCATCTGTAATGATTTTTCTAATGCAAATATTTCATTGTCATTACATGATAATGGGATTGTTTTCATTGGCATTGGTATCAACTAATGGTAAATTCCCATGTATGACATTTTCATCATTTTGCAATACCATTATTTTACACTCTCACGAATTCTTCTATATAACTTTTGATACTAAAATGTAGCATGAATGTTTGGAAAAATATTCTCTTGCGTGTTGTGATGCCTGTTTTGACGATTTTTATATTTAAAATAGCAAAAGTAATTCATTTAAAAAAGTTTTTTATTTTTCGTGGGATACTTTAATTTAGTCCATATTTTTTATAATTTTCAAGATTTAATATTATTTGAGCAAAAAGAAAATTGGTGTATAAAAAAATTTCTTCTGAATGTCTTGCTTGACATTTGTGCTACACTGATAGAAATTTGTGCGTAGTATTAATGAATTCATTTATTAATCCAATGCATTTTTTCATAAAAAAGTCCCCAAAGAAACGTTTCATCGAGTCCATGAAAGGTGTTTCATTAAATCAATTTTAATGAATGGTTTCATTGACCCAATGAAAATTTCATAAAGTATATGAAATTTTTTCATTTATCCTAGCCTAATCGTTATGAAAGTTTCATGTGTTTAATGAATAAAATTCATAATTTGTATGAAATATTTTCGTTTACATTTAATAATTTGCACTTTATATGATTATTTTAGCATATCATTAATTTGGTGGTTATTGAGAAATTATCACTCGTTGATATTTACTTGTAAGGTCTGGTGTTTATAGGATCTATAAAATATATTTATAAAAAAAGTTCGAAAAGTTCGAAAGTAAACATCACAGGCTGTTCTGCAAAAGCGAAGGCAGATTTTTATTAAACTCAGCCTGATTCAGAAAATTTTCGTTACTTGGAATATTATGACATGTAAGATAATTTGTGTTAAAAGATGACATATTTTCTTATATATCGTATATGTCGGTACAAAATATTAAAAAAAAAATTTATAGATCTGGCTTGGAATTCTACAAAACGATCGACGATTATAGTCCACTTTTTGTAGTTTAACTACTACCATATTAGATAAAAATGTTAAATATTGTTAACAATGTTGATAAAAAACAAAAATTTATAATCGTTTAGCATAACGTTTTTGTGTAACATAGTCAAAACGATAACAGTTTAGGTCTAGTTTTGAACAAAACTATATATTTTTCTTAGAGAATCTGTTCCTGGAATTTGGTGACTAACTATTCAAATTCGTCAAAAACTGTTAGCTCTAGGCAAACCTAATAAAAAAATTTATATTTTTTTTTATTTAGAAATGATAGTACAAAAAAATTTTTTTTTCTTATTACAATTCAAAATTTTTATTGAAAAAAATTTGAAAATTTTTCATTGATTTAATGAATTTTTGTTATGAAATTATGAAAAAATCATAAAAAATTTTAATGAAAAAATACCAATATTAATAAATTTTCATTCAGTTAATGAAATTTTTCATTAAATCAATGAATCCATTTTAATGAAATCGTTTCATTGATACTATGAAGGAAAATTCTATCAGTGTACCCTTTATTTGATACGTCCCTTATTTAAGCCATATTTGAATATATCGATTGTTTTCTTATTATCAACCAAATTAAAAAAAAAAAAAAGAAAATTAAAAAAAAAAATCTATATGCAGGGAATTCAGAAAATATGTTCCCTCACTCAGTTGTGATTTTTTTGTGTTTTTGTTTTTTTTTTTAAGCAACCCGTAAAATTCAAATTATTTTATAAAATAATAATGAGTGATTAAAAAATATCAGTATTGGTTATTAATTTAGCAATTCTATTCAATCCACTACGACTTTGTAACGGAACCAGACTTTCAATGAAAATAAAATTTGAAGGCAAAACAACGTTTGTCGGGTCAGCTAGTATTTCAAAAATTTTATTTATTTTTCTTCTGACACTTCAATTTTTTTTTTTTTAAGAAAAAAATATAAACAAAAAATTGTTAGTACTTTAATTGTAAGAAATATTTTGTATAAGAGCAATTCCATATGAAACGATCAAAATTGTCAAATTTTTGGACGACCCCTCTCCGATTTTAAAATAAATAGTCTCAATCGATTGCCCAGCAAAAAATAATGTACCTACATATTTTTTTTTTTTTTATAGTGACTGGTTTAGTGGTGGTGTGCACCACTGTCATGTGACAAAATTGAAGAATTCTTCATAAGGGACCTCATTGAAAGTTGTTTTAAAAAAACTACTAAAGCGATCGCAACTAGTGATAGCTCGTTGGAAAGGTATTGAATCAGGCTTTAATTGAAAAATTAAATTTTCCTAATTTTTCTCAGAAATTTACCTTTTTTCCCATGAAAATTAAATTTTCCCATGAAAATTAAATTTTCCGATTTTCCACAGAAGCTTCTAAATTTTCCGGCTAATTTTATTTTTTTTGGATTCCTCATAATTTTTGCTTTAAGAATCAGCAATAAAAAAATGGGGCCCGACTCCTTGTTTGGACAGGAGAAGAGCATTTAAGAGACCACCTTGTTCTCATGTTTTTATATTTTTTATAATTGAATTATTTTTAATTATTTAACAAGAAAAATTAGGAAAACTTTATTTTTCAATTAAAGCCTGATTCAATACCTTTCCAACGAGCTATCACTAGTTGCGATCGCTTTAGTAGTTTTTTTTTTAAACAAAATTTTCCTAATTTTTCTTGTTAAATAATTAAAAATAATTCAATTATAAAAAATATAAAAACAATGAGAACAAGGTGGTCTCTTAAATGCTCTTCTCCTGTCCAAACAAGGAGTCGGGTCCATTTTTTTAAAACAACTTTCAATGAGGTCCCTTATGAAGAATTCTTCAATTTTGTCACATGACAGTGGTGCACACCACCACTAATCCAGTCACTATAAAAAAAAAAAAAATATGTAGGTACATTATTTTTTGCTGGGCAATCGATTGAGACTATTTATTTTAAAATCGGAGAGGGGTCGTCCAAAAGGTGATCGCTTTCATATGGAATTGCTCATAAATATATTTTTTTTTTTTACTTTTACTATAATTATTTTTGATAAAAATCCAGTCTTTGATATATGGTTCTTTATTCTTTTTTTGTGTTTAGTCATTGTTTTTAAAAATCTATACAAAGAAAAAAAAATTATGAAAATAATGTATGAAAAACTTAATTAATTATGCTGAAATGGAAATGATGTGCAAACGATTTTGCAATCGACAAAATATCAGAAAAAAATATACAAACAGAAAATTAATCTTATAATGGTGAAAATGGATGGTGTGTTATGTGATAAGAAAATACTATAAAAATATATACAACACAAACAGAGAAAAAATTTTACGAATTTCAACTGGTTAATACGAATAAAATCACTATGAGCAACTAAATATTGATTTTCACAATAAAATTCGATTAATACAACAAAATTCTAGTTGCAGTACCGAAAATATCTAGAAATCCCATTGGAATATGATTGTAATACTTATCGAATTTATTGGTTTAAGCAACCAAAATATACTTTTAAATTCGCTTGGCAATTGTTTTTCCTATGTGCTTGATTTACACTGCCGCTTACTTGATTAAGTTTACCAACTTTTGCATTTTTACTTCAATTTCTCTTAAAATATACTTTAAGAGAACAATTTATTTGATCTAATAATTTCGAAAATAAAAACTAACGGCAAAATAGAGAGCTTTTGTTATTTTTTGCTTTTAAGTAAAAATGCAGTAAAAACACATGTAAATTTCAGTTTACTTGATTACGTTCCTTAAGAATAAAATCAGTTTAGCTTAAACAATAGATAAAATTTCTTATTATTTTAGTGTTTGTGGATATTTGCAATATTAAAATAATAAAAAAAAAAAAAAATAGGACATAAAAAGCCGATAACTGAAGAAGAAAAAGGCAAAACTAAGGCATTTATTGAATGTGGCCTAAGTCATAGGAATATTTGCAAAAAAAAAATGGTCAAAGTCAAAATGTTGTGAGAAATTTTATAAGAACGCAGTCTGATCACGGAAAAAAAACATGAAAGGACGCACGCATAGAGGCACAACAAAAGCGGATAGAAGAGCTATCATAAGAGCTGCCTCCAATTCCTGTAATTCTGCTGCAAAAATTAAGCAAACTAAGCAAAAAAACGGGTGTTACAGCAAGTCTAGCTATCGTAAAACGTATTATACGAAGTGCCAAGCATTTAAGAAGATTAAACATTAAAAAGGCCACCTCTAAATGCCACCCGTAAAGCAAAACAACTTCAGTTTGCCCGTGAACACATCTCTTATAAAAAGGAATGACAACGTATTGTTTTTTTCGGATGAAACAAAGTTTAATTTGGAAGGTCCAGATTGTTATAATTATTACTTCCATGATTTACGAAAGAAGAACGTTATCTGAGTCGTCTGCACAGCTGTAATGGTAGTGTGATGGCCCCCATTTCATACTATGGGACATGTGAGCAGGGTTTAAAATTTAGTCAATAGTTTATTTTTGTCGAATACTGACTATGCTCAAAATATGAAACGTTTGCATATTTCAATAGCATCAGAACTTAAAATTGCCTTAGCTTAACACACACTACAAATAGCATGCCTATGTGTAGTAAATATTTTAAGTTCTATCGTTAGTTCGTGGTAAAAAATATTATATGCACACGATGTTGCTGCTAGTTGTCATCGTGAATAGTAAAGCTATAGAAATATTAACTAAAAACAAATATTATATGTAAAAATATGCGACTAGAAATATTTTGATGCTACTAAAAATGCGGCAAATGAAATATATTTGGTATTAACACATAGTAAATAGTTTAATATTCGGCAATTTGCAACTACTAATAGTAGTTTTTTTAAAGCCTGCATGTGAGCTTCAATTTCTTTCATCTAGAGTGTACGCGATTAATCACAAATCCGTTCTTGAAAAGGCGTTTCCCCATTTTTCTACAGTCTTTGGATTGCCCCGATCATGCCCGCTTCATACTGCGAGGCATGTAAAAGAATGGATTCGATGCCAAAACGTCGATATTTTGGAGTGGCCACCATACCCTCCTGACCTGAATAATATAGCAAATGTTTGGGGATTGCTTTCTCGCAAAGTTTATGAGCCAGGCAGACAATATGGAACTAAAAAAGCATTAATTGAAGGAATTAAAAAATCATGGGCCAAATTTTCCTTGACATTAATAGCGAAACTTTATAACTCCCTCCCAAATCGTGTTTTGGTAGTTATATCAAATAAAGGGGATATACACATTATTAAATTTTTATTAAAACATTATAAAAAAAACTTAAGAATAAAAAAGTTAAAAGTTTGATATAATTTTTATTAAAAAATAAAAATTATGTTTTTTCGACCTTTAATTGCGCAATGAAAATGAAAATTATTCAAGTTCGAGGCCATACTTCTATATTTCTTTAATAGGATATTGTTCTAACAAATAATCTATAGAGCTTTTTGTTTTCAAATTTATTATTTGACCCTTTCAGGAATGTGTTGATAGATCTATTTCGGGAATTTTCTAGGTTCCCATCATCAGAACACGTTTTGAAAGCGATAACTATCCCGTGACAAACATCAAACATTCATATAAACTAGTTTACTCACTACATGAGAACTAATATATGAGCTTGAAGTTAAAGATTATAAACATTGATCAAAAAATAAATTGAAAACTTGTTATGTGCAAGGTTCACCTCTGGTGGATATTCAATACACGTGTTTTGTTTTTTTTTCCTCCTTTTTATTTTTTTTTGTTTCGTTTATAAACCAAACAGAGGGAGTAAACTAGACTGTACTTTGTCTTTTATCTTTTATACAAGTTTGATATAATTTTTATTAAAAAATAAAAATTATATGAAATTCTTTTACATGCCTCGCAGTATGGAGCGGGCATTATCGGGGCAATCCAAAGACTGTAGAAAACTGGGGAAACCCCTTTTCAAGAACGGATTTGTGATTAATCGCGTACATTCTAGATGAAAGAAATTATTACATTAAAATTATCTGTTGTTGTTGTTTTTTGAATTAATTACGTTGAACCTATTCAAATGAGCCACAAAAATTACGTTCCAAAACGGGAGTAGTATTTTGAAAAAAAAAAATTTGAAAAATTTTATATATGTTATTGTTGCAATTTTTGCTGTTTTATTTACATATATTGCAATATTTTAAAATTTTAAAATGTACCAACCCAATTACTTTATTATTTTTTTGAAAAAAATTAGTTTGAATATGAAGAAAATTGTGAACCTATTCAGGTGAGCGGCAGTGTACGATAATAGTAGTGCGTATTTTATAAAAAGTATGAGTCACATACAATCAAAAAAAAAGTTAGTAAAGTCAGCAAAAAATTTAGTTGAGTCACTAAAAGTTAAATCATGAGGGTGCTTGCAAAAAAATTAATTAATTATAATTATATTCACACGCAAACATGTTATGTTAGAAACATGGAAAACGGAAATGTTTTCCAAACACAAGAATATTACCAGCATTTTTTATTTCCAGCAGGGCGTTTTTTCAGCGTATAGCTTAAGTTTATGCACATAAATATTTAAAATCATTTAACAAAAACATATGAGTAAATATGAACAACTTTGTCATTCAGGTGAACTGAATCACAATCTACAATATAACTAAATACACAGAACAATTATAAGGAAGTTTTAATGCCAATTAGAGAAGTGCATAATTATTTGTGTACACCTATCCCTCGATCTACACGATACTTTTTTATACAATTTCGCTTTATAACGATTTTTTTATTTCTCATGTAAATCGAGGAATATGGAAATTACTTCGATTTACACGATTATTTTTGAATTATTTGATTAAAAAAACCTTTGTATACATATTAACGTTAGTATAAAATGAAAAACAAAATATTATAAAATTTATATAAATAAATCGGTTTATATACACTGATAAAATTTTCCTTCATAGTATTAATGAAACGATATCATTAAAATCGATTCATTGGTTTAATGAAAAATTTCATTAACTGAATGAAAATTCATTAGTATTGGTATTTGTTTGATTAAAATTTTTTATGATTTTGTCATAGTTTAATAAAAAAAATTCATTAAATCAATACAAAATTTTCAAATTTTTTTTAATAAAAATTTTGACTTGTAATAAGAAAAAAATTTTTTTTTTGTACTATCATTTTGAAATAAAATAAACTGAAAAAATTCTTTTAAACATAATTAAACAAAACTTTGATATAAATAATTTTTTTTTAATTTGCCTAGAGCTAACAGCTTTTGACGAATTTCAAAAAGTGGTCATTAAATTCCAGGGAACAGATTCTCTAAGAAAAACGACATAGTTTTGTTCAAAACGAGACCTAAATTGTTATCGTTTTGACGATGTTACAGAAAAACGTTATGCTAAACAATAATAAATTTTTGTTTTTAACAACATTGTTAACAATATTTAACATTTTTGTCTAATATGGTCGTTATTTAACTACAAAAAGTGGACTATAATCGTCGATCGTTCTACAGAATTCCAAGCCAGATCGATAAAAAAATTACATATTTTGTACCGACATATAAGAAAATATGTCATCTTTTAACACAAATTATAAAAAATGTAAAGAAAGATTGAACAATTTTGTAAAAATAAAACAATAAAAACAGAAATAAATTAAAATTGAACCAGACCAGACCTTATAAATAATATCAACGAATGATAATTTCTCAATAACCACCAAATTAATGCTATGCTAAAATAATCATAAAAGTGCAAATTATTAAATATCAACGAAAATATTTCATACAAACTATGAATTTTATTCATTAAACACATAAAACTTTCATAACGATTAGGCTAGGATTAATGAAAAAAATTTCATATACTTTTTGAAATTTTCATTGGGTCAATGAAACCATTCATTAAAATTGATTTAATAAAACACCTTTCATTGACTTAATGAAACGTTTCTTTGGGGACTTTTTTATGAAAAAATTCATTGGATTAATGAAGGAATTCATTAATACTACGCACAAATTTCTATCAGTGTATAACAACACTGCTATTTTTTGTAAATCTTTTATAACTCGATCGATGTTTTATAAAAATAAATACATATGTATATTAAAAATTACTTTTTTTCGATTTATACAATTTTTCATAGAAACTTTTTTGAATTGGATTTACACGATTTTTTCTATAACGTATCTATCGTGTACATCGAGGGATAGGTGTAGTCAGTTGCTTTAAGTCTTATGTTGTTGTTTTAAGTATTTTAGCTTAAATACAAAATATGTTTAATGTCTTGAGATTTAAATGTTAGAGCTGACAAATTAAATATTATTGTAGCTAAATATATAAAAAATATATATTAAAATACCCACACTTAAAAAAAAAATTAGTTGCAAATTTTATTAAAAGTATATTTAAAGTATTTAACTAAAAATATTTATTTTTAGTTAAACGCTTTTACCAAAAATCTAATGTTTAACTAATTTAAGTTGCTACCAAAATGTGCTGATAAAACATGTAAACAAACTAAATGTAGATGTCGCAGCTTGTATGAACTAAGTAGAGAAAACAGAAATGATACAAACACAACCATTATAAGACTTACACAAAATGCAACCGCGTGTCATTTAGTTTTTTCTTTTGTATACTACACATCAAATAAAGGCACGGATCTACATACACTCATAATAATACATGCATAAAAATACGAACTTATTGTCAAAACTACAGAAAATTTTATAAAATGTACAAAAAATTTGGTTATGTTGACATTTTTTCATAATTTTACGCACGTACTATTATTAGTGTAAACATTGTGAATATTAAAAATATAAATAAAGTAATAAATAAGTTAAATAAACTTATTAAAAAAAATACTAATTGAGTAATATTTTGATAAATTTGGAAACTGAAGAAGCAGCAAAAATAAAATATAAAATACGCTTTGGTGTAACACTACAAAACAAGTACCAGATAGATGTTTTTAAAATATAAAGCGGTTTTATGATATTATTTGTGTTTTAGAATTATCTAAATTTTAAGGTTTATTATTCATAACACACACTATTTACTCCTGCTCATCTCATGAATAACTGCTGCCATTTTGACAGAAGCAGTTAAAATTAAGGATTTTTTTTTTGTTTAATGTAAAATCTTTTTTATCATCGAATTACGTACCGGTTTAATTGCGAAAGTAAGGTGCAAATGCGAGAAACAAGAGTCATGTAATATAATTTTATACTACCTGAAAATGGCGGTGCCTAGATGACGCAAAAATACTGAGGCAACTATCAGAATAAAAAGTGTATCCGAATCTTAAAAAAAAAGAAGAAAAATGTTGATATTTGCCAACTGAAATTCGGTTACTACACTTATAATACTATGAAAGTAAAGACCACTGCAAATGTAGTTAAAATCAAATGAAATTTCACTTAAAGAAAGGACGACTTACATTTCAGTAAATTCAACTAATATTGTCATTTGTGTTTTAATGTTCCAAAAATTACTAACAATTGTAGTAAAAATAAAACACATGTTAGTAAAAAATAAACAAAATTTTTTTTTTTTTATTATTTTAAATAACCAAAAACAAATGTAAAAAAATTAATGTAAAATTATAAAAGAGTCATTTGATGTGGTTTGTTTTTTCAAATTAACTACAAGGTTAGTAAAAATATTAATTTGTTCTACAAATGACTGACATTTACATTAAAAATAAATAAACTGTATTACAACCCAAACAACTACTTATTTTTAAAGCAGAAGTTCACTGAGCGTAGAACTCAAATTCGGTTATTTCAATCGTTTGGTTCAACTGAACATTAGTTTTCACAACAAAGTTCGGGTAAATCAACTGAATTTTAATTCCAACACCCAAACTATTCAGAAATCTAATGTAAATATCGTTTTACTAACTGAATTAACAAGTTGTTACCATTAAAATACACTTTTCAATTCGGTTGGCACTATATTTCCCTGTGAGTGAAAATTGCAGTATGTAATATTAGGCGTGATAGATCTATATTAAACAAATAATTAGATTTCAAAATTTTAGGTTGGGCTTAAATTTGTTCAATTTATTTTTTATAAGTTTGGCATAAAATATTGATGTTACAATAAAACGGAGTTTATTCTCTGTTAAATAATTCATAATGTTCGAACATGTTGTAATTTAAAATTTATAATACAAGATTTAATATTTTAAGAGTGCTTTAAAAAGTCATTCAAAACCAACTTAAATACGATGTATAGCTTTTCTTTGACAATAAACAACAAATGTTAATAAATTCCATTTTATATTAAAAATGCATTATATTATGCAAATTCTTTGTATTAGTTGATTTGGCAGAACGACAAAATTGTAAGAGTACATGCAAAACAAATTTAAATAAATAAATTAAAAAGTCATAAATATAATTTATTGTTTTTGGCAATCCAGCCTGAGAATTTTTCTGCATATGAATTTGTAATACAAATTTACTCGAAATTATACAAGCAAATTATAAACATGTATAAAAAGCACACTTAATATTCTTTTAGTGTCTGTTTGAGTAGCTGTGTTTGTACATTCGTATATGTATGCGTAGGTTAATAAACTGTAGTCTATAAATAATCCCTAGTTGAAGCGGAAACAATTGCAAAAATTGTAACGGAAGTTGTTATACGGAAACGTTTGTTGGTGTTTTCAGTTTTTTTTTTACACATTTGTATCTTTTGCTATACAACTGCTATTTTTTTTTTTAGATATTTTTGTTTGATTTGTTAACATTTCTTCGTGTATGAATTGTTTGTTGAAATACGTTGTAAATATAATGGTACTAACAAGTACCAGCATAATCCAGTAGATAAATCGTTACTTTGTTATAACACTTAAATTCATTTATTGTAAAGGGTGTTTTTTTATAGAGGTATAGAACTTTGAAATGGAATAAAATAAAGATGATTTTTTTAAATTGACATGAAATTTACTTTATTCAAAAGAAGTAAGTAAGAATTAATTTAAATATGACTTCTGTCCGCCACGACTGGCTCAATGACTTTTTCCAGCATTTGTGGCCGTATATTGGCAATAACGCGCCGAGTGTTGTCCTCCAAGTGGACAATCGTTGCGGGCTTATCGGCGTAGACTAGCAACTTCACATATCCCCACAGAAAATAGTCCAGCGGCGTTAAATCGCACGTTTTTGGAGGCCAATTTTCGGGTCCGAAACTTGAAACTATGTGGTCTTGTTGAAGCCACAGCTCCTGCACATCATGGTTGTTCAATTTATGAACGAAAAAGTCAGCAATCGTGGCTCTATAGCGGTCACCATTGATTCGAACAGAACCATGATTTTCAAAATAAATTTGCACAATTTGGTAGCGCTGATCAGGCATCAGTCTATTCAGCCAGTTAAGAAAGTGTTGCCAACTTTAAGTTCTATACCTGTATAAAAAACACCCTTTATAACAATTTTCTATGTAAGTATTTTTTGCGATTTTTATTCATTTCTTAAATTTGTAAACCCTTTTCATCGTTTGACTGATATTTGAAATAACACGGAGTCCACATTAGATATAATATAATGGATATAATATGTGCGAGAACGCCTCATGTTATTGCATGGCATTATAAACAGTTGCGTGCCATTAAATAGCAGCACGTAATACATGTTTACACAAGTGCTAAATTATTTACAATAAATTGAATTTTTTTTTTTTAAAGAGAAGCAACACTCAGGAAAGTCTTCCTATTAATTAATGTGTTGCTTTCTTTGAAAAGGGGATAGTGAAGATGTGAAAGGTGGTGAAAGATGAAAGGCTTCAAACATCGCAACACTATAATTGCGCGAGATGATAAGTCTTAGAACAGTTGTTGCTCGCCACCTGATGTAGAGTTGGCGAAATTATTGAAGCTTTTTGTTTCATAGCCCTGATTCATTATTTTACTTCGGTGCACCGCGGTGGGGTGAAGTGCTATGGGAACACCGAAGGTGGGCGCAGCGATACATATAAGTGATAGAAAACTCATACATATTATTTTTATAAATTGATGTTGTCGTCACCGGGAATCGAACTCGGGACCATCTGTGTAACAGTCCAACGCGTTAACCATTACACCACAACGCCCACAACAATTAACAATTCCCAGTAGGGTGCTTCAACACTCACTCACCTACTCAAGGCTCTATCAATGCCTTTACATGCTAAAAGTGTAAATAACTAAAAAACGATGAACAAAAGTTTTCATCTTAACGTCGCTATATAACGATAAAGTTTCGAATAGAGGTTAATAAAAATTAAAAAAATTAAAAAAGTTTTTTAATTATTAATATTTAATTAAATACCATAGAATAAAATTCATCGAATCTATAATAATATATTTTGGTGGTAATTACAATTATGAAGTTCGATTTTAAAATAAAATAACGGTTTTCGTGAAAATGTAGATTCAAAATTTTCACATGAAAATGCCTTTTAATGTTATTTTTCATGAACAAGACAATGAATACAAAAAAAAAACACAACAAGTTAAATCAATTTATTGGAGTCCTTAAAAACTTACTTAACAGTTTAAGTAAAAAACAAAATTATTATGAAATAAATAAAATAAAAAAAATTGATTTTTGAAAATTTTTTCGTTTTGGATCCTTATATTATGAAATTTTTACTCCGTAGAATTTCTACTCTCCCAAAACACATTATATATATTTATATATGAAGTCTATTTTCGATATCGTATTTAAATTAAATAATTGATGCATTATCTAAAAAGTAGATCAGAAAAAAATAAAATAACTTATATTTGAAGAAAAGTCCCCAGGATCAAGTTATACTTCCTGATATGGGTCCGCTTTAATTAAGCTTCATATTTTTTTAATTAATTTAGCTTTATTCTTTCTATTTTAAGATTTATCGGAGAGGATTATATTGAAACCGGTGTATAATAATATATTATAAAAAATTATAATTTTTTGTTTTAATAAATAAAAAACGCGAATATCTTGAAAACCGTTAATAAGGTTTGTTATACAATCTTAGAGATAAGAAAATTTTGATTCAGAATTCATGCAGAAGGACGTAATCACAAATCATTACAAATTAGCTTAAACTTTTTTTTTTTTTATTTGTATGTCAATTTCCATACAAAATATTCGAAGAAGTTTACATTTTTCGCGACCTTAAAACACCATTCGATTTCTCTGAGGTTTGGTACATTTGTTAGTGTAATCCATCCACAACGAACCAGCCTTGAGCATTACAAACCCTAATTCCCATACTACAATAATAACAAACGAGTCCCAGGAGGGGGACGAAACTGCGGCAATCTGGTGTATCCCTTGTGTCCGTAAAATTTTTCAATAAAAATGTTTTCTTCTTCTTCTTCCTGTAAAGAGACTAACTACACTCAAAAAAAGTCAGAAAAATTTTAGTCAGGAGGGTGCCAGCAAGAAAATAGCTAATGTCAGCAAAATCTTTTGCTGAAAATCAGCGAGCTGATTTTAGCAACAAAATTAGTGGATTCAGCAAAAGTTTTGCTAACACTTAGTAGATTAGAAATAAAAATGCCTTGCTAAAAATTAATAAATTTTTTGCTGAATTTAGTAGACTGAAAAAACGCAAAAAAATTGTAAAAAAAATGTAAAAAAATTGTAATTTAGTTAATATATTTGCTGAAAAGATCATCAAGATCATTTGTTTTTGTGATTCTTTTAAAAATAATTTACAATAATTACGAAATATAAAAATTTTCATTTTCCCACATTGACAAAAGGAATTAATTTAATATCTGAAAAAATATAGAAATAAATATATATAACATAACAAAAATTTTCTTTCAACTACTTACATCAATCGTAGTCTAAATGATTCTTTCTTTTAAACGACGCAACTGCCGAAGATAATTATAGAAACGAAACGAAAAAATAAACAAAAACAAACGAAACGAAAAAACAACCCTTTTTTGCAATAAGAAAAAGGAACCATACTAAGATGTGTGTCTTTGTCTTTCGCTTTACTCTGTCTACATGTCTGTATATGTTTGTTTGCAATTTGACCACACTAGATTATTAATCTATTAACATTTATTATAGAAATACATATTAAATTTAAATATTTTCTTTTGTCAATTATTTTCACAAGCCGGTGACAACGCAAAAATTTAAGTTGTTTTAATCCTCAATTTTGTTTTATGTATGAAAAACAGATACAAAAGTCTTCCATGGTTGATTTTTTTTATATGTCTTATTAGAGTTATACTTTTTAGTATAATTTTCCTCTTCTCTACTACATCTTGACATGCCGCGACATCTGCTTCATTCTGCGTATATCTTTCAATCTGGTTGTCATCCACACTATTAATGTGCTTATCAGCACAATTTTTTTTAGTAAAATTAATTAGTAAAACATTAGTATATTAGTAAAGCATTAGTATAAAACAGTTAAGTGCTGAATAAGTGTAACAAAAATTTTAGCTGAAAACAGGATTTTAGCAAAAAAATTTGCTAAAAAATAGTATACCTAATTTACAAGACGTTTTACTAACTTTTGTACTAACTTATTTTTTTGATTACTGTAGAATATTTCTCTATTCTACAGTAATTAATTAAAAATGAATTTCGATTGTCATTATCTGACGGTTGCAAAACACTTTCTACCAAAAATTTCCATTTTACTTCTTTATTTTGCTACCAAAATTGTGCAGATAATCATATTAATAGTATAATATATTTTTGTATATGTTTTTCATGCATAAAACAAAAGGACGACAACACACATAAATTGTGGATATAAAGAACTCAAATATTGTGCTGATTCAAGATTGGCAAAGAAATTGTTTATTAATTAAATTAAATTAAAGGCAAAATAATCTGGTATACGTTAATCTTATAACGTTGTGAAATAGAAACGTAATAGAAACATAGAAGTAAACAAAAATCTAAATATAAAATATTTGTGTTTGTTAGTGTTAGTGTTTGCCGCTATACAAAACAGAAAAGCTAGCAGGAAATCAAACTGGAATTTAGATGCATTGCATTCGAGGCCATACCTAGGTGTGACAGCTAAGCGGTCATGACTTGCGCTTGTAATGTAAAAAGAACCGCAGGTTTGATTCTTATGGCCGGCAGGTTTTTAAAAAATTTATTGTATAGACAATTATAAGACACAAATAACAATAACCAATGAAAATGGAAAACCTCGCCAGTCCATTAAGAATGCAGAAACTAGTCTAGTCTGATTTGAAAATTAATAGTGTTTGTAATATTTAGAGAAAAAAGTTTATCCTTCTTCTTAACCTCAACCTTTCTAAACTAAATATGTCATGCATATGCATATCAATTAACTGCGACTAAAAAAATATTTAAATTTGATAAAAAAAAAATAGGACATGCATTAAATTTGGTTTTACCAACTTTTTTCTTAATGCCCTCCACATGGAACCCTTACAAATGAAACAACAACAAAAATATTTCCAAAAATAAGTTAGAGGGGAAAACAAAACTTTCAGTTGAAAAACTTTTTTGAATGTAAAAGGGAAATTTGTGTGGTAAAAAAAACAATTTTGAGAAGAAAGGCTATTTTTGTTAAAAAAAAATATATATATTTTGTGGTGAAAAAATTTGAGGTGAATTTTAAATATTATATATATTATTTTTGTTTAGAGGTACATTTACATTTTCACACATATCGATTTTGTTAATTTTTAATACCAAACTTTTCTTTAAAATGTACATCAGTCTAGGTAGTCCGTATTGCGATTTCACGTCATGATCTCCATTTCAGCAGACAAACGGACATCGCTAAATCGTCTAAAAATTTTATAAGGATCAAGAATATATATACTTCATGGGGTCTTAGACCTATACTTCGGTGCGTTACCAACGGAATGGTAAACTGATATACATATATGAGGGAATACTGTATGTGGAGGGTATAAAAATGTGCATTTGTGAACTAAATGTTTATAGTGGTGATTAATGGAAGGTGGTTAAATTGCAAACAAATATATATTCTGGTACATAGACTAAATTTACTAAGTTTCAATTAATTCCCAAATTTCAGCAGCGACTAAATGCAAATTTTAAAAAAATAAAAAATACGTGAACTCCTTATTACCTAGGTGAATGTTTATACTTATTTGGATTTGAATAATTGGGCTTTCTGACTTTGTTGTATCTTATTTATTACTCATACGTATGTATGCTGTGCTCTATTAGTTTAATTATATTTGTAAAGTAAGTGCAATAATATAATAATATATATAGTAAGTTCAATAAGTATGTGTACTTACACACATGCAAGGCCCTGGTGGTACACTCTTTAAAAATCATATAAAGAAAAAGAAATTAATAATTAAGTGCTTATTTAAAGAAAATGTTATCATAATAAAACCGACTCGTAAACAATATACAAATATGAGTGTTATCTTTACACATAAAGAAGAGAAATAAAAGTGAAAGTTGTGAAGGGGTTTTTTAAGGGTCACGATAAGTGGTACTACATTTCAAAGAATAGAATAAAGAAAAGAAGCTGAAAGTAAAACATCGAAAGAAATTATTTTAAATAGCTTAAATTTAATAACAAAATTACATTAATTCATTTTTGACTTCGTTCATTTTTCAACCCAGTAATTTTAACCGACTATATTTTTTTTACTAGAAAAAGATAATTAATTACTGAAAAAAGATAATCAAAATTATTCGACATCTTGACTGCATTCGTGAATAAAAAAGTTTTAAAAATTGTTGTCCAGAGTTGCAAAATAATTATTTGAAACCATAATTTTTTGACATTTTTTGAGGGAGCTTTTTTTAAAAATTATTTAAAAGCTTAAAAAACCTAATGTTTTATGTTTTTATTTGTTATGTTTATGAAATTATATGAAAATGTGTTTCTCTGTAAGAAATTAGTTCATCGGTTGTATATAATTTGTGAAAATCTGACCGATCGAATGATGAAATTTTCAAATAGACAAAATCTAAAATATTTCAAAAATTTATTCCGTTTCACTCAAAACATAAAAAATGGATGATTTTTAGTAAAATACTACTGAATTTATAAAAATTATATCTCCAAAACTATCTTATGGCAATTTAAAAAAATGGTCAAAAACCACGATATTTTTTGAAAAAAAATTATAAAAATCGGTTAACTTAAAAAAATATTTTTTAAAATATTTTTTAATAACGATTTGTTCACAAAATTATACAAAATTAAAATTTTTAAAATATCTTTAACCATCTGGGTTTTATATGTTGTCAAAATTTCACTAGAGTGCAAGTAAAAAATACAACAATTTTTTTAATTTGTAGCATTGTTCTTTATATCTGGAAAGTTAGATTGAAAAATGTCCGTCGAATATATGACGTGCAGTTAATGAGTAAAGTAAATCAAATATTATATCAAACTTGTATAAAAGACAAAGTACGGTCTTGTTTACTCCCCCTTTATATCTTGTTTTTAAACAAAGTATAAAAATGAAAAGGAGAAAAAAAAAAAGCGTGTATTATATATCTACAAAAGGTAGAGGGTGCACATAACAAACAAGTTTTCAATTTACTTTTGATCAATGGTAAAAATCTTTAACTACGAGCTCATATATTAGTTCTCATTTAGTGAGAAAACTAGTTTATATGAATGTTTGATGTTTTGCATATGATTGTCACTCTTTCAAAACGTGTTCTAAAGATGGGAACCTGGAAAAATCCCGAAATAGATCTATCAATACATTCCTGAAAGTGGTCAATTAATAAATTTTGAAAACAAAAACTCTATAGATTATTTGTTAGGACAATATCCTAATAAAGAAATATAGACTATGGCCTCGAACTTGAATAGTTTTCATTTTCATTGCACAATTAAAGGTCGCAGAAAACATAATTTTTGTTTTTAATAAAAATTATATCAAACGTGTAAAAGTTTTCAGTTTAAAAATTGTTTAATAAAAAATTTGTTTCTTTTTAAATAACAATTATTTGGGCTTTCAAAAGAATATCATGCATTATAAGAAGTTTTTAAATGTTTACTGCTTCTGATTTTTTTCATATTCCCTCTTTTGTAATAATTTAATCATTCCAGGATAAAAAAAAATTATATCGAGCTTTATGTACCCCTACTGATTTCCCGAAATATCAGCCCATATAATTCGTATGGTTTTAGATGAATCTGCAGTACAACTTTTATCCGAATTTTATCCCTATAGAATTGTATGATATTGTATCAGTTTTGTATGTAATTGTATCAGTTTATATCTTATCTGATTCACATATATATAATTATATATAATAAGAAAATTGTATATTTGAACATACATAATCATATGCATTTACATAAATAAAAAAAAAACAATAACATGTATATTAAGGTCGACCCTCAATGTATGCAAAATTTAAAACGCATCTGTTCCAAAAACGACGTGCAGTTTTGTGTGAGGTTAGGATAAAAAACATCTGTAAAAAATTTAACCCTCGTGCGGCACGAGTTAACCCTCGTGCAGAAGACGCACAATTTTATTATTTGTACTAAATATTTATTCAACTACAGTACAATTCACATCATCGACCGAATAGTCACACAATGGTGGAATGGAATTGGAAGTGGATGCTCTACCGTCCACTTCGAAAGTTGTAAATTGAGGAACACAGTTATTTATCAATGAACGGGTCATTTCTGCTTTGGATAAAAGCATGATATTAGACCGAAATGCAATGCACTTTATAGCTGCAGTAGCTGAAGGGCTTGGCCACAATGTATCAATTTGGTATGGAATAATATTTGCAATCAAATAAATGCCGTGTTGTTGCGATCTCAAATTATTTTTTGTCATCGATGATGCCATTGAAAATCAAATGCTCACCTGTTTTTTTTAAGAAATGTAGTTTTAATGTTTTAGTTTTAAATATTTTTTTTTTACTCACTTTGGGTTACTTTTAGTTTTAATTGAAAGGATGAATTATTCACTATCACAACACATAAATAAAAGGATGAATTATTCACTATCACAACACATAAATAAACTTTAAAATAAAACTGCTTAGTTTTAATATTCCGCTCACAGGTTGTATGTTTTAATTACAAATGTCATAGAACAACTAGAAGGTCAATACGTCTATGTACATAAAAAATTTGTCTAACATAAACAAAAGATGTAATCCATAATTCGGGAATTCCATAAACTAAAAAAAGTTTAACAATAAAACAAAAAAAAAATCCCACAAAAAAAATTGTCGCGTTTTAAAGTCTTCTTACTATATTTGGTTTTTTACATTAACACAATCAGCGTTTTACACGTCTACAATCCGAACGTCAACAAAGAGACTAGAAAGCAAAAAATTTTAGTTAGTTTCATGTAAACATTAAACGAAACAGGTGATCGCATTGTTGAATAAAATAGCTACTCCGAGCATACGCCAATTTTATTATTATTAGGCTATTTCACGAAATGTGATATATAAAGTGGGAAAGCGAACTTGAGAACTTGTTTGTTAAAATGTTTTTAATGAATTGAAAGATAAATAAACGGTAAAGGTAAGTAAAAATAATATAAATTTACATCGATTCACATTCGTAGCTATTATACTTTGTGTAATTTCATTGTTTTTTATTTTAGTAATTTTAATGAAAATTATTTTTTTTTGTATGGCAATCCCATGAAGGGTTGGAGATAGAGGGTTAGTTTGTTTTAAAGAAATATTGGGGATAAAAAATAATGGGGGTTGCTGATACTTTTTACCTCCATATGTGTGACTCCTGAGTAGTTACGAGTGTTTTTCTATCCATTTTGCCCCAATTCGTTCCACGAACTTTAACCCTCGTGCGGCACGCCAATTTTTAACCGATCGAGCTCAAATTTTTTGCAGATTTTTTTTTTATCCTAACCTCACACAAAACTGCCCGTCGTTTTTGGAAAATCGAAAATAAAAAAATAAGGACCACCTTAATGTATATTTATATTTATAAAATACTGAATGAATGTATGTCAACGTTTTTACTCGGGTTTGTATTAACTTTTTGTTTTATATTTTTTTATATTTATTTTATCTTTAATCTATTTAAGTAGATAAATCAATGCAAAAGTATTAACAGTTTTGTCACGTTTTCAATTATGATTTGCTTGAATATATTACTGAATTAAGCCTTGTCCGTAGGGGAGGTTCAGCGTACTTAAGCCTTATTATACATAAATAGACAACAGTATTCATAAAATGTTATCAAATAACTAACCATTTTGTACAATTTGACAAACAGAATATAGTCAACGACTCAATAAGTTGATAACTTAATTTTTAGATATAAAAATATACCATTTAACAGTTGTCAAATTATGGACACCGTTAAGTATTTATTATATTGATTTTGGTATTTTTCATTATTTTTGTACTAACAATAACTAATTAAATTATTTTTTTATTTATTTAATTACAATATGCTTTTCAAAATATACCATGTATTGTATTTTTTCTGTTAATTAGTGTTATTATAAAAGTGTTTTTATATGTAAATTAAGTTTTTGCATATTTGCGACGTACGCTAATGGGTTGTTTGGTAGTGTTGATGTCAGTTATAATTATTTTAAAATGTCAGGTTAAAGTTTTTATTTTACTGATTTCAATTACAATCTTGTGTTAATATAACGCTATTCTACACCCAGAAAAAGGATTGCCTGGATTTCGATCGAAACCATTTAAATTATTGATAGGACGTTATTTTATTTGGAACTACCTCTAATAGATTGATAAACCAAAAATATTGTACTGGAAATTAAAAAGAAGGAAAAGGAACTAAAAACAATCCATTTATCCAATTATTGGTATCTCCAATAAACTTTTCAAAAAAAAATTCGGTAAGTAATTGTATACAGTACAAGCAACCATTTATTTTGTGATAATACAAGAGAATTGATACCGTCATCAATTATCGATAATCGAAAGTGGTTACTGCAAATACGGTATTCGCAATCAAATGTGCCACTAAATTAGAGGTTCAGTAGTTCTAACCGAATTGTGGATTGCATTGTTTTATACAAGCAACTAATGATTGGTATTGGAAAACGAATTTTAGACAATGTTTGTTTTCCTAACAAAATATTTAAATTCCAATTTAGCAATAATATATTGTGGTGTAGTATGTATAGATTTGGCCTTGTACTCCAAACTTCCGAGTTCAAATCTCGAAAAGCCAAATACAAAAAGTTTTTTTTTTTTAATTAAATTAAAATATTTGAACGCTTAAATTGTAAATAAGGCACCAAAAAATAAAACTTAATGTGGTGAAATCAGTAGAACATGGGACAATTAATATGAAGGCCACATTTCAATACCTAGAAAAATTAAAATAGTTTTTTTTTTTAATTTCAATAACATTTTGTGGAACATAATAATATTTTTTTGCAATGCAGCAACTGAATATTAGCTTTCACGACTAAAAATATAATTTAACATTACAATAGTTCTCGTAACTGCCAGAATTCGAATGTAGAAAAATTCGGTGGCTACAACAGATATTGTTTTTCTGGGTTGTAAGTTTCAAACTGAAGGTGTTGTGGACATGTTTTGAAACAAAACATTTTTTGTATGTATTTTTCTATACATTTTTTTTCCCCCAAAGCACATGTTTAGTCACAACACGTAAGTCGGAACACAGTATTATGGAAATTTTAGAAATAGGGTAAGATCGGATAATGTGGAATACTAATTTGAGTATTGACGATAAATTTGCAAAATCGATGTTAGATTATATCTTGGTTTGTTATCGAAGTGTGTTTATACCAACGGCAAAAGGCGGATGGTGGGGGGGGGGGGGACTATTATCGAAGTGCTTAGCAATTATACAACTGTATATGTTTCAAGTTAGTTTCACAAATTTCTGGTTAAATATATGAATTTTTTTAGAACTGTTCTACAAAAATGTGTAAATATTTTACTAGAACTTTGTAAAACTAACTTGAAACTAATGCAGTTGTATAATTACTAATCCCTTCAATAATATTCTCCGAGTTTTTTGTGCGTGTAACAAAAATGCATTACCGTTATTGTAAAAAAAGTTATGCATGAAAAAGCTTAGTTGCCCAAAATGTTTACATTTTCAGACAAGGAGGGTACTGTGGAGTACCCAATCGGGTAGTGTGGAGTGCTATTCCATATTACCCGCAATCGATTCTAAATATTTTTTTTGAATGATTAAAATGTAAACTAATTACAGAGTCTGTTTCAGTTAGGATATTTTTGCCAAGAGTATTTTAGTGGATGAAAAACAATAAAAATTTTCATAAACTAATGATACTTTTCTTCACAAAGTAACGAAAAACTTCTTAACATTAAGGAAAACTTATAATTCTTATGAAGCTTGTTTTTTAAAGAAGCTTGATTATTTAGTGAATTGCAATTTTAATAAATAAAATTATATTTCTCATAAAATATATAAAAACCTGCATTAGTTTAATGGAAAGTTTTAATGGACAAGTTCAAGTGCAACTTCATTGCTTCCAAGCACAAATTCATTAATATCATGCAAATGAGAGTCTCCATGTGCAGAAAAATATTAACATAAACTGTTTCTTTACAATTTTATTAGTTTTTTTTTTTTATTAATGAATAATCATATAATTACAAATTATATACTATTACGCTAACCGAGCACTAGCTATTATGGCCTTCGGCGCGTTGTAGTGTAAACAGATTAGTGCATCTGGTGGGAATCGAACCCACGACCCCTCACTGATAAGCCAGCACGCTACCAACTAGCCTACCGGGGCGCACTATTAGATTTTTTTTTTGATTTTATATACATCGAGATTATTTTTATGTTATTTTAAATTCATAACGAGCTTTTAACGTCCGTATATTTACAAAATTACAGTATTTCTCAAATAGTCTTAAACTATTTTCAAATTGTATTCAAATGATAGATTTGTGTTGTATAGAATGATTTAAAAAATACGGTCGAAATCAATGGAAATCTCAAGACTTCTCAGAGGCTAGAATCGATATTTATTAGGATCGAATACATTAACTTTGAATTGGGGAATATCCACAGCAACAGAAAAATACTCTTTGTTCAGTGATGCCAAATTCGATGACCCAAAACGCAAACTTTTGGAGCCAAATTTTAAAAAAGCACTGCTTTCTTAATTTTATTGCTTATTAAAAGTTTACTCCCAGCTTTTTTTCATATTTATTAAATAAAAAATGTGTAAATTGATTAAATTGTACAACTTTAAAAATAAATTTACAAAATTTTTTTCTTAAAAGAGCCATACTTTACGCATTTTTTAACCGAAAAATACGCTCAAAAAGTTGGCAATACTGTCTTTGTTATTTAAATATATACTAATGTAACATGATCATTCTAAATATGAACAAAAAAAAAAATATGTTTTATTTTCCTTAACACTTCAATCTTTTAAATCCCTAAAACAGCCATATTTGTATTTTGTTTAACAGCTTAAACCATCATAATACATAACTACATGTATCTAAATGTAGCCTCATTTAGACTGTATTACAACATGTTTTGAAAAGTAGACCAACTTTAACATGGCATCTATGATTATTCGCATACACTCTTAAAAAAAGTTAGTATAAAAGTCTGTTATGCGGGTTCTAATACAGTTCAACTAATGTTCTCTTTTTGCTTACACACAGAGAATAAACCGTTTGGAATTCCATTGTAACCAACAACATTTTATCATTATTCAATAATTTTAATTGTAAGTATTTAGAATTCATCATCCGAATAATTAAACTATATTGTAAACAAAAAAATATGTAAAATTAACCAAAATACAGTCACATCATTCAAAATATTGGTTTTCCTAATCAATATTGCAAAATATTTTCTCCTACATTACCTTTAATACAAACAACCAAACATTTTTTCGGAGATTTTATCCCTTGAATAAAATATTTACAGTTAAAATCGAATATTAGTTTTGCCTGCAGAAAAACAAATATAAGTTTTCGTTACCAATTTTAAAATAATATAAAGTTTTTTAATAGTTTCGGTAACTCTAATAAAATATTACGATTAGCAACCCAATTTATGTTGTAAATACAAATAGCATTTTTAGACATGATTATTTACTTGAAAGAAAAAAATTTGAATATACAAATTCAAATTGAGTTTGTAAAGTAATTGCATGACAAGCAGAATGTCGATGGTTCGAGCCCAGTTAGCGGAGAAGAATTTTAAAATGATATAAATTTTTTTTATATTTTTGGTAACTCTAATAAAATATTGAGATTAGCAACCGAATTTCTATTGTATATACAAATCTATTTTTAGACAAATATTTAAATTCGAAACTAGAAAATATTCAAGGTTGAAATTTAAAAAAAAATATATATTTAAATTGGGTTTAGGCTAGAGGTAAAGTAACTGCCTGACAAACGGGAGATCGCCTGTTCGAGGCCCAGTCCGGGGCACATTATATTTTTATTAATAAAACCAATTTTGTTGAACGCATGTGTATCTATTTATAGAATATTATAGTCCATAAACAAAAAATATTAAATGGTTACAGTAAATATTCAAAATTTGTAAATAAATGTCGGTTGTTACATTAGTATAAAAATTTAATAAAAGTGATAGTACGTGGAACCACAAAAATTCCTCTGGCAAAAATTGGGTGCAACTACAAACTGTTTTCTGTGTGTACGTTTAAATCAGTTACTACACTCACAAGAACTTTTCCATAAAAATCAACAGTTATTTAAAAGTTTAATCGGTTAAAGTTGTTTCAATGGAATATACAGTTAAATTAACAAGGAAATATATTTTTTAACTTCCTGTCTGTTATTCAATAAACAAAATAAACAAAAAAAAACGGACTTTCCGTAGTAGTTAAAATATCAGTTAAAATTTCTATTAAAACAAAAAGTTGTTATAATATATTGAGTATTGAAATAAACGAAAATCTATTGTTTTTATGGATTTTGTCAATTAATTTTTCAACAGTTGAAAATAAACTAAAAAATACAATTGTTTTAAACGAAAAGTAAGTAGTCCTGTTTTAACTGATTTTCAGTTAACTTAATGTGTATATTCAGTAGTCTTTACGGATAAAATATGTGAGTGTAAGTTTAGTTATTAGTTATCGTATTCCAGCACAAGGACAAATTCATTAGCATATGACTCATTTTTCAAGCCAATATTAAGTAATTCGTGATTCTTACAATTCTCATTAATTTGCCAGTTAATTTAAACTAAATTGTTTTAAACTAATATTTTTTTGTGTCTCCGCTATAAGTCTCACTTCTAGTTGGCTTTCTATTCTCACAATTTTTGTTTTATAATCATAAAATACGCTATATCTCAGAAACTAAGCGAGATATAGCGAAATGGACCAAAATCGTACTTCATACTTTCTAAGTAGCCTTTTTAACCACTACATTCCCCGGTAATAATATGAACCTGCATCTGTTGAGATACGGAGAGACAACTTTAGCAGAAGTTTTCTGCTGATTTAGCTAAAAATTTGGTTATTTCGCCTAAATTCTTAGTTTATTTAAATTGTATTGTCAACGCATTTAACAGTCTAGTTAGTAAACATTTTCAACTAACTTTGTTAGCTAAATTTAGGTGTCCTAAATTTATCAGAATTTGATTTTCAATTTAACAAAAAGTTTTGCTAGTGCACATTCAGGTAAAACTGTGCGCTTAAATAAACGCTAACACGGAAAAAGTTACATTGATAGACCCTGAGTTAAGCGATAGTTCAAAATACAACATTTTATTGATTTAAATTTTATACAGATTTATATTGTGTACCATGTTATATAAAAGTAAATTGTTTAATTTATTTTACATTTTTCTGGTATGATCCGGGAAGCTGTGAAAAATCTGCAAATACATAACATTTTTTCGTCCATTATATAACACTCAAATTGTTGAAAAAAAGTTTTTTTGCTCGTTTTTCGGTTTCAATATTTTTTCGCATTCCTATCCAGAACTTTTTGCACTTTAAATGTACTATGCCGAACAATTTTTTTTTTAATTTGGCACACAAAACGTTTCGAACATTGCACGCGTCGTTGTACTTCGCGGCCAAAAAGCTTTGGATCATCTCTCAAAATCTTCTCAACTTTTTGGCATCGAAAGTGTTCCTAGGTTTCTGTGTTAAACGGTACTCCACACTTAAAACAATCTGCCCAGCCAGAACTACCAGTGCTACTAAAAATCAAGTACTGACATACAACTGGCTAACCGAGGAA
>CM037854.1:56340861-56362908 GCA_021234595.1 Delia radicum
AACAGCAAATCGTAATAATTAAATTTCCATATTAAATATCAAACCTATGTTTCTATTTGAAAGCTACTCGAGAAATATAGTGGAGGAATATTAGACAATTTACTATTAAGCAGGCCATTTATACAGAATTTCTCCAATTGCCTTAAAATATTTTTAAAATTGTATTTTGAAAAATACGGTTGAAATCAATGGGAAATCTCAACATTTCTCAAAGGCTAGAATCGATATTTATTGAGATCGAATACATTAACTTGAATTTGGGAATATCCACAGCAACGGAAAAATACTCTTTGTTCAGTATGCCAAATTAGATGACCCAAAACGCGAAAATTTTACTCTTGGTGCCAAATTTTTAAAAAAGCCACTAATTTCTTAATTGTATTGCTTATTACAAGTTTACTCCCAGCTTTTTTCATATTATTAAATAAAAAATGTGTAAATTGATTAAATTGTAAAACTTTATAATAAATTTACAAAATTTTCTTCTTACGATGTAAACGAGCCATACTTTACGCATTTTTTAACCGAAAAATACGCTCAAAAAGTTGCCAACAGTGTCTTTGTTATTTAAATATATGCTAATGTAACATGATCATTCTAAATAAGAACAACAAAATATATATGTTTTATTTTCTTTAACACTTAAATCTTTGAAATCCCTAAAACAACTATATTTGTATTTGGTTTAACAGCTTAAACCATCATAATACATAACTACATGTATCTAAATGTAGCCTCATTTAAAATGTATTACAACATGTTTTGAAAAGTAGACCAACTTTAACATGGCATCTATGGTTATTTGCATACACTCATAAAAAAAGTTAGTATAAAAGTCTGTTAAGCGGGTTCTAATACAGTTCAACAATTTTTCTCTTTTGCTTACACACTTACACATAGAGAATAAATCTTTGGAATTCCATTGTAACCAACAACATTTAATCATTATTTAATAATTCTAATTGTAAGTACCTAAAATTCATCACCAGAATAATTAAACTATATTGTAAACCTAAAATGATATGAAATTAACCAAAACACAGACACATCATTCAAAATATTGCTTTTCCTAATCAATATTGCAAAAATATTATCTCCGACATAACCTTTAATACCAACAACCAACAATTTTTCGGAGATTTTATCCCTTAAATAAAATATTTGCAGTTAAAACCGAATATTAGCTTTGCCTGCAGAAAAACAAATATAAGTTTTCGTTACCAATTTTAAATTAATATAAAGTTTTTTAATGGTTTTGGTAACACTAATGAAATATTAAGTTTAGCAACCCAATTTCTATTGTACATACAAATCTACTTTTAGACATTCATATTTAAACTTGAAAGAAAAAAATATTCTTGTTAGAACTTTGAAAACACAAATTCAAATTGAGTTTAGGCTAGAGGTAACGTAATTGGCTGGCAAGCAGGAGGTCGACGGTTCGAGCCCAGTTCGCGGAGAAGAATTTTGAAATAATATAAATTTTTTTTATGGTTTTGGTAACTCTAATAAAATATTGAGATTAGCAAATGAAATTTCTATTCTATATACAAATCTATTTTTAGAAAAATATTTAAATTCAAAACTAGAAAATATTCAAGGTTGAAAATAAAAAAAAAAAAATATATAAATTGGGTTTAGGCCAGAGGTAAATGACTTGCCTGACAAACGGAAGATCGCCGGTTCGATCCCAGTTCGAGGCATATAATTTTTTTATTAAATAATAAATTTTAGTTAGTCTCTTTACAGGAAGAAGAAGAAGAAAACATTTTTATTGAAAAATTTTTCGGACACAAGGGATACACCAGACTGCCCCAGTTTCGTCCCCCTCCTGGGACTCGTCAGTGGTTAATTTATGTGTCAATTGAAACAAAGTATTTTATATTGTTAATTTGCTCTATATGAAAAACTTTTTATTTTTGGTGTCGTACTGGAAATTGAACTCACTGCCTTAGCATCAAGCTATGTATCGTAATCTTGCCTCTTAACGAGTTGAGCCACGGTCGACACAGCGATGACTGTGTCTAAAGTGGAGTTTGGTCACACTACGTACACACAAGTATTGTTTCGATCAGAAGAGACAGAATTAACTAATACCAATGCACAATTCATTTCTTAACTAGAATGCTTTTTCTTCTTAATCCTATCTCTTTTTCACAAGTAATTATCACGTTTTATGATGCGCTTTATTCACATACAATAGTTGGATACCAAGTGTAGGTTAGAGATTGAGTCGCCGATAAGCAAGTTTCTTCAAATTTCATGTTAGAAAGTGTTTTGCAACTGTCAGATAATGACAATCGTAATTAATTTTTATATTAATTACTGTAGAATATTACTTTAGTTATGGCCGTAATTTCAAGCAATATATACCTACTGGTGCTTAGATACCTACCGTGTACACGAACAAAATCGGGTAGGTATCTAAGCACCGGTAGGTATCTATTGCTTGAAATTACGGGCATTAGTCTCTTTACAGGAAGAAGAAAAAGAAAACATTTTTATTGAAAAATTTTTACGGACACAAGGGATACACCAGACTGCCGCAGTTTCGTCCCCCTCCTGGGACTCGTCAGTGGTTAATTTATGTGTCAATTGAACAAAGTATTTTATATTGTTAATTTGCTCTATATGAAAAACCTTTTTATTTTTTGGTGTCGTACTGTGATTTGAACTCACTGCCTTAGCATCAAGCTATGCATCGTAATCACACCTCTTAACGAGTTGAGCCACGGTCGACACAGCGATGACTGTGGCTAAAGTGGAGTTTGGTCACACTACGTACACACAAGTATTGTTTCGATCAGTATTGTTTCGATGTTGAACGCATGTTAATCTATTTATAGAATATTATAGTCCATAAACATAAAATATTAAATTGTTACAATAAAAATTCAAAATTTGTAAATAAATGTCGGTTGTTACATTAGTATTAAAATTTAATAAGAGTGATAGTACGTGGAACCACAAAAATTCGGCTGGCAAAAAATTGGGTGCAACTACAAAACTGTTTTCTGTGTGTACGTTTAAATCAGTTATTTAGCTTAAGTTATTAGTTATCGTATTTCACCACAAGCACAAATTTAATCAGCATATGAACTCATTTTTCAAGCCAATATTAAATAGTTCGTGATTCTCACAATTCTTACTAATTTGCCAGTTAATTTAAACTAAAATTGTTTTAAAATAATATTTTTTTGTGTCTCCGCTATAAGTCTCACTTCTAGATGGCTTTCTATTCTCACAATTTTTGTTCTATAATCATAAAATATGCTATATCTCGGAAATTAAGCGAGATATAGCAAAATGGACCAAAAATCGTTACTTCAAACTTACTAAGTAGCCTTTTTTAACCATTTACATTCCCGGTAATAAATGTGAACCTGCATCTGTTCAGATACGGAAAGACAACTTTAGCAGAAGTTTTCTGCTGATTTAGCTTAAAAATTTGGTTTATTTCGCAAAATTCTTAGTTAATTTACATAGTATTGTCAATGCATTTAACAGTCTAGTTAGTAAACATTTTCAACTAACTTTGTTAGCTAAAATTTAGGTCTCCTAAATTTATCAGAATCTGATTTTCAAATTAACAAAAAATTTTGCTAGCGCACATTTAGGTAAACTGTGCGCTTAAATAAACGCTAACACGGAAAAAGTTGCATTGATAGAGACTGAGTTAAGCGATAGTTTAAAATACAACATTTTATTGATTTAAATTTTATACAGATTTATATTGTGTACCATGTTATATAAAAGTAAAGTGTTTAATTCTTTTTATATTTTTCTGGTATGGTCCGGGAAGCTGTGAAAAATCTGCAATACATAACTTTTTTCGTCCATTACATAACACTCAAATTGTTGAAAAAAAATTTTTTTTGCTCGTTTTTCGGTTTTAATATTCTTTTCGCATTCCTATCCGGAACTTTTCGCACTTTAAATGTACTATGCCGAACAATTTTTTTTTAACTTGGCACACAAAATGTTTCGAACATTGCACGCGTCGAGATACTTTGCGGCCAGAAACCTTTGGATCAGCTCTCAAAATCTTCTCCAACTTTTTGGCATCGGAAGTGTTCCTAGGTTTCTTTGTTTTACCAGTTTCAGATTTTTCCAATTGCTAGGTCCTAGTTAAATAATACTTCCACACTTAAAACAATCTGCCCAGTCAGAAACTACCAGTGCTACAAAAAATCAAGCATTGGCATACAACTGGCTAACCGAGGACTTGTAAATAAACTACTGGTAGAACACTTGTTTAAGACACTTTAGCAGCGTTTCCAAAAGCGCTTTTCTAGTATAATTGTCAAAGAATTGGCAGAGGGCACTATGCCAACGATAGTAAGGTATCATTTTATAAAAATTATGATACATCCTTTAAAAAATTCGTAGTCCGAAGGTTTCGAGCCCTGGTTTCAAGCACACTTTTTATGTGATTTATTTTTCTGACTGGGGGACTGAATACGTGTAACTTATTCATAATTTCTTTTTAAAGTCCAACATGGATTATTTCGAAGAGTTTAAATAACTTTTTAACGTACTTGCATTTGGCTATTTATTGTGAACTTATTTGATACTTTTCTGAGAGTCTAACTTGAATTATTTCGAAGAGTTTAAATAACTTTTTCACTCACTGGCATTTGATCAACTGCTTTTGACAAATCAAAAAATTGTATTAGCTTTTATTTTTCAAACATTATGTGATGATTAAAAATATTTAAATCAATCGCAAAAAAAAAGTTATTAACAAAAATGTGTGTTTATTTGGGATCACACTTTACTTTTTTCTGCTGTCGTAGCTGAATTTTCAACTATTTGTGCAAGCCTTTTTATGAGTGTACTGGAAAGCTTTTATTAAACGTAATAATTTTTCTTTGGTTTTTTTATTCTTTTAAGAAAAAGTGTGTCTAATCTTTTGGGTATTAAGGGTTTAGAAGAATATTTTTATATAAGACAGTCTGAAGAAATTATTATATAAGACATTTAATATTTTTCTATAAGGCATTATAAAGTTAAACCACGGATGGTCTAGAATTAGGTATTGACAATAAAATATTGCTTAAAAAGTGAGTATATGGTTTCAAAGTACTATATTTCCGATTTCAGAAAAACCTATTAAAAAAAAAAATCTGTAAACAAATTTAAAAGTTATGCAACACTTACATCCAAAATTTTAGAGAGGTCTCGACACTAGAACCTAGTCTAGACTAATAAACATTTTAAGTATATTTACGTTTCTTAGAATTACTTTGTCTGATTTTTACAACTGTTGGTACCAACTATTAAGTAGTTTTGAGAAATAGTTTCAAGTTATAAGTAGCAGAAATAGTTCACAAAAATTTATACGATTTGTGTACTTTTGATATATTTAACATGTCTACACTAGTTTGGCCAACCCCTGATTATACCTCGCCAAAATTTATGATTTATTTATTTATGTTTACGATGTGAGAAGTATGAGGAGTAGGCCGGGTCGATTTGTATGGGGGCAAAAAAATCGCTCAACGTTCAAGGAAAATCGTATTCTAGGGATCAAAATAAGAAACTTTGCCGGTGGAACCATACCTCTAAAACGAATTCTGATGTCCCGACTTTTGACCCGTAGGGTCAAATTTTGAAAAAGCCCACTTTGATTTTCAGAAAGTAGGAGGAATCTTTCCAAGATTATGGGAGATACTTCTTCTCCGGGAGACGCGCTAGCAGATTAATGCATAAATCATCATTCTAGGGGTTAAAATTTAAGTTAAAAGAGGGCCTTTTTAGCCGTGGTTTTTTAGCAAAATGTACAAATCTCGGGATAGAGATATTTCAGAAAGTAGGAGGAGTCTCTCCAAGATTAGGGTCTCTATTTCTTCTCCGGAAAAAATAGAGTATAAATATATTCGATTGGGTTGGATTCGATTAGGGCACTTTAAATGGGTCAAAATGGGAATTTTTCAAAATTTCACTCTACGGGTCAAAAGTCGGGACATCAGAATTCGTTTTAGAGGTATGGTTCCTTCAGGCAAAGTTTCTTTTGATCCCTAGAATACGATTTTCCTTGACCGTGGAGCGATTTTTAAATCGATCCCGCCCTAATGAGGAGTATCTTCCATAAGATGGTTAAAATATTCGTACTAATTTATACCTAGTTAGGCAATACATTTCATATTTTGCACTTGTTGTGTATTTTTTTAGATGGCATGGATATTTCACTCGTATTCAATCACCCAACTGCTGTGTCTGCATTTACTATCGGGGATTAGAAGAGACTTACCCAATAAATTATTTATATGTGGGAATATATGCAACCACTTTCGATACCCAATTGAAGACGTGCATAATTTTTAACTAGTGGGTTAAAATTAATATTTGTCTTAAAAATGTGGCAAATTTAGAAGCGACTGGGGGGAAAAGTTTATAGCAAATGAAAAACGTTTTTAACAGAATAGTGTGCACAACTTATTTATCAAGAGGTAAAAGACTGTTGGTGCTTTTTGGGGGCGAAATCGAAAAAAAAATTCTAATTTCTATTTTAAACGATTGTAGTTTTTGAGTGGATCAAGGTATTGCACTCAATATTTTTATTTTAATCAAGAATTTATAAAGTTAAATAAACAATATTTTAATACAGAAAGTTATGACGATTTCGTACCGCAATTCGTAAAATTCTGGACCTGAGTAGGACCAAATTTGGAATTTCTCATTTTTAAATGGAAATATCTCGGGAACTGTTAGAGGTAGTCCTGACACGATGACATGTTTTTTGTCAGCCTCTACTAGGAGATTAAAAATATGGACCATTTTTATATGGACCACTCAAAATTTTATACACAAAAATTCCATATTTTGGACGGTCATATTGCTGACCCCGGCTTGAAGGGGGTCGTTCTATGTCTGTTCAAATTTTATTGCAATTAGAAGAATTTTGTGGTATAATCCCACTGTGCAGTGTGGCTGTTTATATATAAATCGATTCATGGTACACTTTGCCCTAACTTGTACACTAGTAAATAAACAAATAGCAACGTATAACAAATGTGTTCAAATACCCTGGTAAAAATTGCCAACCGTGCCAACAAAAATAGTACTGGCAAGCCAGTACTATGGCTGCATAGTGAAAAGTTGTATGGTGGTTTACAGGGGAAACCAAAATTTTCTGATTTTTAATCATTCACAGTTTCTTTTATATGGTTTTCGCGCCCTTTAATGAAATTGCGTTTGAGAACAGCATTTGAAAAATGGTGTAATTTTATATACCTTTTTAAAGTTTTTTCGATCTTCTTTTATTTTATTCTTCTTAGTTTAAAAGAGCTTAAGAACATTTATTTATAAATTAAAAAACTAGTTTTTCAAATTTTAATATTTGTTCCCTGAAGAAGTAACCCAATATGTAGACAAAATATTGGAAATAAATAATTAATAAACAAATGATCTTAACTTCATTAAAACTAAGAAGAATAGTATACATTTTTTATTTAAACCATATATACTTTTTTATACCAAGTTGATATCAGCTCAACAATAATGAAATACGAGCATCGCAAACTTAGAAGTAATTGGCGTTATTTTTTTAAAAATGTATGTTTTTTCGCGTGACATTCACAGTTATATTTTAAATTAGCCAGCGTATTGCGTTAACTTTGTATGTACTTTGTAAAGTAAATAAAAAGTTAAGGCATTTAAAAAGTTTTAAACGCAAAAATTTTATGAACTTTTTAAAACGCTAGTGAAATTTAAATATTTTCTCTCGCACATTTTTATAAAAAGCATGGCCTGAGAACATAGTTTGGTATTTAAAGTGAATCCTTATAACAATCTAAATTAATAAACGGAAAAAAATTAAAAAATTTTTTTTTTTCATAGCTGTATCACTTCCCCCAAAACTTGCACGAAATACAAGATTTTAATGAGCTTAATACTAATATCACAAAGGCAAAAAAAATCTGACTTTAAATTTTTTGGAGGAAACAACATTTACATAACCTCAGAAAGCATCCTATATACAATCTTTAGTTTTCCGAATTTAGAAGTATTTAAAATGATTTCCTGCAAATAAATAACACAAAACCCAACTAAATATCATTAAACCGGCAAAAGTTTCGTGTTCTTAAATCCTAGTATACGACAAAAAAAAAATTGTGAGTGTTTTTCTATATTTTTGGTGGTGTAATATGTATTTTAAAAAATGATAAATGCAATGCAATCTGTAAATTGATGTAGCTTTTATTTAATCTAAGCAAAATAGTAATTTTAATTTCTTTAATTTGCTTGAAATTAAAAACTACCCTAATTTTTGAGCCGCCAAAGATAAATGATTAACAAAAATGGATAATGCATGTTTCAACATCGGCTAACATACATCACACAAAAAAAAAACAAAATAATAAATTTATCCCAAGTGTCGTGTCTTTTTAGTTCCCCATATAAAAAAATATAAAACAAATAGAGTTCAATAATATAAAAGCTTATGGACTCGAACATTACAAATATTTATCAAAATAATGCAGAAAACAAAAGATTTCCAATAAATGTTTCAATGTTGGCTATTTTTATTTATTCCCGTATATTTACAAAAATAAATCAAATCCAACATATTAGCTACGTTGATACCAGAATTTCCATCTGGCTAAAGGTCTCATCAGAACCCGAAGTTTTAGAAAAGCTAAAACCTCCAGAATAGGCATAGCTTTAACAAAAAACCTATTAATCATCAATTCTGCCTCATGCTTGTCTTCTTAGTAATCAAACACGTGGCTAGACAAGCATCAAGACGTTACTAAACTTTGAAGACCAAAAATGTTCTATTTATATAAAACATTTTTAGTTTTTACTCTGTATACATCGAAATTATTTTAATGCTATAAAAATCTAGCATAAAAGCTTATGTACTCGGACATTAAAAATGTTTATTATTTTGATAAACAGAAAAACGAAATATTTTCCAAAAAATGTTTAATTTCAAACTTTCAACCTCCTCATAATTACAAAAATAAAGCAAATCAAACATATTAGCTAGGGTGATTCTAGTCTTTCGATCTGACTAAAGATCTGATCACAAACCGAAGATTTAGAAATGCTACAACCTCCAGAAGAGAATATTGGTTTTTTAGCATAAAATTGTTTAATTTTTAATATTATTGATAATAAAATAAATAACAATTTTTTAGTTTAATTTTAATCATCTTTAATAGATGATGTGCCAGTATTTTGATTAGTTTTTTGTATTTTGTCTTCTTAATTAATTTTAATAGTTGTGATGATAAATTTTAAGTACACTTAGAATGCTATGTAGGTACAGACCACTGCAAATGTAGTTGAAAAGAAATGAAATTTCATTTAAAGAAAGGACGAGTTACATTACAGTAAATTCAACTAACATTGTCATTTGTTTTTTAATATTCAAAAAATGACTAACAATTGTAGTAAAAATTAACCACATGGTAGTAAAAAATAAACAAGCATTTATTTTCTTTATTTTTTTTTAATAACAAAAACAACTGTAAAAAATTAATGTAAAATCATAAACCGTCATCTGATGTGGTTTGTTTTTTTAAATGAACTACAAGGTTATTAAAAAATTTAACTTTTTTCTACAACTGACATTTACATTAAAAATAAAGAAACTGTATTACAACCCAAACAACTACATATTTTTAAAGCAGAAGTTCCCTGAGTGTACCTATAATTAAAATTATTGAAAAATTATGAAATTTAGTTGGTTGCAATGAATTTCCAAACCAATTTTTTTCTGTGTGTAAAAAAGTTTTTTTATTTTGTTTTTCTAATTGATTCTTTTAAAAAAGTCTTATTTGACTATGTTCATTAAATTCGATAATAAATAACATTTTAATCAAACACTACTAATAAAAAGGGGTGAATTTACCCCTTTTGATGCAAACAGTGTTATTCGGCTATTAGCTAATTTTTACTAATTATGTTGTGTTGGCTTAAAGTAAAGAAAAACTAACAGTTTTTGCCATTAATTGTACTTTTCTACTTTACTTATTTTTATAGTCTCTTGTTTTATTTTCTAATTAGGCTTTGTGTTTTCGCGTTTTTTTTTTTTTTTGCTTTTTTCGATGTCAGCTTTTTACAGAAAAAGACAACCGATTTTCAGAATTCGGTCTGTGTGATTTTATGTGTTACATACATCATACGGAAAGTATTTTTTTTATGCAATACTGAAACACAATATTCGCTATTCCACTAAAACTTTATAATTACCTTTAGATTTGATACATATGCTAGAGAATTTCAAAAAGAAAACATGCTCTACTCCTTACTCTTCTTGAATCAAAATTATATCAAGTAGTTTACAATGCCTTAAATACAGTATTATATTCCCATAACTTCTTTCTACATAAACTAGTAGTTATATTCGGTGGGTCGACCAAGTTTTTATATTTGTTTGCCATTTTTTCAGTATTTTGTTAAAGTTATAAAAAAACTTTTTATAACCTTTTTGATTATGTTCTTTTGTGCAATTTTTTCCAGTTCTTTTTCCTATTTTTACTACTATGAGCAATATAATTTAGACCGATGCACTGTGGGTTTAAATGATGACAAAGTGGAGTTTGATTGAAATTTAGAAATCAAGTTCTTATAATAAGATTTGATATCGGGAAAAATAGATAAAATTCTGCATCACTAGTTGTCAAAATCAATCAACTAAGTTGTTTACCTTGTTTGCAGTGAGCTGTAAAAGTTACAAAATTTTTGCTGTTTTTTTTCAAAAAGTCAAAAAACTAAAATTCTTTGCGAAGTGAAGTGCTTATTTTTTTTATTGAATCTTTAGTATATAATAAAAACTTTGTTTACAGTTCTATTATTTTTTTGTTTTTATATACATTGAGATTATTTTTATGTTATTTTCAATTTGTAACGAACTTTCAACCTCCGTATATATACAAAAATAAAGCAAATCAGACATATTAGCAAGGTTGATACTAGTATTTCGATATGGCTAAAGATCTCATCAGCACCCAAAGTTTTAGAAAAGCTAGAGCCTCCATAATTGCCAGAGCTTTAACAAAAAACCTATCAATCATCAATTTTGTTCGTTTTTGTTTAAAAAGAGCAACATTTTTGTTTACAAAAATTTTGTGTAAATATTTTTAATAATTTTTTAAAAAATCGTCCAAAATTGGGATATTTTGTACATTTAATAGGCTGTACTCATTAAGTTAGTTCCCTGTGGGGAATGAGGAGTCAATTGTCCTAAAAGTGACTGGTTAAAGAAGGACTTATCACAGGACTGGTATAATTTAATACTGAAGTGGATTAAGCAGTGTCAATTGCCCTAAAATTACCAATCCTGTGACTGGTAAAGCGAGGACATACCACTTAACCAGAATGCTTATTAACAAGAAAAAAGACAGTTGGCCAGAATTTTACCCATTGAAAGCTGTTTAGTTTTCGTTTATTTTGTACGAAATGGCCCTTTTGCAACAGTCTTGTGGTATGCCCATCTTTGGTTAGTCCTGTGGCATGCCACTATGTGGTTTAAAGCAGGACAAATGACCCCCTCCTATGACAAGTCAATGTTAAAGTTGCCAGTTGTTTACATAGGGTAGGGTTTAGCAGAGGACCGGTCTCTGGCACGAAGGGACCGATTCTGTGGCACATGCAGAACCGGTCCCATTCCCCATAGGGTTATAGCTGGGTTTAGTTTAGATTAGATTTTGAAAAAGTAAATGGCGTCAGTTTGTAATTACTAACTTTTTTGTTATTTTCGTTTTAGTGTAAAAGGTCTGGTTGTCATTTATTGATTCAAACCGGTTAATGTATTTGTTGTGTTTAAATCAGAGTTCGAAAATTTATGAACCACTAACATAACGTTTCTATCAAAAAAACCAATACAACGATCTCTATTGTTTCGTTCGAATTTATAAACACAACACAAGTGCTCAAATTCTTGTTTGTAATATAACAAACGGAACAAAACGAAAATGTTTCTTTCGTCAAACATTATAATTTAGTATTGGTTATTTTTTGTGTTCATTCAACTTAAACATTAAAACGCGTTTTGTATGTTATGGTTGACAAAATAAAGAAATGATTTTAGACGATTTAATAAAATAATAATAAAATGAAGTCGTAATAAATCTGTATCTTCTAAACTATTATAGTACATCTTGTAAAAATGTTGAAAAAATAGGCAAAAAAAAAGTATTTCTGTCTCTCTTGTAATATGACATAAACACTAAGAACGGTTTACAAATAGTTTTGTTCCATTCCATAAACACAACAAAATCAAACTGTTTAAAATATTGGACAAACAGAACAAAATCGCTTAGTTTGGTCTCTCATCAAAAACTAGTTTGTGAAAGTGTGTGTGTTCTGTTTACAAATCAAAATGAAAATAAAGAAATTTTGTGTTTATGTGTACTAGGGTGGTCCTTATTTTTCAACTTGCGATTTTTGGGGCTGCCCCCCCTCTTAAAATATTTGTTTGGGTACAAAATTCACCATGCAAAAAATTAGAGTTCTAGCATAACGGGAAGATGTCCCGCATCGCCCTTGAAAATCGGGCCCCTTGGAAAAATGGTCATAATTAAAAAAAAAAAATCTAATTTTTTTTCTTCAAAATTAAAAAAATATAAATAGTTTTTGTGTTGGGTTTAATCATAACTACTCAGAAAAAATATTACTTTCCCAAAAAATCGCTAACTTACCCTAACTTTGTGTCAAAAAATTAATAAATATTTTGGGGGTACCTCAAAGTGACTTTTTTGCATTTTTGAAAATTTTATTCAACAAAAATCAAAAAACCTAGTGTAGCGTTGTTTTCTTACATTTATTTGACTTTCATAATTGTCATTATATTTTTCTCTTCTACAGCCTGTAGTCAGTGGAATCAGTGAAACAATATGCTAAAATGTCAACATTAAGAAATCTGTCTTAAAGAATGTATAGTGACAAATTAATTAATTGAAAAAAGTGCTTAATTTATTGCTAGAAAACTACTCTTAATGGACCGCTAAGGACCCGAATAAGCGTTGGGATTTGATGCTAAGGGTACACTCACAAGAAGTTTTCCATAAAAGTTAATCCGCATAGTTGTTTAAACTGAATATGTTTTTGAATTATTAAATAAATATATTTTTGAACTTTTATGTCTGTTGTTCAATAAATAAAACAAACAAAAAACGGACTTTCGGTAGTATTTAAAATATTGAGTTAAAATTTTCTATTTAAAAACAAAAAGATTTATATCATATGATGAATTTCTTATCAAATCCTATAAAATGAGCCCCGACCCTCTCAGATTTTGATTGAAATTTTGAACACAGCTACATTTTTACTATACAAACACAACCTCTTTTTAAAAACTGCATTTTCGAAAAATTGTGGGCGTGGCAAGATATCGAAATATTTGAAAAATGACGGTAATATGTACTTTTAAGCAGCGATTACTGCGGATTGGCTAAACCGATTTCAAAGATCTCGGTGCCATTATAAAGCTATATAAGTCAGCTTTCGAAAACATACACTGTAAAAATTTTATATTACACTGAAAAATTTTAAACTGGGAAAACACTTCAAAGGCCAATGTTTTTTCCAAAAAAAAATTTTTTAGGAAGGTCTATTTAATATATATAACATATCTAAAACCTAAAATGGCGTTTTTTTTATTTTTTTTTTTTTTATTTTTTTAAGTAAATGCATCTCTTGTTAACTTCCTTATATTTTGATATCATTGTGTGACAAAAAAGAATAAAGTAGCTATACTTTGAAAGTTATACAGATTTTTTTGTAATTTTAATAGATTAGAACAAGAATCGTATTATTAATTTCAGACACACCCAAAATATGGACTTACCCTTGGTAAGTTTTTTTTTATTTTTATTTTTTTAGATTTAATATATAAATTTGCGCATCTCATACTGTTGACTTTCGGATTATTTGCTAACTTTTAGTGAAGTTTCTTCTAAAGGTATAAAAATGGAAGCTTTGAATTTCCTGTAATAGTTTTAGCATTTTTATAACTTGCAAATATTTCTTCTTTTGTTTTGTTGTAGTCGTCAGCGTCTGCAACTTCTATGGAGGTCTTATAAGTTTGTGAAGCCCACTGATAAAGGTCTTTCGCCGTTTGAATTTGGTTTTTATTTTTACAGTGTATATATTCGAAAGCTAATTTAAATACCTTTTCAATTGTACCAAGATCTTTGAAATCGGTTGAGCCAAACCGTAGAATCACAGCCTAAAAGTACATATTATCGTAATTTTTCAAAAAACTTCGATACCTTGCCACGCCCTTATATTTGCAAAACTGCAATTTCTAAAAATGAGGTTGTGTTTGTATAGGTAAAATGTAGCTGTATGCATAATTTCCTCAAAATCTGAGAGGGTCGGCGTAATCAAGATCGTCCAAAATTTGCCCTGCAGTCCAAAAGCAATGCCACAATCACCTTTCATCGATTGTTCCATGACAACATCTAAAACGATGTTAAAACGAAGAGGTGAGCACACAACCTTGTCTCACACCTATTTCCGCTGGAAATTTGTGCAGTACTCGACAGGATGCAATATTATATACGCCTTTAACGAGCTGTATCAGTGGTTCTGGAATCCCTTTGCATATTAAAGCGTTCCATATGGCCGGTTGGTGTAACGTATCAAATGCACGTTCAAAGTCTATAAATAGCAAGTATAATGGAGATCTTCACTCAACAGATTCCTCTACTATTATTCGAAGGCTACATATATGGTCTACATATGATTTACCTCTTCTGAAACCTGCATTGTTCGTTACGAAGTGGAGATTCAATAGTTGTAGCAATATGGCTAACCGAATATTACATTCCAAATAAATATTATTTCGTTGCACAATATTTTATTGAAATTAAAAAAAAAAATTTGAAATTTTCTGGTATTCTCTTGTATTACCACAAAATAAATGGTTGCTTCTACTGTACACAGTTACGAACCGAATTTTATTTGAGAAGTTGATTGGAAATACCCATAATTGGGTAAACGGATTTTTTCTTAGTTCCTTTTCCCCCTTTTTAATTTCCAGTACAGAATTTTTGCTTTATTAATCGAGTATTTGTAGTTCCAAATCAAATAATGTCCAATCAAATAATTTTTAATGGTTTCGGCCGAATCCCCACCAATCGTTTTTCTGGGTGTAGTAATGATCGGTATACCCAACCGCATCAAAATATACAAATTAGTACTGGAAACTAACAATGTGTAGTATCAATAGATTTTCAATATTAAATTCTTAATAAAATGTCAATAAAAAGTCTGGTCTGGTAACATTGTGAAATAGAGACAGAGGAGATTAGAAAAATAAACAAAAATCTAAAAATAGAATATTTGTGTTGTTAGTGTTGTCACTTCTGAGTATAATATACAATAACAGAAAAAGCTAATAGGAAAGAAAACTGCAATTTAGCTGCATTAGAGTCGAGGCCATACTTGGGTGTGATCGCTAAATGGTCATGACTTGGTATTGTTACGTTTGTAATGTAAGATAAGCGCAGGTTTAATTCTTACAGCCGCAGGTTGTTGAAAAATTTATCTTATAGAGACAATCTGACAATTATAAGACACAAATAATAATACAATTTAAATGGAAAATCACTGATGAGCCTGTCCATAAAAAGGCAGAAACTAGTCTAGTCTGATTTAAAAATGAATAGTGTTATAATTTTTAACCTCAACATTTCTAAAAAAAAAAAAAATATTGAAATTTTTTTTTTTTTTTTTTGATAAAAAAGAAACTTAAATAAATACAACAAACTTAATTAATAATATAAAGAAGCTGCAAAACATAAGCTTGGCAGAAAGGAATTGCTGAGGTGAGTAAAATTATGAAAATAAGTATGATTTAAATTTTCTAACAAAAATACTTGTGTTCCTTACTTAGCATCTAAATATTGCCACAAGTGGAATCTAAATTCAAAGCACGAACATATTTGAAAGATGACATAGAAATATGTAAAGGAAGACTATTGTAGATTAAAATATGAGAGAGCTTGCAGTTTTCAAAGATTTTAAGTATTTATCACAATAATTTATTTTTTTTAAATTGTTTTTTTTTTTGGTGTTTTTTAACTTTACTCATTACAAACTAATTGTTTATTTTTATATTAAAAAATGTTATAAAAGATAATAATAATGGAAACAGGGCTTAATTCAACTCTAAAGTAAAAATATAAATAATTCGGTAGGCAGTACTGAATATGCTTTTATAGTATGGTAGACATAACTGCAATTGTCGAAAGCTGTAACCGAATAATGTGAAACTACGAGCAACTTCCGAAATTCGGTTGGCGACAAATTCGGTTCTCGCAACGAATCTGTGAACAGGATCGAATAAATTCTTTTATTTTTTTTCCACTTATTTTTAGCTTATGAATACCAATTCGAAGTGTCAAACCGATAAAATAACTGTATAATTTTTTAAATTACTGTTCGTTAATTTATCTGTGAATAGAATTATGGGAAATTGTTAAAAATTTTAAGTAAAAAAAATTTGGAGACGTTAAAAATTGTTAAAAAAAAATACTCATAGAAAAAATGTTGCCATATGCCAACTAAAATATGGTTACTACGTCTAAAATCGGTTGGTACAACTGAATATTAAAGTTCTCTACAAATTCTTCAAACACAACTGAATTTGAATATGGTACTCCTAACTGAATTTATTGATTGTAGCCACCAAAATATACGTTTCATTTCGGTTGGCACTTTATTTTTCTCCTTGTAGTATAAATACTAGCACTATGTTTTCAATGAAAAATTTTATTTACTAAAAGTCTTATATATCTAAACCAAACCTATACATGTATGCGTGCAGTACTTATCTCTATGGAAATCATTGGATATTTGTTTTTTTTTTTCGTTTGACACCTTTACATTTTCTCAGGAGCATTGCACACATTTTATAACACTTTATTTTCAATTATAGCAAACAACATTTTTCGGTTTTTTTGCAAGAAAGCATTTATAGATTAAATACACACCTACGTCTATGTACCAATAAACACCCACTAGTTTTAAGTACAAACTACTACATGCATTTTAAATAAAAAATGTAACAACAGGTTGGAAGAATGCTAAGAATTCTTCTTAAGTTAACAGCTACCAGCATAAGTATACACTTAGTAATGTGTAACGATAGTGTCATCAAATATCATAGAAATCTATTTTATTGATAAAATTGGAAAATATTTTATAGAAAGAAGAAGGAAGTTAAATAAATATTATAGATTTTCGTTATTTTAAAATGTAGGTATCTATTCTATATATATAAAACAGGATGTGTGTATGTATGTAACGTTTGGACTCCAAAACGGTTTTGCCGATTGATGAATCTTCAGAATATTCAGGCGGGTGACACTGTGAAGTCTGATTTTTGATTTGCGGTCTGTAAGCGGAAGTAGCGTGGCAAAATCCAATTTTCATATTGTACCACCAATGACATACATATATTTATTTTTTTTTTGTTTTTTTTATTTTATTTTATTTTTTTTTTTGAAAGCCGTTGTCATGTTTTTCAAAACGAGATATCAAACTCTTAAATCGGTTATGTAGTTCCGAAGATATTTACAAAAAGCCTATGTTAATATTTACAAAAAAACCTATATTAATCTGCAAGCTATGTCACACGAACACAACAGCCTCATCCGTCTATTCAAAACAGCCCTAGACCAGATGCCGACAGATGATTATACGGTTGTGATAAGAGCTGACATGACACCGGCTGGTGAGCATGAGCGGCGCTTTAATGCACCGTGTGAAAGGTGACGTCGCAGTTGTTATGGCAGTTGTTTTCAGCTATTCATTTTATATACTTCAGCAAATAAAGGCGATAGAAGGACAAAGAGGCGTTGGGCTTCCCATGAAATTACAAACTTTAAAATGATTTACTAATATGAATTATTTTTTTAATTATTTCTTTGCGTAGATTAGATTAGATTAGATTCGATCAGAAGGCACTATGCACCGCGACTAATGTAGGTCTTTGTGCTGCCTAAAGTTACCTACAGATTCAAGCTACCTATAAAGCCAATTATCTTATTAGGCAAAATGTTCGCGATGTCGGAAGGCGAAATATAGCGATCACCTAGAAACCTAAGTCTAATATCACAAAGCCTGGGACATTCGCAGAGAGCATGCTCCGAGGTCTCAGACACCATCTTACAAAACCTAACCATATCCGTGTCCGATTGACCTTCTTGTGCAGATGGTATCTGAGATTACAGTGTCCAGTTTAAGTCCCAGGAAAAAATTACACATTCCAAAAAGAAGGTGATGCCCACACTTGCTTACATATCTCATTGCCAAATAGAGTCAAAAAAAAGCAAGTAGTATTGTAATCAATTCTTTAAATTTAAACCAGAAAGCATGAACTCAATAACAAAGTAATTATTTACTTAAAAGAAAATAACAATTTTATTAACTTCTATGTATAACTTTTTGTACTCAAGAAGTAATCATATACTTTTTCTTAATAAAAGGACGTTATTGGAAGTAGTTCCTAATTTTGAAAAAAGAAGTTATACAATTTTTAGAATTTATCTCATATATTTTTTCAAACAAATTTTATTTGCAGGAAAATAATACTAAAACAGAAATTGCATGTTGCCTAAATTTTGTTAAACTGTGGTTAGGTATAAATTAGGGAAGCGCACGTGAGCAGAAAATTGTAAGTGGAAGTTGAAATTACTGACGTTATCGTGAGTGAGTGTAAAAAAAAATTTCGAGGGTGATTGTGCGTGAATCATATTTTTATTTTTCTTTTTTTTTTGAAAAATTTATATTTTCGTGGTTTATAGCTCCAAAATTATGACAAACCCATGTTATCATAACAATTCGATGTTTCACTTTTAGTATTTTATTTCCGTATGAGTTTAGATCAGGGGTGCCCAAGGCCTATGCGCTTCGTGCTCATTTGTTTTTGTAAAAACACTTAGATATAGGCTGTGTGTTTTAATACACATATAGAGCGCTCAGCACTAGCAATACGAAATACACAAACAACTTGTCTTATTAGTTTTTTTGTCGTTCTTCACTGTATACACACAAGCGAAAGCAACAACACTTTCGCATGCTTTGCTGGTAAACACTGAAATATTTTTTTCTTTTTTCTTTGTATTTATTGGTTTTTAGAACAAAAAATATTGAATAAAATTAGTTTTTTCTTTAAATGTATTGGTGTTTGCTCTTCCATAAGGAACTTTTGGGCACTCCTGGTTTAGATCGTTATATTTGAGTGGCCTAGGAGAATCACGTGTTAGTAAAAGTTGAAATAACTTATGGAACTACTTCTTTTTTTATTTAAATGTAAGTACTTCTCATATTAAATATTACCCCGACTACAAAATGAAAATGTGTTTTGTGTACAAGCTTTGAACACAAAGTAAAATAATAAGAGTGATAGCTGTTGAAGGTTTTTTCCAGTCTCAAGATAAGTGGCACTACTTTTCATAGAATAACAAAAAAAAAGTCAAGTGTGATTTGGAATACTCATAAGAAGGATATTTTGTTTTATTTTTAGTATAGAAACACAATGAAAGACCTCAAAGAAGCCAAGTATTTTTCATTTAGTCAGTTAACCTAAAAACCTTAAAAATTTTGTATCATTCAACCAACCCGCATCGAACGCTCTCTTTTAAAAACCTGAACTAGTTTTAAGAGAGTTTCAAAAAAAAAATTGTTATCAGTGGTACTTTTAATTAATTAGTTTTCATGCTTTTAAGCAATTTAAATTAAAGTTTGAAGTTAATTTGTGTTGTTTAATGTATTCTCTGTATAAGGTTTGTATAATTAACACAACATTTTTTTTTATATACTAAAAATTATGCATTAAAAAATCTTTTAAAAACTGTTTCTCTTAAAACCTGTTGGCATATTAAATGTGGTTTCTCTTAAGTCTGTATGTTCTTTGGTTCAACAAAGATTTAATTTTTAATTGAAATTAGTTATATACATTTTATTTTTAAAACACAATTCTTTTGTCAGCTATTGATTTAGTGATTTTTGTATTTATCAATCTATTTAAGTAAGAAAATCTATAGTTTTGTCACGTTTCGATGTTTATTAATTTGTTTTAATATTATAACCTTGTTATGGTTTTCTTATTTTGTTTTATTATATTTTTTCTTACCCGATGGGTATTGTTAATGCTTCATTAAACCTTGATTATGTATAAAAGCCCAGTGCAAAAAGGCATTATCATATAAGTTGGTTTATACTTATTTCTTATTTTTTATGAGCTGGAAAGTAATGACATTTTGTGCGAACAAATCCTTTATGTTTTTATCTTTCAATCGTAACATGCCAAGATAGCTCAGATGGTAGAGCGCATAACTGGAAGTTCCCAGGTTCGAGTTTCGTTGTGGCAGAACTTTAACAAAAACCTATTAAAGTTTAGTAACGTCATGATGCTTGTTAGGAAAAGATCCTAACCACGTGCTTGCTTACTAAGAAGACAAGAATGGAGCAAAATTGATTATTAATAGGTTTTTTGTTAAAGTTCTGCCTATATGGAGGCTCTAACTTTTCTAAAACTTCGGGTTCTGATGAGATCTTTAGCCAGATCGAAATACTAGTATCAACCTAGCTAATATGTTTGATTTGCTTTATTTTTGTAAATATACGGAGGTTGAAAGCTCGTTATAAATTGAAAATAACATAAAAATAATCTCGATGTATATAAAAACAAAAAACTAATATAAACTTCTATTTTTTCTAGGGAACTATTTATTTATTTTTTTGTGTAAGTACTTCGTAGTTTTACAATGGAACTATTTCTTATTAAAAATTGTATGTAGTTCTTTAAAAAATATAAAGTTAAATGGTTCTTCGGTAAAAAAAATAATCAATTCTAAAGAATCAATTATTTTAGTCTCACGCCCTGTTAAAAGAATCGAGTAGGTAATCTAGTAAGGAATGCGTTCTGCCCAAATGCTGATTACAAACCCGCTTACCTTTTTGGAAATTTTTTTGCCGGGGGTACGACGCCAGGGTCCTCAAACGCCCCTTTCAAGCGCCTCGACCCCCTACTGGAAAAAGAGATCAATCTTTTAGCCTGGCGCTGACCAGGAGAGTTTTTCCAGTAACCAGAGAATTTCAGACTCTCTCCATGCCCTGAGCCTTTCCCTAACATACCCCTCAGGTAATTCCACCAGAATGGTTCAGGACCAATAAAGGGCCTTCGCGCACCCGCGATTTTCAAGACGATCTGCCCCTCTCGTTGCCCTCATGCCCCCTCATAACCAGGAATCCACCCCAAGGCTAGAGAGTTGCCCCTACCGAGCCTATTGAGAGTCTGAATGCATTCCATGACCAACCCGGACGACAAATTATAAGCCATTAAGGCCCTCAGTGCAGCCTTGACTGTCAGAAAGAATGTAGATGCGAGATCTGCGAGTTCCCCTTCGTAGGCATTCCCCCTGCCACAGACACAGATGCCCAATCTCCGCCTGAAAAATGGAGGGATATTTTCCCATAGGTAAAGCACGCGATTTTTTAAAAAACTCAAATTTTTATTCTGTTTTGGATTAAAAAAAAAACTCAAATTAATGTTAGCCAACATTTCAATGTATTTTAAAACAAGGTTAAATTTGTTTGGAATCGTTGTCACATAACTGTTAACCAATTTACTAATTAATTCTGTGGGAATCCGACTCCTTCTCCCTCGAGTAGTTTTTATAATCGGTTCCCAACCACAATAATTTTTAAATATGTTCCAGTGAAAATGTTAGATCAAGCAAGCTAGAACCAGTTTCAGAAGTTGTTTTTAGTGAGTACTTCGAAACTCGTTCTTCAAAACCTCGCATGTTTGAAATGGTAACAGAAAAACAGTGTAACTCTTAGGATTTATTCTACTAAACATATACGATAACCGGGGCAGTTTAAAGGACATAAAGTTAATAAATAATATCACAAAAATAAAGCAAACATTTTCACAAAAAGGCAGAGAAATTAAATGACAATTCCAAAAATTGCTTAAAATAACAGATGATTTCAAGTTTTTTGTATTATATTCAAAGTGCTAAATTGTTGTCATTGTAAATAATAATGAACTTAAAAGTAATAAAATTTTGTTGCTTT
>CM037854.1:56363008-56482212 GCA_021234595.1 Delia radicum
TCTGTTCAGATACGGAAAGACAACTTTAGCAGAAGTTTTTCTGCTGATTTAGCTTAAAATTTGGTTTATTTCGCAAAATTCTTAGTTAATTTACATAGTATTGTTAATGCATTTAACAGTCTAGTTGTAAACATTTTCAACTAACTTTGTTAGCTAAAATTTAGTCTCCTAAATTTATCAGAATCTGATTTTCAAATTAACAAAAAATTTTGCTAGCGCACATTTAGGTAAACTGTGCGCTTAAATAAACGCTAACACGGAAAAAGTTGCATTGATAGAGACTGAGTTAAGCGATAGTTTAAAAACAACATTTTATTGATTTAAATTTTATACAGATTTATATTGTGTTCCATGTAATATAAAAGTAAAGTATTAATTTTTTTTTATATTTTTCTGGTATGGTCCGGGAAGCTGTGAAAAATCTGCAAATACATAACTCAAATTGTTGGAAAAAAATTTTTTTTTTTTCCTCGTTTTTCGGTTTAAATATTCTTTTCGCATTCCTACCCGGACTTTACCGCACTTTAAATGTAATATGCCGAACAATTTTTTTTAACTTGGCACACAAATGTTCGAACATTGCACGCGTCGAGATACTTTGCGGCCAGAAACCTTTGGATCAGCTCTCAAAATCTTCTCCAACTTTTTGGCATCGGAAGTGTTCCTAGGTTCTTTGTTTTACCAGTTTCAGATTTTTCCAATTGCTAGGTCCTAGTTTAATACTAAATAATACTTTCCACACTTAAACAATCTGCCCAGTCAGAACTTACAGTGCTACAAAAATCAAGCTTGGCATACAACTGGCTAACCGCGGACTTGGTAAATAAACTACTGGTAGAACACTTGTTTAAGACACTTTAGCAGCGTTTTCCAAAAGCGCTTTTCTAGTATAATTGTCAAAGAATTGGCAGAGGGCACTATGCCAACGATAGTAAGGTATCTTAAAAATTATGATACATCCTTTAAAAAATTCGTAGTCCGAAGGTTTCGAGCCGGTTTCAAGCACACTTTTTATGTGATTTATTTTTCTGACTGGGGACTGAATAGTGTAACTTATTCATATTTATTTTTAAAGTCCACATGGATTTTTCGAAGAGTTTAAATAACTTTTTAACGCACTTGCATTTGGCTATTTATTGTGAACTTATTTGATACTTTTCTGAGAGTCTAACTTGAATTATTTCGAAGAGTTTAAATAACTTTTTCACTCACTGGCATTTGATCAACTGCTTTTGACAAATCAAAAATTGTATTAGCTTTTATTTTTTTCAAACATTATGTGATGATTAAAATATTTAAATCAATCGCAAAAAAAACTTATTAACAAAATGTGTGTTTATTTGGGATCACACTTTACTTTTTTCTTGCGTCGTAGCTGAATTTTCAACTATTTGTGCAAGCCTTTTTGAGTGTACTGGAAGCTTTTATTAACGCAATAATTTTTCTTTGGTTTTTTATTCTTTTAAGAAAAAGTGTGTCTAATCTTTTGGGGTATTAAGGGTTTAGAGAGATATTTTTATATAAGAAAGTCTGAAGAAATTATTATATAAGACATTTAATTTTTTCTATAAGGCATTATAAAGTTAAACCACGGATGGTCTAGAATTAGGTATTGACAATAAAATATTGCTTAAAAAGTGAGTATATGGTTTCAAAGTACTATATTTCCGATTTCAGAAAAACCTATTAAAAAAAAAATCTGTAAACAAATTTAAAAGTTATGCAACACTTACATCCAAAATTTTAGAGAGGTCTCGACACTAGAACCTAGTCTAGACGTCAGGACACCCTAATAAACATTTTAAGTATTTACGTTTCTTAGAATTACTTTGTCTGATTTTTACAACTGTTGGTACCAACTATTAAGTAGTTTTGAGAAATAGTTTCAAGTTATAAGTAGCAGAAATAGTTCACAAAAATTTATACGATTTTGTGTACTTTTGATATATTTAACATGTCACTACACTAGTTGGGCCAACCCCTGATTATACCTCGCCAAAATTTATGATTTGTTTATTTATGTTTACGATGTGAGAAGTATGAGGAGTAGGCCGGGTCGATTTGTATGGGGGCAAAAAATCGCTCAACGTTCAAGGAAAATCGTATTCTAGGGATCAAAATAAGAAACTTTGCCGGTGGAACCATACTCTCTAAAACGAATTCTGATGTCCCGACTTTTGACCCGTAGGGTCTAGGGTCAAATTTTGAAAAAGCCCACTTTGATATTTCAGAAAGTAGGAGGAATCTTTCCAAGATTATGGGAGATACTTCTTCTCCGGGAGACGCGCTAGCAGATTAATGCATAAATCATCATTCTAGGGGTTAAAATTTAAGTTAAAAGAGGGCCTTTTTAGCCGTGGTTTTTTAGCAAAATGTACAAATCTCGGGATAGAGATATTTCAGAAAGTAGGAGGAGTCTCTCCAAGATTAGGGTCTCTATTTCTTCTCCGGAAGAAATAGAGTATACATATATTCGATTGGGTTGGATTCGATTAGGGCACTTTAAAGGGTCAAAATGGGATTTTTCAAAATTTCACTCTACGGGTCAAAAGTCGGGACATCAGAATTCGTTTTTAGAGGTTGGTTCCTTCAGGCAAAGTTTCTTTTGATCCCTAGAATACGATTTTCCTTGACCGTGGAGCGATTTTTAAATCGACCCGCCCTAATGAGGAGTATCTTCCATAAGATGGTTAAAATATTCGTACTAATTTATACCTAGTTAGGCAATACATTTCATATTTTGCACTTGTTGTGTATTTTTTTAGATGGCATGGATATTTCACTCGTATTCAATCACCCAACTGCTGTGTCTGCATTTACATCGGGGATTAGAAGAGACTTACCCAATAAATTATTTATATGTGGGAATATATACAACCACTTTCGATACCCAATTGAAGACGTGCATAATTTTTAACAGTGGGTTAAAATTAATATTTGTCTTAAAAATGTGGCAAATTTAGAAGCGACTGGGGGGAAAAGTTATAGAATGAAAAACGTTTTTAACAGAATAGTGTGCACAATTTATTTATCAGGAGGAGGTAAAAGACTGTTGGTGCTTTTGGGGGCAAAATCGAAAAAAAAAAATTTAATTTCTATTTTAAACGATTGTAGTTTTGAATGGATCAAGGTATTGCACTCAATATTTTATTTTAATCAAGAATTTCTAAAGTTAAATAAACAATATTTTAATACAGAAAGTTATGACGATTTCGTACCGCAATTCGTAAAATTCTGGACCTGAGTAGGACCAAATTTGGAATTTCTCATTTTTAAATGGAAATATCTCGGGAACTGTTAGAGGTAGTCCTGACACGATGACATGTTTTTGTCAGCCTCTACTAGGAGATTAAAAATATGGGACCATTTTTATATGACCACTCAAATTTTATAAACAAAAATCCATATTTTGGACGGTCATTGCTGCTGACCCCGGCTTGAAGGGGTCGTTCTTACGTCACTATGTCTGTTCAAATTTTATTGCAATTAGAAGAATTTTTGGTATATCCCACTGTGCAGGTGGCTGTTTATATATAAATCGATTCATGGTACACTTTGCCCTACTTGTACACTAGTAAATAAACAAATAGCAACGTATAACATATGTGTTCAAATACCCTGGTAAAAATTTCCAACCGTGCCAAAAAAATAGTACTGGCAAGCCAGTACTATGGCTGCATAGTGAAAAGTTATATGGAGGTTTACAGGGGAACCCAAAATTTTCTGATTTTTAATCATTCACAGTTTCTTTTATATGGTTTTCGCGCCCTTTAAAATTGGGTATTGAGAACAGCATTTGAAAAATGGTGTAATTTTATATACCTTTTTAAAGTTTTCTTCGATCTGCTTTTATTTATTCTTCTTAGTTTAAAAGCTTAAGAACATTTATTTATAAATTAAAAAACTAGTTTTTCAAATTTTAATATTTGTTCCCTGAAGAAGTAACCCAATATGTAGACGAAATATTGGAAATAAATAATTAATAAACAAATGATCTTAACTTCATTAAAACTAAAAGTATTACATTTTTATTTAAACCATATGATACTTTTTATACCAAGTTGATATCAGCTCAACAATAATGAAATACGAATATCGCAAACTTAGAAGTAATTGGCGTTATTTTTTTAAAAATGTATGTTTTTTCGCGGTGACATTCACAGTTATATTTTATATTAGCCAGCGTATTGCGTTAACTTTGTACTGTACTTTGTAAAGTTAATAAAAAGTTAAGGCATTTAAAAAGTTTTTAAACGCAAAAAATTTTATGAACTTTTTAAAACGCTAAGTGAATTAGTAAATATTTTTCTCTCGCATCATTTTTATAAAAAGTATGGGCCTGAGAACATAGTTTAGGTATTTAAAGTGAATCCTTATAACAATCTAAAATTAATAAACGGACAAAAAAAAAATTTTTTTTTCATAGCTGTATCACTTCCCCCCCAAAACTTGCCACGAAATACAAGATTTAATGAGCTTAATACTAACATCGCAAAGGCAAAAAAAATTCTGACTTTAAATTTTTTGGAGGAAACAACATTTACATAACCTCAGAAGAGCATCCTTATATACAATTTTAGTTTTCCGAATTTAGAAGTATTTAATATGATTTCCTGCAAATAATAACACTAAACCCAACTAAATATCATTAAGCCGGACAAAAGTTTCGTGTTCTTAAATCCTAGTATACGACAAAAAAAAAAAAATTGTGAGTGTTTTTCGATATTTTTGGTGGTGTATATGTATTTTAAAAAATGATAAATGCAATGAGATCTGTAAATTGATGTAGCTTTATTTAATCTAAGCATAAAATAGTAATTTTTAATTTTTTAATTTGCTTGACTTTAAAACTGCCCTAATTTATGAATCGCAAAAGATAAATGATTACAAAAATGGATAATGCAATGTTTCAACATCGGCTAACATACACACGAAAGGCTATTTATATCATACAAAAAAAAAAAATACAAAGAAAAATTATTATCCCTAAGTGTCGTGTCTTTTTAGTTCCCCATATAAAAAAATATAAAACAATATAGTTCAATAATATAAAAGCGTATGGACTCGAACATTACAATATTATCAAAATAATGCAGAAAACAAAAGATTTCCAGTAAATGTTAATGTTGGCTATTTAATTTTTTCCCGTATATTTACAAAAAATAAATCCAAATCCAACATATTAGCTACGTTGATACCAGAATTTCCATCTGGCTAAGGTCTCATCAGAACCCGAAGTTTTAGAAAGCTAAAACCTCCAGAATAGGCATAGCTTTAACAAAAAACCTATTAATCATCAATTCTGCCTCATCTTGTCTTCTTAGTAATCAAACACGTGGCTAGACAAGCATCAAGACGTTACTAAACTTTGAAGACCAAAAATGTTCTATTTATATAAAACATTTTTAGTTTTTACTCTGTATACATCGAAATTATTTTAATGCTATAAAAAGCTAACATAAAAGCTTATGTACTCGGAACATTAAAAATGTTTATTATTTTGATAAACAGAAAAACGAAATATTTTCCAAAAAATGTTTAATTTCAAACTTTCAACCTCCTCATAATTACAAAAATAAAGCAAATCAAACATATTAGCTGGGGTGTGATTCTAGTCTTTCGATCTGACTAAAGATCTGATCACAAACCGAAGATTTAGAAATGCTACAACCTCCAGAAGAGAATATTGGTTTTTTTTAGCATAAAATTGTTTAATTTTTAATATATTGATAATAAAATAAATCACAATTTTTTAGTTTAATTTTAATCATCTTTTAATAGATGATGTGCCAGTATTTTGATTAGTTTTTGTAGTTTGTCTCATTAATTAATTTTATAGTTGTGATGATAATTTTAAGTACACTTAGAATGCTATGTAGGTACAGACCACTGCAAATGTAGTTGAAAAGAAATGAAATTTCATTTAAAGAAAGGACGAGTTACATTACAGTAAATTCAACTAACATTGTCATTTGTTTTTTAATATTCAAAAAATGACTAACAATTGTAGTAAAAATTAACCACATGGTAGTAAAAATAAACAAGCATTTATTTTCTTTATTTTTTTTTAATAACAAAAAACAACTGTAAAAAATTAATGTAAAATCATAAAACCGTCATCTGATGTGGTTTGTTTTTTTAAATGAACTACAAGGTTATTAAAAAATTTAATCTTTTTCTACAACTGACATTTACATTAAAAATAAAGAAACTGTATTACAACCCAAACAACTACATATTTTTAAAGCAGAAGTTCCCTGAGTGTACCTATAATTAAAATTATTGAAAAATTATGAAATTTAGTTGGTTGCAATGAATTTCCAACCCATTTTTTTCTGTGGTAAAAAAGTTTTTTTATTTTGTTTTTCTAATTGATTCTTTTAAAAAAGTCTTATTTGACTATGTTCATTAAATTCGATAATAAATAACATTTTAATCAAACACTACTAATAAAAAGGGTGAAGTGGTGAAACAGTGTTATTCGGCTATTAGCTAATTTTTACTAATTATGTTGTGTTGGCTTAAAGTAAAGAAAAAACTACAGTTTTGCCATTAATTGTATTTTTCTACTTACATTTTTATAGTCTCTTGTTTTATTTTCTAATTAGGCTTTGTGTTGTTTTTCGCGTTTTTTTTTTTTTGCTTTTTTCGATTGTCAGCTTTTTACAGAAAAAGACAACCGATTTTCAGAATTCGGTCTGTGTGATTTTATGTGTTACATACATCATACGGAAAGTATTTTTTTTATGCAATACTGAAACACAATATTCGCTAGTTCCACTTAAAACTTTATAATTACCTTTAGATTTGATACATATGCTAGAGAATTTCAAAAAGAAAACATAGCTCTACTCCTTACTCTTCTTGAATCAAAATTATATCAAGTAGTTTACAATGCCTTAAATACAGTATTATATTCCCATAACTTCTTTCTACATAAACTAGTAGTTATATTCGGTGGGTCGACCAAGTTTTTATATTTGTTTGCCATTTTTTCAGTATTTTGTTAAAGTTATAAAAAAAACTTTTTTATAACCTTTTTGATTATGTTCTTTTGTGCAATTTTTTCCAGTTCTTTTTCCTATTTTTACTACTATGAGCAATATAATTTAGACCGATGCACTGTGGGTTTAAATGATGACAAAGTGGAGTTTGATTGAAATTTAGAAATCAAGTTCTTATAATAAGATTTGATATCGGGAAAAATAGATAAAATTCTGCATCACTAGTTGTCAAAATCAATCAACTAAGTTGTTACCTTGTTTGCAGTGAGCTGTAAAAGTTACAAAATTTTTGCTGTTTTTTTTCAAAAAGTCAAAAAACTAAAATTCTTTGCGAAGTGAAGTGCTTATTTTTTTTATTGAATCTTTAGTATATAATAAAAACTTTGTTTACAGTTCTATTATTTTTTTTTGTTTTTATATACATTGAGATTATTTTTATGTTATTTTCAATTTGTAACGAACTTTCAACCTCCGTATATATACAAAAATAAAGCAAATCAGACATATTAGCAAAGTTGATACTAGTATTTCGATATGGCTAAAGATCTCATCAGCACCCCAAAGTTTTAGAAAAGCTAGAGCCTCCATAATTGCCAGAGCTTTAACAAAAAACCTATCAATCATCAATTTTGTTCGTTTTGTTTAAAAGAGCAACATTTTTGTTTACAAAAATTTTGTGTAAATATTTTTAATAATTTTTTTAAAAAATCGTCCAAAATGGGATATTTTGCACATTTAATAGGCTGTACTCATTAAGTTAGTTCACCTGTGGGGAATGAGGAGTCAATTGTCCTAAAAGTGACTGGTTTATAAAGAAGGACTTATCACAGGACTGGTATAATTAATACTGAAGTGGATTAAGCAGTGTCAATTGCCCTAAATTACCAATCTGTGACTGGTAAAGCGAGGACATACCACTTAACCAGAATGCTTATTAACAAGAAAAAGACAGTTGGCCAGAATTTTACCCATTGAAAGCTGTTTAGTTTTCGTTTATTTTGTACGAAATGGCCCTTTTGCAACAGTCTTGTGGTATGCCCATCTTTGGTTAGTCCTGTGGCATGCCACTATGTGGTTTAAAGCAGGACAAATGACCCCTCCTATGACAAGTCAATGTTAAAGTTGCCAGTTGTTTACATAGGGTAGGGTTTAGCAGAGGACCGGTCTCTGGCACGAAGGGACCGATTCTGTGCACATGCAGAACCGGTCCCATTCCCCATAGGTTTATAGCTGGGTTTAGTTTAGATTAGATTTTGAAAAAGTAAATGGCGTCAGTTTGTAATTACTAACTTTTTTGTTATTTTCGTTTTAGTGTTAAAAGGTCTGGTTGTCATTTATTGATTCAAACCGGTAATGTATTTGTTGTGTTTAAATCAGAGTTCGACAGTTTATGAACCACTAACATAACGTTTCTATCAAAAAAACCAATACAACGATCTCTATTGTTTCGTTCGTATTTATAAACACAACACAAGTGCTCAAATTCTTGTTTGTAATATAACAAACGGAACAAAACGAAAATGTTTCTTTCGTCAAACATTATAATTTAGTATTGGTTATTTTTTTGTGTTCATTCAACTTAAACATTAAAACGCGTTTTGTATGTTGTGGTTGACAAAATAAAGAAAATGATTTTAGACGATTTAATAAAATAATAATAAAATGAAATCGTAATAAATCTGTATCTTCTAAACTATTATAGTACATCTTGTAAAAATGTTTGAAAAATAGGCAAACAAAAGTATTTCTGTCTCTCTTGTAATATGACATAAACACTAAGAACGATTTACAAATAGTTTTGTTCCATTCCATAAACACAACAAAATCAAACTGTTTAAAATATTGGACAAACAGAACAAAATCGCTTAGTTTGGTCTCTCATCGAAAACTAGTTTGTGGAAGTTGTTGTGTGTTCTGTTTACAATCAAAATGAAATAAAGAAATTTGTGTTTATGGGTACTGTGCACAACAAAATGATTGTGTTGAGTTTCAGCAAAAAGCAAAACAGAACGACAGAAAACCGTTTTGCTTGTGTTTAATTTCGAACTTCTGGTTTAATATTGGGTATTTGGGTATTTTTGTTATTGTTTTTGTTAGATATATTGCGATTTTTTTTCGAGATGGGTATGTGAGTGATTTTGATCACTTAAGATCTGGAGAAAAAAATTTTGTCCCGAACAATTTACAGTAGGTTAAAAATGTTTTTAATACATTTAGCTAAATTCAAGTAATTAATTGCATTACCAATCACTATCAACAAACGATTTACTCAAGCTCTCGAATTTTATGCTCACGTACTAATTTCGAAAACAAAAGCTATGGCAAAAATATAGTTGTTGCATGCATTTTATGTGGTTTTGCATGCCTGCATACAAATTTTATTCAGGGGCCGTAATTATAAGATTTGCGGAATTATAATGATTTGGTCGCAAATGCATCCGCGAAAAGTCCAATGCAGATATTTTTAATAGGTTTCTTGTAAGTTCTGACCCATTTATAACTAGCATGAGTAAGAAATATGATCGAAAAAAATATATAATGTACCAACTTTAGAATTATAGTCAATATAGTTTTGGCAAATATTTGTGATGAAGATAATGATGAAGATTATGATAATGAAGATAGTGGTAAAGAATATGTTGATAACGAAGATGATGATAATACCGACGAAGTAGTGATGATGATATCTTGTTGAAGATTATAATAATGAAGATTAATAGTAATTTGGGTATTTTTTTTTTTTTTTTAAGAGAAGCAACACTCAGGAAATTCTTCCTATTAATTAATGTGTTGATTTCTTTAGAAAAAGGATAGTGGAGAGATGAAAGGTGGTAAAAGAAGAAGTGCAAACATGGCAACACTGTAATTGCGCGAGATGATAAGTCTTAGAGCAGTTGTCGCTCGCCACCTGATGTAGAGTTAGCGAATTTATTGAAGCTTTTTGTTTCATAGCCCCTGATTCATTATTTTACTTTGGTGGGGCTAAGTGATAAACTTGATAATACCGAATAACACAATTAATTTAATATTTTTTTATTATTTTGCTTCCAATTTCTTTCTAAAATACTGTGTTTTAATGTAATTATGATTATTCCTCAATAAAAAATTTTAATATTCTCTAACGTGACTTCCTTTAGATAAATTTTAACATTTATGGAATTTAGTTAAAAACAAAAATTGGATTTTGAATTAAATTTATGCTAATATAAATAAATATAACACATTAATTCTTTGAATTTTTTAATAACACTTTAAGTACGCTCTAATATCCACTTTTATTTATTAAGTTGTCGCTTGTCGTTTCAAAGTTACAGCCAAAATTGTTAACTAAGATCTTTTTTTCCGAAAAAACTAAAAAAAAACGCCTAACAGGTTAACATTTTTATTATTTTTTTTTTTAAATGCTATGTTTTTATGTATTTATGATAACTCATCAATTAAAAATAGGAAATAGGAAAAGACCTAACCACGTGCTTGATTACTAAGAAGACAAGAATGGAGCAAAATTGATTATTAATAGGTTTTTTGTTAAAGTTCTGCCTATTATGGAGGCTCTAGCTTTTCTAAAACTTCGGGTTCTGATGAGATCTTTAGCCAGATCGAAATACTAGTATCAACCTAGCTAATATGTTTGATTTGCATTATTTTTGCAAATATACGGAGGTTGAAAGCTCGTTATAAATTGAAAAAAAAAAAAAAATTTTAAGTTTTAAAACTACGCCTTCACTGAATTAATCGCCATTTTGGGTATCATCGAACCCACTGTGCGATGGTGATGTGCATATTAGAAAAGTTGTTGTTTAGTATTTTATTATTGTGTTTTGAAAATTTTTTATTTGTAAAGGCCCGACAAACAATACTCTTGTATTAGTTACTGCACAGTGTGAATGCAGTATATTTTCTTTTTAATTGTTTCTTCATGTTCTTAATCTAAAAAAAAAAAAATTAAGAACCAGGCAGAATAATTAAATTCTTAAAAAAATAAAGAAGAATAGTTACATGAAATGTACATTATTAAATAGTGTTCAAGATTTTCCAATGAGCAGAAAACTTACATATGCACTCTAAAAGTGCTTGTAAACTCACTACTGTCAAATATGTAACATTTTGTGTGATACTACGCAATATGAACAAGATTAGACATCAAATCTGTAAAATTGTATACACGTATTTGTGAGCAAATATAAGCGTATAATATATAAAACGCACTTTTTTATTTAAAAATACACATTTTGTGTCTACTATTGGTACATTGTGCTTAAAAAACAAATATTAGGCATAATATGTGTAAATTTATGAATGTTAAAAGGTATTTATGAATTTGTTAGAAATGGTAGTCATAAAAAAAAATAAACTAATAAAAATTAATAAAAACACTGATCGCATATTTTCGCAGTTTTCATCATATAAAAATCGAATTGTGGTTCAGGTTTTAAGTGCTGCTACAGCAGGGCCCCCTTTGAAGGAATGACGAGAGGTAATTCTTAATTACTATTTTAATTCAAGAGGAGTAGCGTTGTTTCTTACATTTATTTGACTTTCATAATTGTCATTATATTTTTCTCTTCTACAGCCTGGAGTCAGTGGAATCAGTGAAACAATATGCTAAAATGTCAACATTAAGAAATCTGTCTTAAAGAATGTATAGTGACAAATTAATTAATTGAAAAAAGTGCTTAATTTATTGCTAGAAAACTACTCTTAATGGACAGCTAAGGACCCGAATAAGCGTTGGGATTTGATGCTAAAGGTACACTCACAAGAAGTTTTCCATAAAAGTTAATCCGCATAGTTGTTTAAACTGAATATGTTTTTGAATTATTAAATAAATATATTTTTGAACTTTTATGTCTGTTGTTCAATAAATAAAACAAACAAAAAACGGACTTTCGGTAGTATTTAAAATATTGAGTTAAAATTTTCTATTTAAAGCAAAAAGATTTATATCATATGATGAATTTCTTATCAAATCCTATAAAATGGGCCCCGACCCTCTCAGATTTTGATGAAATTTTGAACACAGCTACATTTTTACTATACAAACACAACCTCTTTTTAAAAACTGCATTTTCGAAAAATTGTGGGCGTGGCAAGGTATCGAAATATTTGAAAAATGACGGTAATATGTACCTTTAAGCAGCGATTACTGCGGAATGGCTAAACCGATTTCAAAGATCTCGGTGCCATTAGAAAGATATATAAGTCAGCTTTCGAAAACATACACTGTAAAAATTTTATATTACACTGAAAAATTTTAAACTGGGAAAGCACTTCAAACGCCAAGTGTTTTTTCCAAAAAAAATTTTTTTCAGGAAGGTCTATTTAATATATATAACATATCTAAAACCTAAAATGGCTTTTTTTTTTCTTTTTTTTTTATTTTTTTAAGTAAATGCATCTCTTGTTAACTTCCTTATATTTTGATATCATTGTGTGACAAAAAAGAATAAAGTAGCTATACTTTGAAAGTTATACAGATTTTTTTGTAATTTTAATAGATTAGAACAAGAATCGTATTATCAAATTTTTCAGGCACCCCCAAAATATTGACTTACCCTTGGTAAGTTTTTTTTTATTTATACTTTTTTAGATTTAATATAGAAATTTGCGCATCTCATACTGTTGACTTTCGGATTATTTGCTAACTTTTAGTGAAGTTCCTTGTAAAGGTATAAAAAATATAAGCTTTGAGTTCCTGTAATAGTTTTAGCATTTTTATACCTTGCAAATATCTCTTATTTTGTTTTGATGTAGTCGTCAGCGTCTGAATAAGCAACTTCTATGGAGGTCTTATAAGTTTGTGAAGCCCACTGATAAAGGTCTTTCGCCGTTTGAATTTGGTTTTTATTTTTACAGTGTATATTTTCGAAAGCTAACTTAAATACCTTTTTAATTGTACCAAGATCTTTGAAATCGGTTGAGCCTAAACCGTAGTAATCACAGCCTAAAAGTACATATTATCGTAATTTTTCAAAAACTTCGATAACTTGCCACGCCCTTATATTTTCAAAACTGCAATTTCTAAAAATGAGGTTGTGTTTGTATAGGTAAAATGAAGCTGTATGCAAAATTTCCTCAAAATCTGAGAGGGTCGGCGTAATCAAGATCGTACAAAATTTGCCCTGCAGTCCAAAAGCAATGCCACAATCACCTTTCATCGATTGTTCCATGACAACATCTAAAACGATGTTAAAAAAAAGAGGTGAGAGCACACAACCTTGTCTCACACCTATTTCCGCTGGAAAGTTGTGCAGTACTCGACAGGATGCATTATCATATAAGCCTTTAACGAGCTGTATCAGTGGTTCTGGAATCCCTTTGCATATTAAAGCGTTCCATATGGCCGGTTGGTGTAACGTATCAAATGAACGTTCAAAGTCTATAAATAGGAAGTATAATGGAGATCTTCACTCAACAGATTCCTCTACTATTATTCGAAGGCTACATATATGGTCTACATATGATTTACCTCTTCTGAAACCGCATTGTTCGTTGCGAAGTGGGGATTTAATAGTTGTAGCAATATTACATTCCAAATAAATATTATTTCTTATTTAAATTTATTTTCATCGGGATAAACATTAATTGAATTTATAGTAATTAAATGTGCTAAAGTCCCAAAACTTATTTAACAAATTGTGAAAAGCAATCTGATGTAGGCGTGTCCCTATCCGGATTTCATTCCTGTCTATTATTTCGTTCCACAATATTTTATTGAAATTAAAAAAAAAAACTTTTTGTATTTTTCTGGTATTCTCTTGTATTACCACAAAAGAAATGATTGTTATTGTACACAGTTACAAACCGAATTTTATTTGAATAAATTGATTATTTCATAGTTCCATTTCCCTCTTTTTAATTTCCAGTACAGAGTTTTTGCTTTATTAATCGAGTATTTGTAGTTCCAAATAAAATAACGTCCAATACCATCTACTTATGGTTTCGGCCGAATCCCCACCAATCCTTTTTCTGGGTGTAGTAATGATCGGTATACCCAACCGCATCAAAATATACAAATTAGCACTGAAAACTAACAATGTGTAGTATCGATATATTTTCAATATTAAATTCTTAATAAAATGTCAATGAAAAGTCTGGTCTGGTAACATTGTGAAATAGAGACGAAGGAGATTAGAAACATAAACAAAAATCAAAAAATAGAATATTTGTGTTGTTAGTGTTGTCACTTCTGAGTATAATATACAATAACAGAAAAACCTTATAGGAAAGAAAACTGCAATTTAGCTGCATTAGATTCGTGTGATCGCTAAACGGTCATGACTTGGTATTGTTACGTTTGTAATGTAAGACTAGAGCAGGTTTGATTCTTACAGCCGCAGTTTGTTGAAAATTTTATCATATAGAAACAATCTGACAATTATAAGACACAAATAATAATACAATTTAAATGGGAAATCACTGATGAGCCTGTCTATAAGAAGGCAGAAACTAGCCTGATTTAAAAATTAATAGTGTTTATAATTTTAAGAGAAAAACGTTTATTCTTCTTCTTAACCTCAACATTTCTCAAAAAAAAAGTATTGAATTTTTTTTTTTTTTTTGATAAAAAAGAAACTAGAATAAATACAACAAACTTAATTAATAAGAAAAAAAGCTGAAGAACATAAGCTTGGCTGAAAGGAATTGTTTAGGTTAGTAAAATTATGAAAATAAGTATGATTTAAATTTCCTAACAAAAATATTTGTGTTCCTTATTTAGAATCTAAATATCGCTACAAGTGGAATCTAAATTCAAAGCACGAACATATTTCAAAATTTCCATGGAGATTTCATTAATATACTAAAGAAATCTGAGAAGGAAGACTATTGTAGATTCAATTATGAGAGAGCTTGCAGTTTTCAAAGATTTTAAGATTTAAATATTAACGCTGTATTTATCACGATAATTTATTTTTTGAAATTTTTTTTTTTTTTTTGGTATTTTTTACATTTACTCATTACATACTAATTGTTTATTTTTATATTAAAAAAATATAATAAAACAGAATAATATTGGAAACAGGGCGTAATTCAACTCTAAAGTAATAATATAAATAATTCGGTCGGAAGTGCTGAGTATGCTTTTATAGTATGGTAGACATAACTGCAAATGTCGAAAGGGCAATAGGATCTAAATGGGGTCTGAATACCACTATGACACACTGGCTATACATTAGCGTTGTCCGACCTATACTGACGTACGCATCTGTCGTATGGTGGACATCGATGAGATTTGGCTCGTATGTGAGCCTATTGCAGACGGTACAGCGAATATGCTGTTTGGGCATTAGTGGTGCAATGAGAACCACATCTACTAGGGCTGTCGAGACTATTCTAGTAATTCGCCCAATTAAGGTACAGGTGAAGTACGAGGCCGCATTGACTGTGACGGGGCTGAGGGCTACCGGGGAATGGGACAGTAATGGCGATATTACCGGGCACCGTACTATTTTGTATCAGTTGCCAGGGCATTGCGCCCCAGAATGGGACTGCGACAGGATTTTAGAGAGGTCTGTCACGACGCTCTGTGACACGTTAATTTCCGACAGGGAACCATGGTTAAATGGACCTTTTTGGGGAACCATCCGGGGATCCATTTTTACACGGATGGATCGAAACTGGATGGGAAAACGGGTCTGGGCTTCTGTGACGACGACTTCAATGTACGCAAATGCTTCCGTCTTCTTAACCATAATACCGTACTAACGCAGGTGAATATCATGGGCTTTATCTACGGACTCTGTGGGATCAATGACGATACTCAGGTGTAAAGGGGAAATTAACGATTTCTCTGCACGGGGACGCAATGAGATTATATGGGTGCCGGGACACTGTGGTATAGCGAGGAATGAAGTGGCTAATGATTTTGATAGCGGAGAATCTTCCCTGGAATAAGTCACTTTGGGGAACGCTAAACCTTTTCGAGCTCTCAAGGCGGTGCTGGTGGACTGGGCTGACACCATGCATAGGATCATCTTGGAAAATGCGGGTGTTGACAGGACTACGAGTATTCTCTGGGGCAACCCGGACACGGACAAGACGAGGGAAATTCTGATTCTCAGTAGAAAGGAGCTGAGCCTTTTGATGGAAATCCTCACGGGACACTCGACACTTAGGGTCCACCTCCACCGTATTGGTAGACGAGGAGACCACTATAGGGAACGAGGAGACCACTATAGGGAACACTATCTCTGTGAATGCCCAGCAATTGCCGGGATCCGGGTCGAAATACTATCCAGTGACCCAATATCCACATTGGGGGATCTTAGGGGCATAGAATGGAATAAGTTAGAGCGCACAACAAGCCTTCATTCTGGCATAAGTGTAAGTCCTCAGCGACTTGAGTCGGATTAGGGAAGCATTTTCCCTTCTCCGAATCCTCTTTACGACCTAACCTAACCTAACCTAATGTCGAAAGCTGTAACCGAATAATGTGAAAGTACGAGCAAGTTCCGAAATTCGGTTGGCGACAAATTCGGTTCTCGCAACGAATCTGTTCTCTGTGAGAAGGATCTAATAATTATTTGTTTTCCACTTCTTTTTAGCTTATGAATGCCACTTCAAAGTGACAAACCGATAAAATAACTGTAAATTTTTTAAATTAATGTCCGTTAATTTATCTGTTGGAAAATTTATTGGAAAATTGTTGAAAATTTTAAGTAAAAACAATTTGGAGACGTTAAAAATTGTTTAAAAAAAAAATACTTACAGAAAAAATTTTGCCATATGCCAACTAAAATTCGGTTCCTACGTCGGAAATCGAATGGTACAACTGAATATTGAAGTTCTCTGCAAATTCTTCAAACACAACTGAATTTCAATTGAAACACCTAAAATATTCAAAAATTGCATTTGAATATGGTTCTGTTAACTGAATTTATTGATTGTAGCCACCAAAATATACGTTTCAATTCGGTTGGCACTTTATTTTTTCTCCTTGTAGTATAAATACTAGCACTATGTTTTCAATGAAAATTTTATTTACCAAAAATCTTATATATCTAAACCAAAACTATACATGTATGCGTGCAGTATTTATCTCTATGGAAATCATTGGATATTTGTTTTTTTTTTTTTTGTTTTCTTTTGACACCTTTACATTTTCTCAGGAGCATTGCACACATTTTATAACACTTCATTTTCAATTATAGCAAACAACATTTTTCGGTTTTTGCAAGAAAGCATTTATAGATTAAATACACACCTACGTCTGTGTACCAATAAACACCCACTAGTTTTAAGTACAAACTACTACATGCATTTTGAATAAAAAATGTAGCAACAGGTTGGAAGAATGCTATGAATTCTTCTTAAGTTAACAGCTACCAGCATAAGTATACACTTAGTAATGTGTAACGATAGTGTCATCAAATATCATAGAAATCTATTTTATTGATAAAATTGGAACATATTTTATAGAAAGAAGAAGGGAGCTAAATAAATAGTATTCAACTTCGTTGTTTAAAATGTAGGTATTTCATACAAAATATATTGTTTTTGAAATGTTTACAATTGTGATTCTAATACAAAAATACTAAAAACTAAAAAAAAAATTAAATGCCAAAAAGGCGTTGATAAAATAATAAAAATTTAGCTTTGTCTGTGCTACAGGTACGTACAGAATTCCGTCAGGAAACTTTTAAAGACCATCAGATCAAGCTTTCCAATTCGGTTAATCGATTAACCGATTCATCGATAAATCGCCATTATTTCGGTTAATGTCGAAACAAATAACTTAAAACTCAAATAATTATTCGATAGATCGATTAGCCAGTTGATTTTTTATATGATTTTTTTTTTTTAACTTGCCAGTTTTCATAACTTTGGATAAAAACGTGACAAGAAAAACGTATGAAAAAGAAACGCTATATAAAATGTCATCCGGGCAATGTATTCTATTAGATAGACATTTTTTAATCTGTTTTGATTTTTTAAGAAACTCAAATTTTTATTCTGTTTGGATTAAAAAAAAAAAACTCAAATTAATGTTAGCCAACATTTCAATGTATTTCAAAACAAGGTTAAATTTGTTTGGAATCGTTGTCACATAACTGTTAACCAATTTACTAATTAATTCTGTGGGAATCCGACTCCTTCTCCCTCGAGTAGTTTTTATAATCGGTTCCCAACCACAATAATTTTTAAATATGTTCCAGTGAAAATGTTAGATCAAGCAAGCTAGAACCAGTTTCAGAATTTGTTTTAGTGAGTACTTCGAAACTCGTTCTTGGAAACTCTCATGTTTTGAAAATGGTAACAGAAAACAGTGTAATTCTTTGGATTTAATTCTACTGAACATATACGATAAACAGGGCAAGTTTAAAATGACAAAAAAGTTAATGCATACTATCACAAAAATAAAGCAAGATTGTCACAAAAAGGCAGAAATTAAAATACAATTCCAAAAATTGTTTAAAATAACAGATGATTTCAAGTTTTTTGTATAATATTTTCAAAGTGCTAAATTGTTGTCATTGTAAATAAGAATGAACTTAAAAGTAATAAAATTTTGTTGCTTTAAAAGAAAATATTCCGAAATTTGTTTTTTAAAAACATTTAATTTTTACATTCAACAGAATTTTTTAACGAAAGTCCTAAAAAGGCATAACAAAAATGGTTTCTTATGGTAAGTATTCATAGAAAGTAATTTTTAAAAAATAATTGCAAAAGTGGCATTTAATGCCAAATGATAAATGACAGAAAAAAACTTGACCTGCCGATAACATTTTGTTTTTTAACGTCCCTTAAACTACATTTACACTGAACCCCAAAAATCATATTTTCGTTTTTCAAGTTTTTGACTTAAATTCTATATAGAAAACTTGGCAAAAACGAATATACGTATTTTGGCGTTAGATATGAGTGTAGCATTAGATTTCTTCAATATAAAATTCCATTATTCTAAGACATATTTCATTAAAACATCGCACGGTGCTTTGAATCAACCTCAATCAGTACTTTCTAAACCACCGAGGTCAAAGCAAAAAAGCATTGTGTTTGGAATTAACCCATATATATATACATTTCAAACGATTAATCGCGATTAAACACTACATCATTACATTAACTCGAAATCAGGTTAATGTTTAAATGAAATTTTAAATAAAATATATCCATTTTATGTGAATAAAAAAACATAACATAAAAACGTGATACACTTCCGTCAAATTTTGCATATTTCACAAGGCGAATATAATATATTCGCTTTGCTGTAAGAATATTAACCCACTTGGCGCAACCGTCCTTTTAAAAGAACATCTGACCAATGCAAAAAAAAAGCCGTGCATACATGCATTTCTGTACATATTTTTTTATATTATTAGTGTTTATGCTTTGTTATTTAGCTTCGCAGCTCGAAAGCGTCAGTTGGTGAAAGCAGTTCCGGGTATTTTAATTGGTTATTGAGAGCTTTGCGAATAGTGATTTTTTCTAATAGTGCGTAATGGAAAAAAACATGTAAGTAAATCATTTACATCCAGTTAATTGTTATTTTTTGTTTAAAAATTAAAAAACGTGTAACATCTTAGTTAAACAATAAATAAATGTTAAGCTTACGTAATGCTGTATTGCAGCGCAAAGTGTACTGTCTTTGGACAGTACTTTTAAAAGGACTTCCGATTCTGGAAAATATATAGGTTTAAAAAAAAAGTTATTTTTTAAAAAATATTAAGAACCCTATAAAGATTTAAGTTTCGAAATAAAAATTTAAGTTTAAAAAAAAAAAATCCGGCGCTATATGGGTTAAAGAGTACATTTGTATTAATCTCAAATTAATTTTCTTTTCAGTAAGTTATTATGAAATAAGCAGCAATGTCATCTTTAAAATTAAATTTCGTATTGACCTCCATGACGTATGAGTAATATTAATTATACTCTTCTCCATATACGGCACACTTAAACGTATGAGTTATATTAATAATATTATCACTCATACGTCTAGTACATACATCTAGTAATTCATATACAAATCATGAGGGTATTCATATTATTTTAAAGAATATTATTATATTCAATTTTATTTATTTTTAATAAACAAAAAAACAACTGTTAAAATAACATTCTAAATATAAAATCTTCTCAATCCCCTGAGTAAGGCTAGCATAAATTTGTAATTTTGTATTAAAATATTTTCCATTGAAAATAGTATTATCAAGGTCAAAGAATTATATTGTTTAAAAAAAATATATATGTATATATGTATATTACTATAAGAAGAAATAAATATACTTTTCATATTATGGACGTGAAGTATATATTGCATACAAATCTATACAATTATTATGTTTTATAAAGTTCGCGACTCCAGCAATTAATATAAGGAGAAATTTCATATGCCTTAGTGGGCAATAAACAACAAACATATTAACTTGTATATCATAGCGTATGAAATTTTCCTGTATATTAATTGCTTCCTTAACTTGACGAACATCATTTTGGATGAAGTTTTTTTCGCACAGCTTAAATATAAAAAAAAGTTACCACTATGAAATAAAAATGAAAAGACATGACTTATTTTGTACATTTATGATGACTTTTAAACCGTCAATAAGTATGATACGGTTCGAAGGACCAAATCTAAAGGTGGCTTTTCTTCTTTAAGCCAACTTTAGGGAAGGGTGTTTTTTGTAATTAAAATAGAAAACTTTGAATTTTTCATTTGCGAAATGCAACATGAGGTCCTTAAAGCCTCTGGGTTTATGATTGTCAAAGGTATAATTATTTTTATGTACAAAACTTAAATATATACAACCGTGGTGGTTGTTTTCTAATGAGAGCAATTCAAGAGAGAACTCATAAAATAGATCAAATAAACTAGAACTGTTTGTAGTTCAATAGAACTTGAAAGAGGGCACAAAGGACATAAATTCAAGCTACAAAGTAGCCATCTGTGATATTAAGTTAGGATGTGTTTTTATTATTGAATTCGTGTTTTTTGTTGTATGTTGTATGTTACATGGTAAATGTAAAATTATTTATAAAAAAAATTTGAATGTAATAATATCAAAACTTACGAATCCCCAGAAAAAGTCGACAAATAATCGACGAAACGTCGGGACGAAATGGTAAACAAAATTTAGTTTTTATTTACATGAATATTAAAGGTCTTATTAGCTCAAAAAAAATTAACAAAGTTATGAAAAATTGGCCAAAATACAATCAACACAAAAGAAAAGTTTTCTGTTGAGTTAAAAATAAAGAAAAATGCATTTATTTTTCAAATTTTTATTTTATTTTTAACTTTTTTTTACATCTGTTCAAAATGATTTGCTACACTTAGAATACTATGTAGGTAAAGACTACTGCAAATAGTAATTAAAAACAAATGAAATTTCACTTAAGGAAATGACTACTTACGTTTCAGTAAATTCAACTAACATTGTCATTTGTTTTTTAATGTTCAAAAAATGAAACACAATGTTAGTAAAAACTAAACACATATGCAGAAAAAATAAACAAACATTTACTTGTTTAATTCTTTTAAATAACAAAAAACGAATGTAGAAAATTAATGTAAAATCATAAAACAGTAATTTTAGGTGGTTTGTTTTTTTAAATGAACTACAACGTTAATCAAAAATTTAATTTGTTTCACAAATGACTGACATATATATTACATAGAAAAAACTAAAAACGGGTTTTAATTAAAAATTTATTGAATCAATTAACGTTTGAATTGATTTTGCATATATCACGGCAATGATATTAAGCTACAGTGTATGAAAAAATAATTTGAGAACTATGTTTTAAATAAAATATGTAGTTATAGATTTACAAGTCAATTAAAATATTTTTTGATTCAATTAAATATTTGTTTATAAACAAATTTTATTCAAATCAAATCTTTTATTAGAAATTTCAGGTTGATAATTTTTTCTATGTAAAATAAAGAAACTGTATTCCAACCCACACAACTACATATTCTTAAAGCATAAGTTCTCTGAGTGTACCATTTACCGATTTTATTTTAATTTATTTAAAGTTTCAGAAAAGTTTAACCACAGAAACGGAATATTGTAGTTTATTTGTTTCCATTGTAGGTATTATAAAGTTAAATTATTTTTTCCAAAAAAATATTCAAAAAATTCGTGTTTGTTTCTAAACAAAATTATTTCAATTCAAATTCCAAGAAACATTATAAACAAAGAAATACGAGTATTATTAATTAGTACAATATTAAATGTTAAGACATTAGTGTCGTCTGTACGTTTGAGTATTGGTACTAGTGTAAGCTTTGTAAATTATTTGAAGGGCTTATTGTAAAAACTTGATAAGCCACATTTAATTTTTGGTTAGTTTTCGCCTCTTAAAAAGGGAATACATTTAGGAAATATGGCTATTACAGGACTTTTACACTATATATATGTGTAACAAGTGTTTAAGCCAGGCTTCATTCAAAATTTATTCAACGGATGTCTAGAAGACAGCGAAAACTAGAAAATTGTAAATGTGGCTTATCGAGTTTTTACAATAAGGGCTTCATTTGTTGTTTATGATTTTGTAATACAGTGGTCTAAACCTATGTTTTCGTTAAATGTACAATATTAGATTTTCAGAAGATACTATCCAGAGGACAGCGAAATATAGAATATTAACAAATAAAGAATAAAATATAATAAAAAACTGAACTCGAGCTTGAAAATTTATTTATTGAAATTGCAAAAATTACCACAAATGTGTGTGTGTGTGTGTGTGTATACATTTTGTAGAAAAGGAAAACTAAGAGATACGAAAAACTGAAATAATTTCAAATAACTGAATATAACTTTTATTTCTACTGATCTATAGTTAGAATTTGAACATTTATTCTTAACATACTATTCTTTTGTTCTTACGAATTGGTTTGATATTTAAACAATATTTAAAAATAAATAAAAATAAGCCTTTGATTTAAATTAAAATTAAGTAGACCGGATTTTAAGTGATTAAACATTTATGTTAAATTACATTTTCACTTAATTCAACTGCATTCTTAAAAAAATGGTATGACTTTGAGGGCCAGTTTTGAATAATTAAGTAAAATATAACCAAATTTTGAATGATAGAAATATAAAAACCATGATATAACAAAAACTGCAAATGAAAAAAAAAATTGTTTGGCAGATTTTGAAACAACGACATTCTATTCAAATATATATATTTGAAAGATAGGTTCCGCAAAAAGCTTAAAATTGTTGAGTAGTGTAATTTTTATTTAAACTCAAGGTAAAATAAAACATTTAATCCCTCAAATTTAAGGTCTAACATTTTTAATATTAACATTTTACGAAAATTCTTCTTTGCAATAATTAATCCACACAGCAAAAACTTAAAACCTAAAGTGCAACAGGTTTAAATCCTTGTAGTATTTTATATTTTCTGTTCACAAACGACAAAACAAATTTAAAAACTATACCACCCAGAAGGCTCCTACCCTTGTGCCGACTTAGTATGATCAGACACAAAGAACTACGAATTTTTGGTTTTGTTCTTTGTTAAATGCCAGTATGATTTTTATGAAAAAACCACAACAATATAAGTAGAGGATAAAGAAGAAGAAATGCATTTTCTCATTTAGGTCAAACCTTATGCGGATTTAACATGAATTTTTTTTTAAAAGTGAGTGAGTTGAAAAAGGAAAAGCCTTTTGAATAAAGTGGAAATATGTAAAAGAATCCCAGCTAACAATTTGGTCAGCAAATATTTTTCATAAGCAAAAACTTAAATAAAAATCATATTTATTACAACCATTTTTTCTGTTAAGATTATGCGTACATTTTATATCTTCGCACTTAAAAAAATTCCAGGAAATTTTTTCTGTTTAAAAGAAGAAGATGTAGAAAAACTTGTTTTATTCAATCGGCTCAATCACCAATGATTTTTGTTTGAAGTTATTTCGAATTTTGTGAACGTGTTCCGGAGCTTTAAAAAGTGTTTTGCTTCAGATTTATTGTGGTGTTTGTAAATATTGCAAAACATATTCACTCTTTGAGTTTGAATTTTAACGTCTTTTTCGGATAATTGCAATTAATACTATAATTAATATGCAATTTTATTTAATTTTAATTGTGAAAGGCGTGGTAGAGAATAATGAGTGTATTTTCTAATATTCATAACTACATTGTAAATTTTCAATTTTCTGAATCAGACTGCGCTGTTTCTGGTATTGAACCGTCGTCAGTCACCCTTTTTTTTTTTTTTTTGAATAATGTAATAATTGTTATGTTTTATTTGTTCTTTGTTTGTTTAGAAAATCCATTAATAAACTAATAAGCTTCCTTTATAAAGTTGGTGGACCGTTTTTGTATATTTTTATGATAAAAAATGAAAAATGATTATATTTTTTTAACAATTTACATATGTTATGAAAAAAGCATTTTTATGAACCTCTTTGTTAGGTGAATTTTAAAATATTTTTATATTTGTTAAACTTGTACATTACAATGCAAACAAAATGTGTGTGAAATTACAAAAAAAAATAATAGATATGAACACAAAATATTTAAATAACTAATTTACAAATTAATGTCTGCAAAAATACACACAACTGATAGCAACCTTCAGGTTTGGAAACATGTTTTTAAATTTATAAACCTGTTCACCTTTAAAAAGTTGTAAAATTACACAGTAATCTGCATGTTGGGAAACATGTTTTTAAATTTATAATCTTTTTTACCATCGAATAATAAGTTTATTCGATAAAACAATAATGTTTATAATTTGAACAGGTTTTTATTGAAAAGTGTTCGTTTACACAAATACACTGTAAAAAATAGTAAAAAGAGAGAGTAAAGTGACAGTTTTATGACAAAGAACTTACAACATTTCACTGGATACATTTTTGCCTTTAAAAATTTGTAAGAAGAAAAAAACATATGATTAAAAAAATATTCTTGTATCTTTAGTTAACAAAAACTGGACTTTACTGGAAAAGTAATCGAACGGACTTAATAGTAATTAGCTATCACAATAAAAAAGAAAACCAAAATAATGATGTATTTTAAATTCTTTTCATAAATATAATTGGAAAATGTATTAAAATAGCTAAGCCACATTTAAACGTTCAATGGACGAAAAAATTGTGTATAAAATAATAGCTAATACTGTAATCCGGCGACAAATTATGGAAAAAGAAAGCTTGAGTCGCTCATTGTGTGCCTTTTCTCCTTTGCATTGTCAGCATATCGTAAGATTTTAGTGTAATATTTTGTTAATATTTATAAATATAAACAAACTAAAAAAAAATATTTTTTTTTATAAATTGCAGAGACCAAAAATGTTCATTTTTTCTATTTTTATTAGAAAAATACAATAAAAAATAAATTACGCACATTATGAGTAAATATACACACGTTATGTGTATTGCACCATGTTGCTATAAGTTTTGGTACATATTTGTGTGTACCGACTTACAAACATAGAATAAATTTACCTAAATTATAGCAGGAAACATTATTGCTACTTTAACAGAAATTAATTAGATTGTATAAGTAATATGTTTTTGTATAATGTTATATTAAATAACATATGACTGTATATGATCATTTTTACTCTGGAAGAAGAAATTCTCACTAATTTAGGGTTGACACTAAATTCAATTCTTTCTTTATCTACTCAATGTAACTTAACATACTTTTCCAATCTAGTCTAAGTTTATGTACAGAAAAGGAATATGAAATCAAAACAATTTTGAAAAGCTTAAGTTATTCGCGGTTTTGAAAAAAAAAAATTTAAATTGTAAAGTTTTCTGAAAAGATGTAAGTAAAAATCTAACTTGTTTCCATCTTATATAAACAAATTTCACAAATATGAGCCTAAGACTTTCTTTTAATAAAACATGGATATGTCAAAAACATGGGCATAACGCATATTAAGCATACTTTTTACACTCTTACTCTTACGCACTTGCAGTTTTTAGTTTTGAGAATTTTTGCAAATAGCGTACGGGCAAAGTGACATGTCCCGGACAACACGCAGGATATGTCCCAAGGTGGAGCTGACACGTCGACGACAATTATATGAAATGACGTTGCCATTGGAGGTGACGTATTTCCACATTCCGGGCACCGGCTGTTAAGTGATATGTCTAAAAATATAGTTTTTAATTAAAAATAAAAAAATATTAATAAATTAAAAAAAAATTTAATGAATTGATGATCCCACAACTTCCTGATGCTGGCAAACAGAAAATTAACCGTTTATATGGGGATGTTTTAATACACAGAGAGAATTTTATGGACAAGTTTTAATGACATTTTTTAACTAAACTCATGTGGATTTCTTCATAATCTATATGAAAAATTTCTTGAACTTTATGAAAACGCTTCATAATTTTAATGAAACTGTTTTTCATGAAACTTTTTCATTAGTCGTATGACATTTTTAATAAATAATATTAAATTTTTCACTAAATTTTATGAAAAACTGTATTCATTTAATAAAAAGTTTCAATGGACGAGTTTCAGTGACATTTCATAGATCTACTGCAAAGATTCATTAATATAATGCAGATAGTTCTCTCAGTGTACAAACGAAAAACAAAACAATTAATACAACAGCATGAAAATGTTAAGGGGAAAAAAACACACTAAAACATCAAAATACAGTTAAAGTTCAGTGCTGTCCGCAATAAAAATACCTAAAAAAGGAAGAAGTGAAAAAACAGTTCTGCAATTGGTCCCGGGATATGTCCTACACATACCCTGGATATATATAACTCACGTACTGTAACTAAAAGCTAGTAGTCTTTCAAATCGTTTGGTTGTTTATTAAAAATTTGTTTGGAATTTGAAAAGTAAATACAAAAAATATTAGCTTTAGCTGTAGCATAAATGCCCAACAAAAAAAATAGTGCTTACACATAAGCGCTTACAGAAAGCATTATTTAACTACAAAGCGCTTCCAACGCAATCAGAAGGAGTTTTGGGAAGCACTACAGAATACCTTCCCTAATTGCTTTATAGTATGCAAGGCGGTGAAGCGCTATTTTGGTAGCATACAGATGTAGTTACTGCTTACCATATCCATATTCTTTAAGATTACCGTTTTTAAAAACATTGCGCATATAAAAGAAAGCTAACAGTACTTGTTAAATAGTAAATCTTCTTTTCATCGGTCAGGGAACCAGTTCGTTAAATATAATTGACATTATTTAACCCAAATAAATGGCAAATTATACTAATTCAATAATACGTCCTACCGGTATCGGTATATGTCGTCTTAGGGTAACTGATTCGACATTTTCCGTAGGTTAGTTACTCGCAAACAAAAAAGTAAGCAGATTGAATTTTCTTAAACGAGTTTTTTTTTGAAATTTTCAACTGAACTAATGAAGTTTTCATCACAAAGTTAATAAACAGTTTCTTAAACTTTATAAAAAGTGTACAAATTATGTAGTATGTGTCATTTTTCTAACTCAGCCTGTAAGCTGGTGCAGTCATATCTCAGTGATAGATCGCAGTTTGTGTCAGTTGATGGTAGGGAGTCATTGACCTTGGAGGTTACTAGTGGTGTACCTCACGGGATCAGTAATTGGCCCCATTTTGTTTATGATGTACCTGAATGATTTTGTTAATATTTTTGATAATAACTCAATTGAGACATTTTTATATGCTGATGATGTTCAGATTTTGTTTTCATCAGATAAACAATTTTTAGATGTGTTTAAAGACAACATTGATTTTTTTTCTTAGCCAAATAAATATAAATATATATAAATATTAATCCTGTTTAAACTCGGGCAATGTGTTTTGGTTTAGATTCAAATGACTTAAATATATCGTTGGATAATGTGGGGCTAAATTTCGTCTCTGAAATGAAATTCTTAGGCAGTTTTATAGATAATAATTTGAGTTTTGCAAAACACATTGATCATATATGTTCCCGAGTTAATATTACCATTAGATGGTTATATTCATTAGATTTATATTTGCCTCTTCGCGTGAGGAAGCATATTGCCAGTTCACTGCACATGTCGCAGATTATTTATGCTATGGAAGTATTTTCAGGTACCAACAGCTGTGTTCTAAGAAGGCGGCATCTTACTTCTTACCATATTATTAGATATATTTATACACTGAGATTAAGGGATCATGTGTCTCCCTTTGTAATGGACTTTGTTGCGTTTTCTTTTGAGAATTTTATTAAATTGAGAATTTTGTTGCTTTTTCGAAAAGTCGTTATGCGAAATTATCCCGAGTACATTAGAAATGATTTTAGATTCTCTAGATCAAGTAGAAACGCTCAGATAATATGTCACCGTATATCTACGTATGAAAGATCTTTTCATGTACGTACAACTAGGGTGTAGAATATCCTTTTCATAGATTTAAAATGATTTGCATTCACAGATACCACCTTTAAGCGTAAACTAAAACAACATTTTGATGCTCTTTAATTGATTAACTTTAGAAATATGAAAATTAAAATAAACCAAACTTAATTGTATTATCAAGTATTAAATAAGCCAAGTACTGTGGATATCCGTAGGAGCATTTTGATTCTCGGGGATTTCAACGTTTTTTTAAATTTGTATAGACTTTTTTTAACAAGATTTTTGTAATATTTCATCAATGTTATTGTGTATGCTATTTTATATAGTTGTAATAACTTTATTATAAAGTATAATTTTTCGTGTTCATAGTTAACCTGTGTTTTCATGGGGTCACAATTGACCCTCGTATTTTAAAAAGTCAAAAATCACAAAGATGACATAAAATTAATTTTTGTTTATGTTTCTAATTGCAATTTATTTACATTTTAAAATTAACTAAAATTAATTATTTAGTATAAATTCAGATATTTGTATTCACATTTAAATTGATTTTTTTGTACATATTCAGGAGTATTTTTGAAAAACGTATTTTTAATTTAATAGTGTAATTTTTTTTGCATCCGATACTCATCTACAATTTGCATTATTACTTGTTTTTCCTCCTCGTTTCGTCACAATACTTTATTGTAGTCCTCCATGAGCTTCACTGCCCGTTCTGCAGTGTCATTAACAACCTTTAATTTGTTAACGTGGGTCATATTTGACCCCAGGTTAACATTTGTTAACTATCAACAGAAAAAATTGTATTTTATAATAAAGTTATTAAAATCATATAAAAAAGCATATACAAAAATATTATTAAAACCTTGTTTTAAAGTAAAAATGTAATAAAAGAAAAAACATTGAAGTCCCCGAGAATCAAAATGCTCTAAAAAAAATTTGCCAACGGATATCCACAGTACTTGGCTTATATAAAACTTGAGATGTGTTTAATAAAATTCTTGATAGCAAACACTAGGTTTTTGATTTTTGTTGAATAAAATTTTCAAAAATAAAAAAAAAGTCACTTTGAGGTACACCCAAAATATTTATTAATTTTTTTGACACAAATTCAGGGTAAGTTAGCGATTTTCTGGGAAAGTAATATTTTTATTTTTCGACCATTCAACGAAAGACAAGCCTAATGTATTATATTATCTGTAACTTACGTGTGTTTGTTGGCGAGGGTGGTTTTTGTGTTTTTCATATAAAAGTACTACTAAACTACATTTTTTATTTAATAAAGATACCGCCCATGCGCTTAACCGTATTTCCTTTTACATCCATTTATCAATTAACCAAAAGGGTTTTATACACTTTGTCTAATGAAAAATTAATGTAGTTGAGTTTGGATTTTACTTTCTTTGTATTTTCTCCTATTTTGGTTGTATTTTAGGTCTGATTTTTTATTTTATTTTAGCGATAATGTGTCAATCAAACCAATTCACAGTGGGATATATCCCAAAATGTTTGTAAATAATTAGAGCGAATGCAATGAAATTTAGAACATGCGACTTCACATCGAGCTCAAGTTTTGATTTTGAAGCTTGCAAACTCCCCGCGGGCGGCAATAATCCAATAATCACAATCCAAATACATCAGGCGACTTATTGGGCATTTTTTGATATAGATAATTTTCTTTTGTCTATTAATATAAAAAAGGCTATGCACCTATTTCCAGGCACGTATCCAGCACAAGATTTTTGGGAGGGAAGTTAAGAGTATTTTGATAATATTTTTATTTTTTTTATAGAAAATTTTTAATTTGGGGAGGAAATGTCCAAATTTTCCTCCCGAATAAAGTTATATATGTTGCAATCTATTAAAGTGTTTAGTAAGTAAAACAACGTATTTAATTATATCTAATTTACACAGAAAAATACAAAATCTATTAATTTACACTTCCCTACTGTATACATTTACTCTTTCATTGCATTTAAGTATTTTAGTTACTAAAATCTGACAGGTATCGAAAGTACACAACTTGTTAATAGGAATACATGGTTAACCAAATTTTCTATAAAAGAAACAAAATTTACGTAAAATTCGTTTCCCTTCATTCTGGAGCTAATCGATGGGTTAAAAAGTAAAAAAATAAATGTTATGACTAATTTGATAATAATCTTTTTAGTTTGTTATTATTGAAGTTAAATTTGACACATGGTTACGTTTGAAATCAATTGCAATTGAGTATTGTTTGAAGTGGCCATCAAGAGATGTAAATTTGCTGTTGTTTATGCAAACACATAAGAAATCGTTACCAAAAAAATCACAAACCAGTTGAAAAAACCGCCATAAAAGTCGTCCGCCACCTTTTCGAAAATTAAATAGAAAAACGAGTTCAACAATCGCCTCGTTCGGCGAGAAATCGTCATATCTGGCAACCCTGGCCAAGACTCCCTCATACATTTTTCAGTCCATTTTATGTGTGAGTATAATTGAAATGTATTGTGGCTCTCAGTGATCGTAGTGATCGCTTGGCAAATGCTATAATCACCACCAAAGAGTAACTTTTTTCAAGAGATCGAATAATTCGGACCTGCCTCGTAAAAAAAGCCGAGCTCTGCTCAGCTCAGTAACAAACATTTTCGCTTTAAAATAAGTCGAGTAGCAACATTTTATAGAAAATATGTGTCGAGTAGCAACATTTTGTTGAGACCTTTTTCTTGGGAGATTTACATATTGATATGTTTAATTTATAACATAAAACCTATATCAAACCAAATTATAATTAAATAAATATGCCAAAAGGTTTTTTTAGTATGTTTAGTTTGTAAGAAATTGTATAGAATTTTATAAAAATATTTTTTAAACTTTTTGATGATATTAAGCGTTTACAAGTAAACTATATTCTTTTGTGTTTTGTGTTCTTTTTTTTCTTTAAATTTTTTGTTATTTAAATTAAAAACTTGATTTGGGCCACGTTAACATATGCCGTACCGTGTCCCAAAAAAATTTTTGTTTTTTTTGTCAAGCGTAATATTAATGCTTATCTGGTAAAGTATTTTTGAGATTTTTTTCATAGTTTTCAGAAGAGGCACAAAGATTTTCCCCAAAAACTTGGTTTTTAGAAGTTATTTATATTATTTCTAACTTGGTCAATAACCAAATTTTCATAGCTTCTGAGTCAATATTGTTAAAGAAAAATCTCAAAATTTTATTTTAATGTACCCAAACCATATTCTGTGCATATTCTTCGGTAAAGCTTTCGTAAATTTACATACCATATATTACTTTTTTTCGTAATTTTTGCATAATTTTTAAAATTTATAAAAAGTTTGAAATTACTAATGGCGCAGTTTAAAAGATTGACAAATTATAAATAATTTTGTAAAACAGATTTTGAATTTTCTCTCAGCTGTTTGCCATTGGATTTGCTTTAAACTTTGAATTATGTGATTTTTCGTGTTTCGCGAACTAATTATTTTTGATATTTTGAGTGAAAAACATAAAAACTTAACGGAAAAAATTTCATAATTATGAAAGTTTTCGAGTTTCGCGGACCCGCCATTTTTGTTATTTGATATCTTTAGCGAAAAAATAAGCACTAAGCTCGAAGAGTCTCATAATTCCAAATAGAAATTGATACGTGAATGAATTTCTAATCACACTTACTCACGAGAGTAATTCCACTCACGCACAATCACTAATGAAATTTTTTTTTATTCACACTCACTCACGATAACGTGAGTAAATTCAGATTTTTTGCTTAAATTCTACTTACGCACACTCACTCACTCTAAAATTCGACTCATGCACACACAATCACAAATAATTTTTAACTACTCACACTCATTCACCATAAGCTTGATCAGTGCTAAATGCTTATAGCGTAAAGTATTTTTGAGATTTTTTTCAGATTTTTCGGAAGAGTTTTGGAGTTTTCATGGGTGCTCATTGTAAAACAAAAACATTTTGGGACACACTAATATACACTCATAGTGAGATACAGTTACACACATTAAGCAGGCTTGCCAGACTTGGAATTTTGTAGCCAAATTTGCAGATTTTTTGATGGTCTTGGAGACCGAATTTTTCAATTAGGGACAGGGGATTTTTCTGGGGGATTTCAAAAATATTTAGGGATTTTTTTGGGCATATTACAAATTTTTGACATATATTTTAATTCAATACAGATTTACCATAAAATATGACTATATGACACCTACTTTTTACAAGCAATTTTCCAGGTTTTTTTATAAAAAATTTGAAATTGTATTAAAAACTTTTTTAGAAAACCCCTGAGAAAATTACATATAGATTTAAGAGAAAAAATATACGTTTACATTTATCAAAAATGATAAATTACTAAAAATTTAATTTTGTGTGTGAAAGTTGTTCACCAAAAAAAACATTGACTCAAAAATTAAAAGCAAAATCTATACTCATATTCAGAAAATGCTCAAACCTATTTAATTATCTAAGTCAGTTCTGTGCAGTGTTTTTTTTTTTTTTGAAAACATAAAGGCTCATTTACGGCTCCTAGAATAAGAAATGTTAAAATTTTCCCAAAATTCGCCTGGTTTTTACCCATAAATATTTCAATTTAGATTATTTTTGTTAACTGTAGAAAGAAAACATGTATAATCTAAAGATTTGAAAAAAAGTATGCACCAAATATTTTTATTTATCTGATTTTTTTTTTATTTAATGCGGCTTTTAGCAGAGGAATTAAAAGTCTAAGGGTCTCCTTGCAAAAATCTAAAAATTTGAAAAAAAAGTGTACAAAAAATAGTTATGAATTTGATAATTATTAATTGTAATTCAGATTTAAAATTTATTTTTAAAAACTATTAAAAGTATTTCAAAAATTATCAATTGTTTTTCAGAAATTGTTAATTGTATTTCAGAAATTGCCAATTGATTATTTCTGTAATAATAAGATAATTTCGGAAATACAAATGACAATTTCGGAAACACAATTATTAATTTTTAAAATACAATTGATAACTTCTGAAGTACAGTTGAAAAAGCTAATGATATTTCTATTAAATAAAAGCCAATTATAAAAGCCAAACTAAATTTATGATATTTTATCGAAGCATTTGGTATCTGCCTTAACTTAAAAATTATATTGTTGAATTTGGGTATTTTGTGATATTTTTGATTTTATATCAATAAAAAGTGTCTGGCAAGCCTGGTATATGAGGAAAAATTAAACGAAGTATTTTAAAACTACTACTTTGTTCAAAATTTTTTATGATTGGGTATTTTTTTGGTATATTTTTTGATCTGTTTGGGGATATCGGTAAAAAAATGTTTCTGGCAAGCTTGACATTAAGCTACATTGTGTGGTGCGTATATTTATTGCTCTTTTGACACATTTGTAAGTTAATGTACTGTTAAATGTTTAATTTAACTGCTTGTGGTTGCCATAAGTAATGACAGAGACTTTGTATTCTATAGCACAATTATACCCGAAATAAACGAAATATGAAAAAATTGTTTCAACGAAGAAAAAGTTAAATTTCCTAACAACAGCTCAAAAAAGAGTTAAAACATTCATTTAATAACAAATTTATGACATTAAAAAAAGGAAGTGTTTCTTTGAAAAATTATTTGAAAAGTTTTAAAAAAACCGAATTTAATTGGAAGTAGCAGTACTGCGAAAAAGTTTTTAAAACAGAGAAAAAAATATTTTCTTCTGTTCCGAGAATGGTAAAAAAAACCATTATCCTTTGGTATATCAAACATTTATACCATTGATAAGTAAACCTGGAAAACTTTATAAATTGTGGTGTTTATCGCTATTTTTTCCATGTTTTATTTCTTATTAGGCATTCCTAATAAGAGAATTGTTATGTCACTGTTCCTTGTAATTGTTAACAACAAATACACATACATTCATATAGTGTATGTGAGCATTATTTATGTCTTTTCGTAATGTTTTATTAAATAAATGATGTTGTTTGATTTTTTTTAATATACAGATGTGTATAAAATAATAGAAAATGGAAAATTCATTCAAACTATGGCTCAACGATAACATGAAAATTCGACAACATTTAAATAATTTAAAAGGAATTTGCATTAAAAACACAGAAGAGTATTGATTTTAATTGAATTGTATTTGTTTATTAAGCAATTAAATCTTAAATCGGTTAAAAACAGCCGAGTTATTAAAATTTCCCCCAGCAACGGATGTGTTGTAGACCATTTAATTAAGAAAATCAAGTCCAAAATTCGAAATTTATTAAAATTACCTACAGCAAAAATATTTTAAAAAAGTGTTTTTAATCTTGTGATTTGCTAACTCTTTTTAAACTATTGTTAAAAGCTAAAAATGTTCAGATAATGTTTTCAAATCTTAAATTTTAAAGTTTTAAAATTGTTTTATAGAAATTCCTAAATACAACTCTTGGACTTCAGATTTTTACTAAGCATATTATTGCCGCTTATATAGCTTTTAGACATTTTTTTATTTGTTTTTTTTTTATAAGTTTATAAGTTTTTGGCCGTAATTTGACAAAACAGGATAATTTACTTAAGTCCCTAAATCAGGGAAAATTTGGGATACATTAAATTGCCCCTGCTTAAGGTCACAAGTCAAATTTTAGAAAATTATATTTTGTTAACATAAAAAATATTTTTGGGCGCATATAACACAAGGTGGCGCAAAAGTAATCCTCCTATCAGAAAATGCTATAAATTTTGCGATTGGCCCCTAATGTCAGTTTTGTTTTGCGAAATACACGTTAATAAACAATGTTACGCTACACTGCTCCAGAACGCGGAATATTGGTGACTATTTATTTGACCAATAATCGGTCGGTGACTTTGGCACAACGTGAATTTCGTCGCAGATTTCCTGGCCGTCCAACGCCTACCGCCTCGAAGAGACTGGCACAACACGAGATGCTGCCAGGCGTGGCAGACCCCGGAGTAGCCGTTCTGCAGAGAATATTGCTGCTGTAGCCGAGGATGTCATGGAAGCGCCGTCGACATCGACCAGACGACGTGCCACGCAAATGGGTATCAGTCGACAGTCTTTACAGCGAATTTTGGTACAAGATTTGAAGATGTTTCCGTACAAAGTCCAGACGGTGCATTAGCTGTTAGCTGCTGACCGCCAATCGCGTGTAACATACGCTCAAGCCATCCTTAATCACCACCAAGAGGAAGATGATTTTTCATCAAAAATAATCATGAGGTGATGAGGCCCATTTCCATCTTAGCGGGTACGCTAAGATGGCGTGTAACCCACGAAGAGCCATTACACCCGCTCAAAGTCACTGTATGGTGTGCTGTTTTCGCTGGAGGAGTCATCGGACCTTTTTCTTCGAAGACGTCGCGGGCCAAACGGTTACTGTGAATGGTGAGCGCTACAGAGCAATAATCAACGAGTTCTTTTTGCCGCAACTTGATGAATTGGGATTGGAAAACATGTGGTTCCAACAGGATGGTGCAACGGCACACACTGCACGTGCCACAACCGATATGCTGAAGGATGCATTTCCCGGGCGCCTAATCTCCCGTTTTGGCGATTTGCACTGGCCAGCAAGATCGCCTGATTTGACATCTCTAGACTTCTTTTTGTGGGGCTTTTTGAAGTCGCGGGTTTATGTCAACAAGCCTCAGACTCTTGCAGCTCTTAAAGACAATATCCATCAAGAATGTGAGGACCTATCGCCGGAAGTTTTGGCCAAAGTGATGGAAAATGCCATAAAAAGGGCTCAAATGACAATCAACTGTGGCGGCGGCCATTTACATGACATCATATTCTCTACTTGATGTAAAAAAAATTAAAATACCAAATAAAAATAATCCACAAGAAGAATCAAAGTTTTTCATTTTTTTTTAAATTACAGCCAAAAAACATCGGAAGGTTATTTTTGCAACCACTTTGTATATATTACAAAAATGTTTTTGTAATCTATAATTTTAATGAATTTCTAATTTTAGGCTTGAACTAAATTATTTTCCGGGGAAAATGGTAATATCTCGGTTTTTTTAATCGATTCAAGTATGCATTATTTTATTATAAAATCAATTCACTCCGAAACACAATTCAGCCTTTTTTTTTTTGTTTCATTTTTTGAGAAAATGAACAAAAAGTTAGTAATCTGTTTTTCAATTTTCAGTGCTGATGCGACATTGATATATTCAATTAACTAACCCCAAGTATGATAGTAAAAAAATCACTGTGTTTTCAAATAAGTTTACTGGATAAAATAAAGATGGAGATATAATATAAAGTAAACTATTTAGCGAAATTATGCATTTGAAGTAAAAAAGAATTAGGAAATTGTTCATCAAAATAAAAATCAAATTCTAAGTGAATTTGGTTACATGTTTTAATTAAATAAATTAATTTAATTAATCTTTTATATTAAGTCAGGATGTGTTTTTATTGTTAAATTCGTGTTTTTTGTTGTATGTTACATGTTACCTGTTAAATGTAAAATTATTTATTAATTCTTTAATGTAATAATATCAAAATTTACGAATCCCCAGAAGAAGTCGACAAATAATCGACGAAACGTCGGGACAAAACTGTAAACAAAAATTTTGTTTTTATTTACATGAATATTTTAGGTCTTATTAGCTCAAAAAATTAATAATTAAATATTTTGTTTGGCTTTTACTTTAAAAAATATCATAATTTGAATGTCATAATAAAATCAAATAAAATTTTTTTTTTTTTTACGATGCGAATGATTAATTTGAATTTCAACTAATAAAATCACGTATACGTCATGTTTTCGAAATGTTGTGCGTCTTAAATTAATTTTTAGAATAATTTGTTAGTTATGACTAGCTGTAGCAGCTCTATAAAAGTAAAAATAACAATAAACAAAACATAAACATAAACATAAAATGTTTTAAAAATGTTGAGGTTAAGAAGAAGAATAAAGACTTTTCTCTAAAAATTGTAAACACTGTTAATTTTTAAATCAGACTAGACTAGTTTTTGCCTCCTTTTTTTTCAGGCGTCATCAGTGATTTTCCATTTAAATTGTATTATTATTTGTGTATTTATAATTGTCAGATTGTCTCTATATGATAAATTTTTCAACAACCTTCGGCTGTAAGAATCAAACCTGCGCTCTTCTTAGATTACAAACGTAACAACACCAAGTCATGACCGTTTAGCGATCACACCCAAGTATGGTCTCGAATGTAATGCAGCTAAATTATAGTTTTCCTTCCTATTAGCTTTTCTGTTATTGTATATTATACTCAGAAGTGACAACACTAACAACACAAATATTCTATTTTAGGTTTTTTTATTTTTCTAATCTCCTCCGTCTCTATTTCACAATGTTACCAGATTGACGTATGGTTTTAACGTTCAGTTCTGAGAAGTTTTTGCGGCTTAAGTTGAGATATCGCCACAGAGCAAATTTTATAATGTATTTAGTACAGTGTTATTTTCATGTCATATAGACAGTCGCAATTACTTTTTAATTAATATGCATTTGACAAATTTAATTTATAAATGTTGAGGTTAAGAAGAAGAATTAACGTTTTTCTCTAAAAATTATAAACACTATTAATTTTTAAATCAGACTAGACTAGTTTCTGCTTCCTTTAAAATGTTTTCTTTTGCAAAAAATTACTGCATATGTTATAATCTCATATAATTTATAGCAATTTTATATTATTTTTTATAAATAACGGGGGATTACTATTAAATGAGAATTAAGGGGGATTACTATTAAATGCCATTTAAGTATTTCTTAATGAATTGAATTGGTTTTTATTTAGATATCATCTTTTCAAATTAGAGATTTTGTGTGAAAATAACGTACATAAACCAGAAAGTCATCTTCGAAGTTTTTCTTTATAATATTCAATAGAAAAATTAAATCAATATATATGAATTTATTGTGGACCATTTAATGATAAAATAAGTTCCAATTTCTGCATGCTAGAAAATAACTAACATAAGTCATACAATACATAATTATAAAAGAATATTTGAACAAATACCAATATTATGGAAATTGCAATACAATTTGCATAGACCCAAATTTAAAGACTCAGATTATATGAATCCACATCTCAAAGCTATTCATTGTAAAATTACTAAAAAATTCTTCTTAGTTTTAACGACAATGTCAATGACAGAAAATATTTTTGATTTACCGCCTTTTTTATAAAATGTTTTATATGTTTATTAGAGCGACTCACAAAAAAAAGTGCTCGATGTACCCTCCTAAAAATGAACCTTGGACTTTTTTAAGATGACATTTAAAATATTTCGGCTCCAGCTGTGACCTCTCGTGAGCTGGACCATTTTGAAAATGCGTCTATTTTTACATGTTTTGTTAATTTGAGAATCTGTTTCCTTACCAACATATACAATATGGGTATCATAAGAAAGGTTTTTTAAGGCGCGTCCAATTGTATATACAATTTGTCCAAGGACGATCATCCATGTACTTTTTTTTAAGGATATTCTGTAAAAAAAAAAAGGTTTTTGAATTTTTTGTTCGGGGTTGTTTGTAATAGAAATGCCAATTAACATATTTTAATCTTTAGTTGATTTAATTAAATACGAGTCTCAGCTTTTTTGGAAATTCGTGCTAGTTTGCGTTTTGACAAAAATGCAATGGGGTGGTAACTCTTCGTTTTAAATAGGGCAATATGGGTATCAAATTTTATCTTTTGGCAAGTACATCATCTTTGTATGTAAATAATTTAGATTTTTGCAAATTAGATGCATTTTACACGGTGCTCTGGAATATATATAAATGCAATTTTGTGGTTATTCGAATACGATAGCGGATTTAGTTTCCAGATTATGTATGGATGAAAATCGACTAAAGAAAGAAAAAAAAAATGATCCACGACTTTTTGGCGCCATATTTTTTCGCAAATTAAGAAAAGAATATGCAGCCAAAAAGTCGTGGATCATTTTTTTTTTTTTAGTCCTATTTTCATCCATACATGATCTAGAAACTAAATCCGCTATCATATTAGAGTTACCATTTATATATATTCCAGAGCACAGTGTAAAATGCATCTAATTTGCAAAAATCTAAATTATTTACATACAAAGATAATATACTTGACGAAAGAAAAAACTTGAAACCCATATTGCCTTATTTAAGACGAAGAGTTACCACCCCGTTGCATTTTTTCAAAACGCGAACTAGCACGAATTTCAAAAAAAGCTGAGACCCGTATTTGGTTAAATCGACTAAAGACTAAAATATGTTAATTTGGCATTTCTATTACAAACAACCCCGAACAAAAGATTCAAAAACCGTTTTTTTTACAGAATATCCTTAAAAAAATTACATGGATGATCGTCCAAAGAAATTAGTGGCAACAATGCTGCAATATTTTGAAAATATAAATGTATCGATGACGCTGAAATTGCATTTTGCATCATCATATTGATGTTTTTTTAAAACAATTGCCCACCGAATCAGATGAGCAAGGGGAGCGATTCCACCAGGTCACAATGCCAATGGAAAAAAAGATTCAAAGGCAAGAAGCTGGACGCAATGCTTGCAGAGGTTTGTTGGTGGAGCCACAAGGTGTGCCTGTGTGAGGATGGTGATATGGAAGACCCAGGAGACACTGGATTTAGAGATGTGCCTTTGGATCCTCTTTCTTCTTGTAGTAGTGCAGAGTCAGATCATGACCTTGAACCACCACCAAAAATATTTAAACCTTAACAGGCGTGAGTAGCAATGGTATGTTATTTATTTATTCTGTTAAAATTATATATTTTCTTATTTTAGTTCTGTTCGACAAACGTTACCTCGCGAACCCGCTTTGACTCCATCTTACCAAAAAGCGTTTTATTAACAAAAATTCGGTAAATGAGAGCGTGATAAGAAAGTAATTGTGTTTCTCATTTTACCAGAAGTTACTATACTTTTTTCGGGTAAAATCGTAGCAGAATAAAATCATCGGCAGTTAATAATACACATGTTTTGCATTTGTATAAATAAACAAAAAGACTTAAACAAAAAATAAAAAAAAATTATGAAATTGTTAATTGCGTTATAAAATAATTACTTTTTATTAATAAAATAAATATATTAATTTTTTCAAAAACATATCAGCATTACAACAATAAAATGTTTAAATAGTAAATTTGAAAACAAGTAACAACAAAAACGGCATTAACCTATATAGTCTTTCTTTGTCGAAACGACAAACATTGGCTATGCAAAATAAGTGTGAGCAAAAAGATGTGCTTTCTAGGGTTAAGGAATGTTAAGATGACATGTACTAGAGAGTTGTTTATATTGTTGTTAGATATAATTTAGCTGAAGAAAGATTTCTTAAATTCCCAGTATTTAAGCCATTCAGGACAAAATCATGAAAAAATCATAAAAAAATAGCATTTTTTCCCAATTTTTTGCAATTTTGATGCAGTGGATGCAATTTTTTTGGGTCGGTCCATATGAGAATTTTTTTGCTTTGGTTTGGATCTACAACTTTGCCAAAGACATAAAAACAAAATTCCGAACGGCTTATGATATATGGATTCCATAAAAATTTTCCTTTTTTAAAAAAATCATGTTTGGGTGCAAAAACTTAAGGTGTCCAAAAAAAAAAAATTTCGATGTAATCTGGCCAAGTCCTTTGCGGATTTTTTTTAGTTTCGATATACACTTCAAAAAAAAACGGGTATGAAGGAGGAACCAAACGATGACCTTAAAAATGCTGCACTGTGTAATCAAGTGTGGTCGAATTGCAAACAAATATACAACATGTAGACAGAGTTAAGCCGAAGACAAAGACACACATATTATTTAGATATTTATGGTTCCTTTTTCTTATTGCAAAAAAAGGTTGTATATGTTACATTTTGTTATTTTTTCGTTTCGTTTCTATAATTCTCTGTGGCATTTGCGTTCCATTAAAAGATAGTATCATTGAGACAACCATTGATGTAAGTAGTTGACAGATAATTTTGTTAATGTTATATGTAATTATTTCTTTTTATTAGATATTACATTAATTCATGTCGTCAATAAACAATTTTATATTTTGTAACGTATTGTAAATTATTTTAAAAACATACACAAAAATGAGTTTTATGATTTTCAGCAAATAAATTAACTAAAGTATAATTTCTCTACAAGTTTTTGAGTTTTTTTTCAGCAAACGTTTTATTAGTTTTTAGCAAGGGTTTTTTAATTTCTAATCCATTAAGTTTTAGCACACTTTTTGCTAAATCTACTAATTTTGTTGCTAAAAATCAGCTCGCTGGTTTTTAGCAAAAGATTTTGCTGACATTAGCAATTTTTTTGCAAACACCCTCCTGATAAAATTTTGCTGACTCAGCAAACAATTTTGCTGACTTTACTAACTTTTTTTTTTGAGTGTACGTCCGAGCCAGCCGTGACGGTCATACGCCAAAAGTCATATTTAAATTATAATGCCAGACGATTATCTTTCGAATAAAGTAAATTACATGTCAATTTAATAAATTCATCTTTGTTTTATTCCATTCCAAAGTTCTATACCTCTATAAAAACACTCTTTATATTGTATAATAAACAAAAATTATCACAATCTTACTCGAACTAAAACTAACTTCTCACATGCAATTCACATATCAACTAAGTATAAAAAGCTTTAATAACGGGTGATTACTATTAAATGATAATTTTTCAATAGAACTTAATGTTTAGCAACTTAATTTTAAAATATAAATAAAATATAAAGAGTTTACTTCAACCAAACGACAATGAACGAAATCGTATCGGTTGTGGTCCGCTGAAGTGAACAGGTTTTTAAATATTCTAAGAAACAACACTTTTACGGAATTGAGCGCAATTTTTCTCAATCACATTTTAATGTTTCCAAACTTTTTAAGCAGGCATCAATTTTTTAGTTATCTGAGAATAAGAATTACCTATAATTTCCAAATTAAAAATCTGAAAAGGGCAGCTTTTTAGTACTTTTTATAATATGTAATATAAAACTTTTTCATTAAAAAAAAAACTTAAATTTTTTTAGCGAATTTTGGTAATATGTAATGCACATTTAGCATATCAAATTGACATTTCTGACACAAATAAAGGACTTTTGATAGCGTTGGTTAACTAATCAGAGTTACTCATTTTTAACAATTATAATGGCAAATCCAAACCGCCTTGAAATAGTGAAAAATCTGGAGTATTTAATTTTTAGTAGTTATTAAAGTGTCTTCAATAAAAATCGAACTTAATCTTTCTAAAATAAATGAGTATTTTTTTTAAATAAATTAAAAAATTCAAGAATACCACGATTTTATTAATTTCCATCGAGTGCTTTACAATATATTTTGATTCGTGTTCCCAATTTTAAAAATTTTTAGTAATGCTAAGTTTTCTTCGTTCTTCTTTTATTTTATTCTTCCTAGTTTTAACGAGCTTAAGATCATTTATTTATTAATTATTTATTTCCAACATTTCGTCTACACATTGGGTGACTTCTTCAGGGAACAAATATTACAATTTGAAAAACTAGTTTTCATAATTAAAAATTTATAAACATTAGAGCGACTCAAGTTGTATGAAAGCGAAATTCGTGCAAGATGTATGCCCTCAAAATGAACATTGCAATTTTTTATGATGACATCTAAAATATTTCGGCTCTAGCTTCGACCTCTTGTGAGCTGGACCATTTTGAAAAAGGGTCCATTTTTGCATGTTTTGTTAATTTGAGAATCTGTTTCCTTACCTACATATACAATATGGGTATCATAAGAAAGGCTTTTTTAAGGAGCGTCCAACTGTTTATACAATTTGTCCAAGGACGATCATCCATGTAATTTTTTTAAGGATATTCTGTAAAAAAAAACGGTTTTTGAATCTTTTGTTCGGGGTTGTTTGTAATAGAAATGCCAAATTAACATATTTTATGGCGTTTTCTTTTCTGGCAAAAAATGTAACATTTTGTTTGCCCTTTCTAAAAAATTGCACTTTTTGTGTTCTTTTCTAAAAAATTGACAGCACTTTAAAAAGGAATCATGTTCTTTTAAAAATATGTCGCCCTATTAACATGCAAAAATGTTGCCATTTTCACCCTTTATAAAATGATGGGGTGAAAATGTTGCACTATAAAACAGCTGATTTTATAGTTTTGTTTTGAAAAAAAAAAATGTTTAAAGACGAAAATTAACAAATTTTGTTTTATAAATTATAATAATTTTAAAAAATATACATTTAAATTGCTAAAATGGAAAAAGCTGCTGTAGTGATATGCGTAAACAATGTTGTTGGGGGTACTAATGGATTCTTCCTCATCATCAGATGAAGAGGAAATGTGTGTTCTGCAGGAGCGAAATATTGTGCTTGCATCAATTCCTGAATCCATTTTAAATAAAAAAAATAATTAATTAAAAAACAATTTACATGCCAATTTGCAATTTGCCGCTTTTTTATTTTTCAACTTGTTTTCTTTTATACACAAATCAGCTGTTCTAAAGCAGGGCGGCATTTTTTGTATAAATTCATGTTTTATTGTGACTATGAATATGGCAACATATTAAGAGGGTTATGACAACATTCTTTAAATGTCACTTATAAAAATGCAACATTTTTTTGTCAGAAAAGAAAACGCCATTAGTCTTTAGTCGATTTAACCAAATACGGGTCTCAGCTTTTTTGAAATTCGTGCTAGTTCGCGTTTTGAAAAAATGCAACGGGGTGGTAACTCTTCGTCTTAAATAAGGCAATATGGGTTTCAAGTTTTTTCTTTCGTCAAGTATATTATCTTTGTATGTAAATAATTTAGATTTTTGCAAATTAGATGCATTTTACACTGTGCTCTGGAATATATATAAATGGTAACTCTAATATGATAGCGGATTTAGTTTCTAGATCATGTATGGATGAAAATAGGACTAAAAAAAAAAAAATGATCCACGACTTTTGGCGCCATATTTTTTCGCAAATTAAGAAAAGAATATGCAGCCAAAAAGTCGTGGATCATTTTTTTTTTTTTTAGTCCTATTTTCATCCATATATGATCTAGAAACTAAATCCGCTATCATATTAGAGTTACCATTTATATATATTCCAGAGCACAGTGTAAAATGCATCTAATTTGCAAAAATCTAAATTATTTACATACAAATATAATATACTTGACGAAAGAAAAAACTTGAAACCCATATTGCCTTATTTAAGACGAAGAGTTACCACCCCGTTGCATTTTTCAAAACGCGAACTAGCACGAATTTCAAAAAAAGCTGAGACCCGTATTTGGTTAAATCGACTAAAGACTAAAATATGTTAATTTGGCATTTCTATTACAAACAACCCCGAACAAAAGATTCAAAAACCGTTTTTTTTACAGAATATCCTTAAAAAAAATTACATGGATGATCGTCCTTGGACAAATTGTATAAACAGTTGGACGCTCCTTAAAAAAGCCTTTCTTATGATACCCATATTGTATATGTAGGTAAGGAAACAGATTCTCAAATTAACAAAACATGCAAAAATGGACCCTTTTTCAAAATGGTCCAGCTCACAAGAGGTCGAAGCTAGAGCCGAAATATTTTAGATGTCATCATAAAAAATTGCAATGTTCATTTTGAGGGCATACATCTTGCACGAATTTCGCTTTCATACAACTTGAGTCGCTCTAATGTTTATAAATTTTTAATTATGAAAACTAGTTTTTCAAATTGTAATATTTGTTCCCTGAAGAAGTCACCCAATGTGTAGACGAAATGTTGGAAATAAATAATTAATAAATAAATGATCTTAAGCTCGTTAAAACTAGGAAGAATAAAATAAAAGAAGAACGAAGAAAACTTAGCATTACTAAAAATTTTTAAAATTGGGAACACGAATCAAAAATATATTGTAAAGCACTCGATGGAAATTAATAAAATCGTGGTATTCTTGAATTTTTTAATTTATTTAAAAAAAATACTCATTTATTTTAGAAAGATTAAGTTCGATTTTTATTGAAGACACTTTAATAACTACTAAAAATTAAATACTCCAGATTTTTTCACTATTTCAAGGCGGTTTGGATTTGCCATTATAATTGTTAAAAATGAGTAACTCTGATTAGTTAACCAACGCTATCAAAAGTCCTTTATTTGTGTCAGAAATGTCAATTTGATATGCTAAATGTGCATTACATATTACCAAAATTCGCTAAAAAAATTTAAGTTTTTTTTTTTAATGAAAAAGTTTTATATTACATATTATAAAAAGTACTAAAAAGCTGCCCTTTTCAGATTTTTAATTTGGAAATTATAGGTAATTCTTATTCTCAGATAACTAAAAAATTGATGCCTGCTTAAAAAGTTTGGAAACATTAAAATGTGATTGAGAAAAATTGCGCTCAATTCCGTAAAAGTGTTGTTTCTTAGAATATTTAAAAACCTGTTCACTTCAGCGGACCACAACCGATACGATTTCGTTCATTGTCGTTTGGTTGAAGTAAACTCTTTATATTTTATTTATATTTTAAAATTAAGTTGCTAAACATTAAGTTCTATTGAAAAATTATCATTTAATAGTAATCACCCGTTATTAAAGCTTTTTATACTTAGTTGATATGTGAATTGCATGTGAGAAGTTAGTTTTAGTTCGAGTAAAGATTGTGATAATTTTTGTTTATTATACAATATAAAGAGTGTTTTTATAGAGGTATAGAACTTTGGAATGGAATAAAACAAAGATGAATTTATTAAATTGACATGTAATTTACTTTATTCGAAAGATAATCGTCTGGCATTATAATTTAAATATGACTTTTGGCGTATGACCGTCACGGCTGGCTCGGACGTACACTCAAAAAAAAAGTTAGTAAAGTCAGCAAAATTGTTTGCTGAGTCAGCAAAATTTTATCAGGAGGGTGTTTGCAAAAAAAATTGCTAATGTCAGCAAAATCTTTTGCTAAAAACCAGCGAGCTGATTTTTAGCAACAAAATTAGTAGATTTAGCAAAAAGTGTGCTAAAACTTAATGGATTAGAAATTAAAAAACCCTTGCTAAAAACTAATAAAACGTTTGCTGAATATTAGTAGACCGAAAAAAAACTCAAAAAACTTGTAGAGAAATTATACTTTAGTTAATTTATTTGCTGAAAATCATAAAACTCATTTTTGTGTATGTTTTTAAAATAATTTACAATACGTTACAAAATATAAAATTGTTTATTGACGACATGAATTAATGTAATATCTAATAAAAAGAAATAATTACATATAACATTAACAAAATTATCTGTCAACTACTTACATCAATGGTTGTCTCAATGATACTATCTTTTAATGGAACGCAAATGCCACAGAGAATTATAGAAACGAAACGAAAAAATAACAAAATGTAACATATACAACCTTTTTTTGCAATAAGAAAAAGGAACCATAAATATCTAAATAATATGTGTGTCTTTGTCTTCGGCTTAACTCTGTCTACATGTTGTATATTTGTTTGCAATTCGACCACACTTGATTACACAGTGCAGCATTTTTAAGGTCATCGTTTGGTTCCTCCTTCATACCCGTTTTTTTTTTGAAGTGTATATCGAAACTAAAAAAAATCCGCAAAGGACTTGGCCAGATTACATCGAAATTTTTTTTTTTTGGACACCTTAAGTTTTTGCACCCAAACATGATTTTTTTAAAAAAGGAAAATTTTTATGGAATCCATATATCATAAGCCGTTCGGAATTTTGTTTTTATGTCTTTGGCAAAGTTGTAGATCCAAACCAAAGCAAAAAAATTCTCATATGGACCGACCCAAAAAAATTGCATCCACTGCATCAAAATTGCAAAAAATTGGGAAAAAATGCTATTTTTTTATGATTTTTTTCATGATTTTGTCCTGAAATGGCTTAAATACTGGGAATTTAAGAAATCTTTCTTCAGCTAAATTATATCTAACAACAATATAAACAACTCTCTAGTACATGTCATCTTAACATTCCTTAACCCTAGAAAGCACATCTTTTTGCTCACACTTATTTTGCATAGCCAATGTTTGTCGTTTCGACAAAGAAAGACTATATAGGTTAATGCCGTTTTTGTTGTTACTTGTTTTCAAATTTACTATTTAAACATTTTATTGTTGTAATGCTGATATGTTTTTGAAAAAATTAATATATTTATTTTATTAATAAAAAGTAATTATTTTATAACGCAATTAACAATTTCATAATTTTTTTTTATTTTTGTTTAAGTCTTTTTGTTTATTTATACAAATGCAAAACATGTGTATTATTAACTGCCGATGATTTTATTCTGCTACGATTTTACCCGAAAAAAGTATAGTAACTTCTGGTAAAATGAGAAACACAATTACTTTCTTATCACGCTCTCATTTACCGAATTTTTGTTAATAAAACGCTTTTTGGTAAGATGGAGTCAAAGCGGGTTCGCGAGGTAACGTTTGTCGAACAGAACTAAAATAAGAAAATATATAATTTTAACAGAATAAATAAATAACATACCATTGCTACTCACGCCTGTTAAGGTTTAAATATTTTTGGTGGTGGTTCAAGGTCATGATCTGACTCTGCACTACTACAAGAAGAAAGAGGATCCAAAGGCACATCTCTAAATCCAGTGTCTCCTGGGTCTTCCATATCACCATCCTCACACAGGCACACCTTGTGGCTCCACCAACAAACCTCTGCAAGCATTGCGTCCAGCTTCTTGCCTTTGAATCTTTTTTTCCATTGGCATTGTGACCTGGTGGAATCGCTCCCCTTGCTCATCTGATTCGGTGGGCAATTGTTTTAAAAAAACATCAATATGATGATGCAAAATGCAATTTCAGCGTCATCGATACATTTATATTTTCAAAATATTGCAGCATTGTTGCCACTAATTTCTTTGCTTTATCTGGCTCTGCTCGATCCTTTCCTAAAACATTCTGAATTACAGCTTTGAGAGCGTCCCCTTTTTTAAAAACTTCTTAAAAAATGTTTCTGAATGGGTGTAATTGTCAAGTGTATTTTATCTTCGTGTTGCACTTTGCAGGTAGAACTGGGTTTTTACAACACCCTTTTTAAAAACTTCTTAAAAAATGTTTCTGAGTGGGTGTGATTGTCATGTGTGTTTTATCTTCGTGTTGCGGTTTTTAGGTGGAACTGGGTTTTAACAACACCTCATCTTCCTAAACAGGATTTTAAAATTGGATTTTAAAGTTTGGCTATTTCCATATTATCATAAAAAAATAGCATTTTTTCCCAATTTTTTGCAATTTTGATGCAGTGGATGGATTTTTTTTGGGTCGGTCCATATGAGAATTTTTTTGCTTTGGTTTGGATCTACAACTTTGCCAAAGACATAAAAACAAAATTCCGAACGGTTTATGATATATGGATTCCATAAAAATTTTCCTTTTTTAAAAAATCATGTTTGGGTGCAAAACTTAGGGTGTCAAAAAAAAAAATTTCGATGTAATCTGGCCAAGTCCTTTGCGGATTTTTTTTAGTTTCGATATACACTTCAAAAAAAACCGGGTACGAAAGAGGAGCCAATTTATGTGTTGCAATGTGTTATTAATATCTATAAATATTTAGTTTACAAATACACATTTAATCTTTATTAAATTTAAATATTTTATTTTGTCTTTTATATAATTAATAGATAATTACTTTCACAAGCCGGTGACGACGCAAAATATAAGTTGTTTTAATCCACAATTTTGTTTTATGTATGAAAAACAGGTACAAAAATCTCCCATGGTTGATTTTTTATGTCTTACTAAAGTTGTACTTTTTAGTATAATTTTCCTAGTCAGCACTACTTTTTTCAGCAAAATAAATTAGTAAAACTTTAGTAACATATTAGTAAGATTTTAGTAAGATATTCGTAAAACATTAGTTCAAAACAGTTAAGTGCTGAATAAGTATAACTAAAATTTTAGTTTAAAACATAATTTTAGCAAAAAATTTGGTGAAAAAGTGCATACCTGATTTACAAGATGTTTTACTAACTTTTCTACTAACTCATTTTATTGAGTGGAGTCTAATCTGGATGTCCAATTTTCGATGACTTTTTTCAACATTTGTGGCCGTATATTGACAATAACGTGGCGAATGTTGTCCTCCAAGTGGTCAATCTTTACATATCCCCACAGAAAGTAGTCCAGCGGCGCTAAGTCGCACGATCTTGGAGGCCGATTCACGGGTCCGAACGTGAAACTATGCGGTTAACAAATGTTTCCTTCATTAAATCAATTGTGGCACGAGCTGTGTGACTTGTTGCGCCGTCGTGTTGAAACAACATCTCCTGCAAATCATGGTTGTTCAACTGATGAACGAAAAAGACAGTAATAATGGCTCTATTGCGGTCACCATTGACTGTAACGTTCTGACCAGCATCGTTTTAAAAGAAATACTGACAAATGATTCCACCAGCCCATTAAGCACCAAAAACAGTCAATTTTTCTGGATGTAACCGTAGTCTCCACATACGCTTGAGGATTATCATCACTCCAAATACGGTAGTTTTAGTTTTAGTTAATCGAATTAATTCCTCTGATGGACGATTATGTTGACCGCAAAATGAACTTAGTGCGTGATATGTATTTAGAATAGAAACATGATTTTCAAAATATATTTGCACAACTTGGAAGCATTTTATAGGCGTCAGTCTATTCATGTTGATATGACAAACCAAACTAAACACAAATCACTAGACAGCTGACAAAATGCCCGCCAGTTAAAAAAGTGTTGCCACCTTAAAGTTCTATATAAAAAACACTCTTTATAATCCTTGTTGCATTACAAGTCTCTGTATATTATTTTTTTTTAAAACCTAAATATTTAATATGCGTTAAATTGTGATTTTAGGGGATTAAATTATGGTTATTTATTTAATATTATATTACACACAAATAGCAAGTTAAGAAAAATTTACCTTTCAATTATTTAAAATATTTTACAAAATTGTTTGTTTTCTTTGGATTAGTAAAATGAGCTTAAGTAACTTCAAAATATTACTTATGTATAAAACGTTTTACTTGTAATATGAATTCCTTAGTTATTTCTATTTTCATTACTTAAGGTCTGGTTTCTAGACATCTTTTTGGTTTTTTAAGTAAAAGAAAAACTTAAAAATTTAGTAGATCGGAAATAATAAAAAAATATGAAAAATATTCTGCTAGTTCTTAGAAAATATACGAATTGGAAATACCAAATTATAGAAATACTTATAAAATGATGTTAAGTAGAAGTTTTAGACAATAGTTGATACGAACATACAAAAAGTATCATATGGCAGAAAAAACACTTAGTACTCGAAGGAATTAGGAAACATTTTTAAAGTTAACTTTTAGAACCATAGTCGTTTATATACAACTGTGAACAGTTAAAAGAATAAAAGAGCATACCATACACTGATAATAATCCATGCATATAAATACGAATAAAATGTCATAATAATAAAGTTTTTTTGTGCGCCCCGGTAGGCTAATTGGTAGCGCGCTGGTGGTAGTAACAGTTTGGTTCTTTTATATGAAAGTAACCGGTAACTTTACTTGTCGAAGATATCATATCACGATACTGGTTTAAGTGAATACGTAACAGAAAAAGTACCTAACATGCAACAAGGCTCATATTACACTCATAGAAATAAACATGTAAAATAGCAGAAAAAGCTACTAAAAATTTGTTAAACATTACGTTGTAAAATTAAAATTGACGTTGTGTAAAACAATATTTCGAAACTCATATTAATCCATGTATAAAAATACGAAATTAAAGTCAAAACAACGAAAACTAGTGTAAAATGTACAAAATTTCGTTATTTCACGAAAGTTTTCGTTTTTTTTTAACACTTTTTCGTATTTTTATTAATGGAGTATTATTAGTTTATAATAACTACTGTATATTGGTTAATAACTGAATTTTTTTTAAAAATGTTTAAGTTAATTTTTTATTATTTTTTTTTCAAAAACACGAAATTTTTAAAATTTTTTTTTAATTAACTTTCATAATTATCAGCCAAATATTACTTAAATGTTTTTTATAACGCGTGTTTGACATTTTTAAGTAAAATATATTAACAAAACTTAATTTTCTCAATTATTTTTGATAAAAAATATAAATTTTTAAATTTGTTCCTTTTAACCGAGTAATTCGGCCGTTGTATTGTTCGGCCGAATAGTGTTGTTATTTGGTATTCAGCCGAATAATAAAAACATTCAGAACACTGATTAGAAAATGAATATTAGTGGTACCCTATGCCAATTCAGTAGTTGGACAAATTTAAAATGCTTGTAGTTAAAAAAAATAATTATTTTTATTGAAAAATTATTTTTCTATATAACACAACATAGACAAAAACTTATTAATTCACTTTTTGTAGACAACCAACGGACCGCTATCTTCTATTTGGCGTATTTTATGTTTAATACCTCCAATCATGCTTTGGGCGACATTCATGTAATTTTTTTTCGCCTGCTTTTAATTGTTTTCTTCAATTCTTCAGTGCATTTGGCTTCCCAACCATTTTTTTACTTTTTGGTATAAAAGACCATAAAAGTCCTCAATTGAACGCATATTTCTGTACAAAATATCTCTTGTCATCCTAGTATGTATTCTTCATCCTGCTCTTTCTAAATATTTTTAATTTTCATTCAATGCATTATTCACTGCTTCAAAGTAGTCATTTAGGAAAGTACAAAAAATGCCTTCCCTAATTGCTTTATTGTATGCACGACAGTTAAGCGCTATTTTGGAAGCATACGCACAGAGAAAAATTTAGCTGATTGCCAACGGAAACTCGTTTACTTCGACCTTTAGTTTTCAAAACAAATTTCGTTTAATTCAACTAAATTTTAATTGCAATACCCAAAATATTCTGTAATTAAATGTAAATATCGTTATACTGACTGAATTTATAAGTTGTTACAATTTTCTATTCGGTTGATACTTTATTTCTCTGTGTGTAGAAATGTAGTTACTTCCAAAGAGTATATACAAATAGAGAGACTATACTTCCCACGCATCTCAGCAACAAAATACCGAAATCGGAAAAGCAAATGAAAACATTTTTTCCCTAAAAAATTACTTCAACTTGTTAATAAACAAATTGTTGCTTAAAACAGTCAACTTTATTTTGCTTATAATTTGTTATTATCTATTAAAATTTAATGTATTTGAATTTTATCTTGCTGATCTTTTCATTAATATTTAAAATAATTAAACATTTTATTAAATTATTTTTTAAAAACATGATAAAAATTAATTAAAACTTTTAAATTTCTGCAATAGGGTTTCATTTGCTCGGTGTGAGTTTACGAACAAATAAAAAAGAGAGCAGATTGAGCTACATTGAGCATTATGGAAACCCACTGTTACTACTTACCAAATCTAGGTAATTTTTTTGCTGGATAAAGAGTGGGTATAAGTAAATATGATATTGTGGCATTGTTTGCGTTACAGTTTTTGTTGTTGTTATTATTTTTTATTAGGAGTAGTATGTGGTCCATATAACCATTTTATTGTATATATTTACAATGCAATTAAATAAACAAATAACATTATGTATATAAAGATAAACACGTGTGTATGTGTTTATTAATGTAAATGTCTGTATCTTTTTGTATAAAGAGATAAAATAAATATAGTTCACTAAAATATACACGCACACAGAGAAATAAAGTGCCAACCGAAGAGAAAATTGTATTTTATTGGTAACATCTAATAAATTCAGTTAGTAAAATCATATTTAAATTAGATTTCTAAATATTTTCGGCGTTGAAACTAAACTTCAGTTGCAGTAACTGAACAGTGTTGTGAAAACCCAAAATTCAGTTGTATCAACCAATTTAGTAGTAATAAACGAATTTAAGTTGTGTTAACAGAATTTCAGTTTGCAAATAGCAAATTTTTTCTCTGTATGTATAAAAACTTATTTACTCAAACATTAAAAACTAAATGAATATACTGTGGCTCACAACAAATGCAATTATCCAATAAATATTTAATTTTAGTTTGTTTTGTCAAGCTTTTATGATAGTTTTTTCCCCCATTAATGGTTGTAAAATAAACAGAACAGTTTTCAATTTAATCACAATTATTTTAAATGAAAATAGAAAATATATATAAACAAAAATAACTGCAATAAAAAAAATATTAAATTTTAATTAAATTTTTTCAGCGTTTATTAATAAAATTTGTACATTTTTAAATGGACCTTCAAAATATTTTAAATATATTTATTTGTCTTTGTCACTTAAAATGCATTAAAAAACTGTTTTATGATTTTTAAATTTTTTTGTAAATATTTTTTTTTTTAAATTGTTTTATATTTTTTTATTTATTTTTTTTTTAAAGGAATCTTTAAAATATTTTAAGTACATTTATTTGTTTGAGAAGATCCTTTAAAGGCATGTACACATTCTTCTTGGTTGTGTCAACACCCTTGAGATCTTGCGAACATCTTTCGAGGTCCTGCGAAGATCCTACGAGGTCCTTAGAATATCCTTGGAGGTCCTGTCCACATCCTTCGAGATTCTGTCAACCCCTTGATAGCTCAACGGAAGTCATGAGAGCATGAGCCATGCATTGCCAGCCTCTCATCGAACATCATCAGAGCGTGAGCCGTGAGTTGACCACATCTCAGAGAGTATCATTAGAGAGTGAGCCATGCGTTGGCCTCCTCCCAACTGCAATCACCAGAGCGTGAGTCGTGCGTTGGCCACCTCTCAAGGAGCATCACCAGAAAGTGTATTTGAAAAGGTTTTACACCAAAATCCTTCCGCAAAATTTTCCACGTATTTCCAATTAGAGAAGGCATTCTGTTGTGCTTCCCAAAATGCCTTCTTTGAAGCAGAAAATGATGTTTACAATGAAGCAATAAAGAATGCATACCATGAAGCATTAATGTTGTCAACATACAGAAAAATCGTTTCTTATTGAATAAGAAGGCATGCATTTCTTGCTTCTTAGAGCACATGAAAGAAGCGCTTTTCATCTGCCTTAAAGAGACATACCAAGTGGGACATTGCGAATAAAAATTACGTCTTCTAGATTTGCTTTGAAAGCTCTTCGTAATTTAATAATGCCTTCCAGAATCGCTTCTGGGTAAACACTATTTTTTGCAGGTATATAACTACAGAAAAATAATGCGATAATAGTAAACTTATGATAGTTCGAATGGATTTCCAACTGATATGCCTTCTGTGTGTAGTGTTTGAAATAGAAAAGCAACATGTTATCTTTGTTTTACAAAAAGTTTATTTTTTCACCCAAAACTTATACAAAGAATTACTTTATAAAATTTTTAAGGTAAAAAATTTCAAATTTTAATTAAATACCCAATTAAAAAATAAAAATTACTTTTATACACACAGAGAAAAATTTAGCTATACTACTCGAATTCGGTTATTATGAATTTCAGTCGGTTGGTACAACTGAATTTTAATTTTTAGTTGCAACACCAAAAATATTCAAAAATCTAATGTAAATATCGTTTTGATGGAATTTATAAGTTGTTACCATTAAAATACACCTTTCAATTCGGTTGTCACTTTATTTCTCTGTGTGTACTGGAGGTAATATGTGTTTTGTAAGGTGATACCAGAATGGACACGCCCTTGTTAAAATAATAGGGTTTGTAATAGAAAAGTAACCTTTATTTCTTATTGCCAAACTTATTACCGGGTAGTATAAAGTTCTGCTGGGTAATTGGTATTTAAAACCTTAACTAAGATTTTGCTATGAATACGGCTGTAAACTATTTAATATACCCAACGATAATAAACCAATAATGTATATTATCTGAAAATCTTAATTTTTTTTTATAAATTTCAAGTTTTTATTTAAAACCAACTCCTTTTTAAGTAATTGCAAATGCACTTGTTTTAATAACCAAGTAATATTACAGTTGCTGTCTGTTACTGTAGCATGTTAAGTAAATAAAAACATTCCAAGGTAATCCAAAAATAATTTCTTTTTTAACCGCAATTACTGTTTGTTAAAATAAATACAAGCAAAAAACACAATAAGTATAAGACAAAGAGGTATCTGTCAATATCATAAACTGAAATAACCATAACCCACCCAACCAAGTGAAGCAAACAACCAAAAATAACTTGAAAAAACCATTAGCAGCTTATTTGTTTCCTTTTATTTTTATTTGCCAGTTGCTCAAAACAACACTTTTGCTAACAAATAAAGGGTGTTTTTATACAGGTATATGACTTTAAGTTGGCATCACTTTTTTAACTGGCGACCATTTTGTCAGCTGTCAAGTGATTTATATTTAGTTTGGTTTGGCATTTCAACAAGAATAGACTGACGCCCTGAACAACTCTTCAAATTGTGCAAAATTTGTTTTGAAAATCATGGTTCTATTCGAAATACGTAGCGCGCACTACGTAAATTTTACGGTGTATATATTAGAGCATTTAATACGATTAAATATGGAACGTTTTCGCGTATTTGGAGTGATGATAATCCTCAAGTGTATGTTGAGACAACGTTACATCCAGAAAAACTGACTGTTTGGTGTGCTTTATGGGCTGGTGAAATCATTCCGTACTTCTTTAAAAACGATGCTGGTCAGAACGTTACAGTCAGTGGTGACCGCTATACAGCCATGATTACCAACTTCTTCGTTCATCAATTGAACAACCATTATTTGCAGGAGCAGGAGGAATACTACAATTTGCAATAACAACTGGACAATACTCATCGTCATTATAATGGCTTCAAAGAAGAAAAAGCATTTTGCTAATTGAATATCTCTATAAACGCTTCATTATCGGAATGATTCATCAGTTTTATGATGATTTTGATTAATTCTGAAAATATTTCATAAAATTGACTTTAATGAAACCTGCTGCATAGATTCTATGAAATGTTTCAATGGACGAGTTCCAGTGACAATTTTTATTAAAGCTATGAATAAATTCATTACTGAAGTGAAGATAATTCTCTCAGTGTAGGTAGGCAAACTATTTTCATATTTGCTTTTGCTTTGTAAAGGTAAACAAGTTTTTGATATTTAGCCATATTTTGTCTATGTCTTTCGCCATTCGCGCCATACAACTCCCGAGGGCCAATACGTTGAGCTTTTTGCCGCGCATAATGATCTTGCGCAACTTGTGAATGAGCCAACACACAATGTATGTGTTGAAGGGCAATCGCGGAACACTCTCGACCTCTTCCTCACTTCTCACCCTGAAAAGTACGAAGTGAAAATACTTGCACCTCTCGGCAATTCGGATCACATTACTATTTCTGCATCTTTTTCATATTCTACTCTTCGTAGCGTTTCCAACTTAGCGCCAAAACGCTCTATTTTCCTCTATGAAAAAGCTCGTTGGGCCGAGCTCAACGATTTCTTTCGGCATTTTAACTGGGAAATCTGTTTTCTCGACGACAACGTCGATGCCGCTGCAGAAATGGTAGTCAATATTATTATGCTAGGAATGAAACTTTTTATTCCAACGAAGCATATTTCGGCTAAATCAAAACACAAGTGTTGGTTTAACCAGACGTGCAACAATGCAGTCAGATCCAGAGAGGAAGCGTTCAGTAATTGACGTTCGAATAAGAACGCCGTTACTGATCTGCACCGCAAAAAGGCGAGAACCGAATGTGCCAAGATACTTAGACGCGAAAAGGTTTTATACGAACGGCGTCTACGTGCCAAAGTTCTTTCTGCTCCTCGGGGCAGCAAGACCTTTTGGTCGTTTGTTAAAAGAGTGAGGAATAATGCTAGTTCTTCTATTCCAACTCTTTTAAAGGACGATCAATCATTCACTGACCCGGTTGATAAGGCCAACCTTTTCGCTGAACTTTTTGCAAGAAATTCTTTCTTGCCGGAAAGCGATCAACCACTGCCCGTTCTCGAAAGGGTATCCTATACTATGCCTTTGATTTTCTTTCGGGCCCGGGCAGTCAAAAGGGTTCTTGCGGATCTCAACGTAAATAAGTCACCGGGGCCGGATGGCATATCAGCACTGGTGCTGCAACAGTGCTCTTTAACGTTGGCATGTCCATTGGCAAAACTTTTCAGCTCTTCGTACCGTGCGGGAATTTTCCCCTCATGCTGGAAGGTGGCAAATGTCCAGCCTATCCCTAAAAAGGGTGCGGCTAACAACCCTGAAAATTACCGCCCAATCGCAATTTGCTCTGCGCTCTCCAAAGTGATGGAGACCATGGTTAACCACCATCTTGTGAAATATTTAGCGACCAATTCACTTTTAAATGATCGACAGTATGGCTTCCGTAGTGGTCGATCTACGGGATACCTGTTGGCGTTTGTATCGGAACGTTGGAGCCGTTCAATCCACCGCTTTGGTGAGAGTAAAGTGGTTGCTCTAGATATTTCTAAGGCGTTCGATCGTGTGTGGCACGGGGCACTCGTGACTAAGCTAGTTGCTTTTGGTGTCGGTAGTGTCTTCTCTCGATTTATAACGAGTTTTCTCAGAGACCGCACTATACGTGTTGTTTTAGATGGGGTCTCATCAAACGAGTTTCAGCTAAATTCAGGGGTACCGCAAGGTTCTGTTCTTTCTCCTACCCTTTTTCTTATTTTTATTAATGACCTTCTTGGTCAGACCTTCAATCCTATCTACTCTTTTGCAGATGACAGCAACATTTGTCATTCATTTTCATTCGATCACAGGCCAAGCTCTTTGGAGATAGAGGGCATGCGGCAGCAGAACATGAATGACACACTCAATCAAGACCTTTCTACAATCTCCGAGTGGGGTCGCGCGAATAAGGTCGATTTTAATGCACGCAAGACCCAATGTTGTATGTTAACCCACAGACGGGCTGTGGAATTAACATTGTCACTTGTAACTATGGGTGGTATAGGTATTGAGGAATCGGATACTCTTGATGTCTGGGCATGAGAATACAGTGTGATGTCCGTTGGAATAAGCACGTATTTCAAGTGTCGAAAGAGGCATTCAAGTGTCTCGGTTTTCTAAAACGGTGCAAGACTTACTTCACGCCATCCGATCTCCTTACTATTTATACCAGCTATATCCGGCCAAAAATGGAATACAACTCTCATATATGGGCAGGTGCTCCACTGTCTATTCTGAAGCTTCTGGACCGTGTTCAGGGGAGGGCGGTGAAGCTTATCAATGACAGTAGTGTATCCAACTCTATTGATTCATTGGAGCATCGTCGGAATGTGGGTTGTGTGACACTTTTCTATCGATATTACCATGGGAGATGCTCATCTGAGATAAGTGAACTTATTCCACGAGCCCGAGTTTTTATTCGTAATACTCGCTTATCTAGTAGAGCACATCCGTTTGTAGTTGATTGTCCTGTGTTTCGCACAACGCATTACAGAGAAAATTCGTTTTTTAGTCGAACGATTCGTATGTGGAACAAACTTCCCGCAGAAGTCTTCCCTGTTACTTACAATTTAGAAAAATTTAAATCAAATATCCACAAACACTACTCCCTCTTTCCTCCTTCCCATACCTTATTTTCCTGATCAATACAATGCACTGCATGAGTAGGGGGCATCCCCTGAGTATTGGTTAAATTATAAAAAAAAAGTAAATTTAGCAATATTTTTGCTAGGAGGATTCTTGAAAAAATATTGCTAATAAAAACAAAAAATATTCTAAAGTCAGAAAAAGTTTTGCTGAATTTTGAAAATTTTTTTACTAATATTAGCAATTTTTTTAGTGTATTTTTGTTACTTTAGTAATAAAGTATTTTGTTTACGTCCAGGTTTTTTATTTAATTGCATCATCTTAATAATGCGGAAGTCTTTTCGTTTTTATTTAGATTTTATTTTTATTTCAACAAATAAAAAAAAATTATTTAAATTTAAGCTCAAGTTAAAATTTTCAACCTAGCTCTTTAGTTTTTATCAATCTACTAAGATCCAGCCACAAGTTTAATTGATTTTAACCAGTCAATATTCATTTGCACTCCACTAAGCATCAGCAAAATCAGGAATCATTTGATAATGTTAACAATTTTTCTTCAACGATGCTACCAGCAAAAAGTTTTGCTAACTCCACTAAATTTTTTTGCCAACTTACTTAATATTTTTTTTGAGTGTACATAAAACACGATTTTGTTTGCAGTACCAAATTTGTTTTATGTCATCTAAAAAGTGTATGGTGAAAATTTGAGCTAAATTGGATAAATTTATAAGGTCGCGTAAATGGGTCAAAGTTTCGAAATTTTAGTAAAAAAATTAAAAAACATTTTTTTTTTTTTCAAATTAAAAAAAAACTATATAATATTTTGCCACAACCTAAGTAAATTCAAGTTTTTCTATCAAAAATCCACAGATTTGTTTATATTGTTTATAATTTGTTCGAAAACCGTTATTAAAAAAACTTTTAAAACTGGAAATTATATATTCTTCAATATAACTGAAAAACTAACAATATCAAAAAAAAAAAAATTAAAATGTGCAGTAAAGGGTTAATTGCGAAAATTAATAATCAGTTTGAATGGAATTCATTATAAATAGTTCTTTCATATAATTTAGTCAAAATATTATATATTTTTTCTGGTTTATATTGACATGTATCAAGACAAACAATTATTTTTTTTTTTTTTTGGTTTTTTGACTTCAGGAAATAATGGGTTAACAATTTTCTACAAAGCTTATATATCATTGAGTATTAATGATATTCAATTTCTATAAAATTATTAATCAATTATAATTAATTTTAGTAAAAATGTCCAATTTTGCTATTTTGGGCTGTTATGACGCCAGATTCAAATGGGTTAAATAAGACCCTGATAAAAAAAAAATTTTTTAGACCTTTTATAGCCTAAGGAATAATGAAAAACATACGTTTTCACAACTTATTTCATCATTTTTTTATTCAAAAAATAACATTTTCTAAAAATCCGCTGAATTTAAAACGCTACTCACGAAAATTGGAAAAGGGAATAATTAGAATAATTTACACGTTAATTCTTATCTTATATACTGTGCAACCTAAGGAAATTTTGTTTTAATCTAGGTCACGTTTGTATTTATAAAATATCCTTTATTATTTTATATATCTCCAATATTTCGTCATTCTTTGAATGACATCTTCAGGGAGTCTAAAATTGTCCAATAATAATATCATATTAATACATATAAAGAAAACATATTATAACATAATAACAATTTTTTTATATATATAATACATTAACATAACATCACACTAATAATTTTAACAATTTTTTTATATATATAATACATTAACATAACATAACATCACACTAATAATTAATATTAATGTATTATATATATAAAAAAATTGTTATTATGTTATAATATGTTTTCTTTATATGTATTAATATGATATTATTATTGGACAATTTTAGACTCCCTGAAGATGTCATTCAAAGAATGACGAAATATTGGAGATATATAAAATAATAAAGGATATTTATAAATACAAACGTGACCTAGAGCTCAATTATTTAATAAGTCATTTTGCAATTTTGCTAACTAAAATTTTTCAATACTTGAACTATGCGGTTTGTGATATACTCAAAAGTGTTATAATTGTTTTTGGTATCAAATTAAAATGCGTTGCCGTTGTCGTGAAAAAAAATATATTTTAATGTGATTATGGCAAAATAGAACACAAAAATTTTTTTTTTTTTAAATTTGAAGAAAATGGAAAAGAAAAAAAAAAACTTTCATTATGACAAAAATTTATAAATTTATCTGATTTTTCTTAAATTTTCACCATAGACTTTTTTTGGCACGTAGGAGCGGCAAAAATTGAAAAATCGTATTTAAAGAACTAGTCTTCATCTTCATCAGTCTACATCTTTAAACTGACAATCATATATGTTTGTCACGTTTTTTTGTTCTTTTATTTATAATTTTTTTGGTACCAAATTTTTTTATAATTTTTTTAGTACCAAATTAAAATGCGTTAACATTGTCATAAAAAAAGTATTTTTTAAATGTGAATAACTACGGCAAAATTTAACACTAAAAAACTTTTTTTTTAAATTTGAAAAACATTAAAAAATAAAAAAAAATTTTAATATGACCAAAATTTTTATCACCATAGATTTTTTAAATGACAGAACAAATTTTGGCAATCTAAAATAAACCAGTCTAGTACACAGAGAGAAAGTTTTATTCAACTGAAATTCGGTTACTACACTCACAATATTTTATAGTTAGAAACAAACGAATTTGTACATTAAAACTATAGAAAAAGTTGTTAAAAACATGACTACTGATTTTTCGTTTAAAACAATAGTAATTTCCAATTATTTTTAATTGTTAAAAAATTAACTAAAAATATCGATAAAAACAAACTACTTTCGTTTATTTTAACTATTAAAAATAATTGCTTAGTCCGTTAAAATAAACGACGTTCCTTATTTTGACTATCAAAAATTACCGAAAATCCATAAAAATAAAAGATTTTCCATTTCTTTGACCATTAAAAATTTAACTCCCAAAACTTTAAAATAAACGATTTTTCTTTATTTTAACCATCAAAAATTTACCCCCAAAACGTAAAAATAAACGATTGTCGATAAAAGACAATTAAAATCTAAACAAAAACTATAGTGATGGTAAATAAAATATTTGGTTTAGTACTAAAATAAAAAGCACTTCTGTAAAAATGTTGGTACCTTCTGATTTAATTTAATTGTTAAGGTACCCTTGCAATATTATTGCACATATTAATGACAATTTTATTATCATTCAATGTAGCCAACTCAATATTAAATATTTTTCACATATCTCGTGTCTGCAATAAGAATCAGAACCTTTTTGATTTTTTCTAACCTTTCAATATGACATACACACTGGTAATTTGTTGCACATCAGCAAAATTTACACAAGAATATTGCCTAATTCTAACTTTACATTAAGCATTGATGCGCTCAATCTTGTTTACCTAAAAAACACTTGACTTTTACCATATTGCTAATTAATTTTCTTGTAATTACTACGAAAATTGTAATCCTAACTTTTCGTTTTATTTTATATATATTAAAATTTGTAATTTGTACATGAATAAAGAAACTCAGAGTTTTTACTCTTTCTCTAGCAAGATGTCTCCTCATCTCCTAGATGTGCTTTAACATTAAAATTCGGAACAGTGAGGGAACTCCATCTCTGTTCTAATATGCACATTATGCACCGTCAATACTGCTCAAGGATGAGAACGTGCAAATTTGCATCGTGTGCAAATGACCACGCTGACTACCCTCAATAACAACAAAAAGTAAAACAAAATTTACTGAAACAAAGCACTTAATCGTCAGCTGGGCCACTTTGGTACTTTTTGGACTGAAAATGTAAATAAGTAATTTATTTATCATCCCAGTTTATGCATATAAAAAACGTTTGAGAGAACTTTTAAAAAAATTACTGTGATTTTTGTGTGATTTTTTTTTAAACATGTAGATTTTTTTTTAAACATGCAGATTTTAAACGAAAATACCCAGCAGAAAATTTTCAAAAAGGTAATCGGTTTTGTAATCAGGAATTTTGGTTAGAATGCCTTCCCAACCTGATTACCAACCTGATTCTTTTAACAGGTCGTGAGACTGAAAAGAATTGATTCTTTAGATTTGATTATATTTTCTTTACAAGAACCAGTTACCTTATTTTTTTCAGAACTACTTCAGTTTGTTAAAAAAAGAAGGAGTTCTTTTATTAAAATTGTAAGTATTTTTTTTAAGAAGCACTTCTTTTATTACAAAACTAAGTATTTTTGGCTAAAATATTAATGAGCATTTTTTTAATTATAATAATTTCCCATTTCTTATTGGGTAACTAGTTCTAATAAGAGTTTTTATAACAAAATGGTAACTGGTTACAAATTGAACTAAAATTATCACAAATATAAGTTACAAATAGTTTGTTAGTTCGTAAAAGAACTAATTATATTTAAAAAACCATTACGTGTTCGCTTTCTTACTTTAAGAATTGGTTTCCTTTTTTTACTGACTCATTTCAATGTGTTTCGTAATGCAGTTCAGAAATTTGGCAATCAGAAACGTAATCGATGATATGGCAATGCCTTGTTTTGGTAATGTGTTTTTTTTTTTCCTGGGTATTAACTGCTACAGAAAATCCGTATTAATTCATAGTTTGTTTTTTAAATAACAGGTAAAAAAGTTGAAAAATATGTTTCTTTGTATTTTAATAGTTTATTCAGTTAAAAACAAACTTACGGATTACTTTTTAAATAAACTAAAGGGTCCGCCGAATAACTTTTTTTTTTTTTGAACTCCTAAACCAATTGGACTTTGTATGGCGTCATACCAAGGTCTTTATGCAAAATTCGTCTCAATGATGTATCCGAAATGTTCAATTGTTGAGAACGACGGTGAATTGATGTTGATGGCACTTCACGCACACTTTCTGCCACAGCAGCAATATTCTCGGGTCTACGCACTGTTTTTGGCTTTTCACGCTTTGGTTTATCGATGAGGATAACAGTTTCTTTCACTTTTTTCACAAGATAACGAACATTCGGACCATATTCGTTCAGCGGAAAGATAAAACTAATTATCTGTGAAATCAAACATGAGCTAAGTGTTACCATTCACGAAATAAGCACTAGTTGAAAAAAAAGTTAGATGGCGGACCCTTTACAATCGGTAACGGAAAATATATTGTGAGTGTACGACTTAAATTCAGTTATTACGAATTTCAGATGGTTGGAACAACTTAACATTAGTTTTCACAATAAAGTTCGGTCAATTCAACTAAAGTTTAGTGCCAGCACCCAAAATATTAAGAAATCTAATGTAAATATCATTGCACTAACTAAATTTATAAGTTGTTACTAATAATATACACTTTTAAATTTGGTTGACACTTTATTTCTCTGCGTGTATACAAACATCTTTAAACTGACAATCAGATATGTTTGTCACGTTTTTTTTTTATTTCTTTATTCGCCTTACTTTACGGTCAAAAAGTATCCAGGAGTAAAGTGTACAGATTTAAATATATGCAAAAAATTTAAACGACCACATGTTTAATCGACAAGTCAATGACTTACAAAAAACAAAAAAAAGGAAAACATACTGGATTCCATTTCACTCTTTTCATCCGGTTATGTTAGTTTTGTAACATGACACACTTTTAATCCACAATATGTGTCGTTGAGTTATGTAAAGAGTCGCTGAACATTTGGCTTGTGGCATTGACATTAATTGCGTACAGACATATGTTTGTATGTAGTTTAACGCATACACATATAAACATTAACACTTACTTTACACTAACACATGCTCATACATGGGTTGAACTTTCATAAACATAACACGAATAGCCGGACAAAATGTCGCAATGCAGAAATTGTACTACAGAAAACGTGACAAAGTTTTGGTCCAAAAACCAAATATATTTAAATAAAGTATAAAAACAGTTCAAATTTATATTATAAATTTAATGATTTAAACTGAAATTTCTGTGATATAATTAATTTAGTAAATGGAAAATTTTAAAACGTTTGTAATTAAAAAAACTAATCTTTCTTTTGAAAAGTGTTTTTATTTATAACATAGTATACAGTAGAGTTGTGTAATTTGTGAACGAACTAGTTCAATGGAACTAGTCTTTACTTTGAACTAGTGAGCTAGTTCGAAATCTTCAGCTCTTTTAGGTCTTTCCTCTTTTTGTTCTTTTTTGTCATTTGAGTAGTTTTCTCTTTTTATGTTGCTTTTGAGTATACTCTTGTTTTTTTTAGTGTTGTCAGCTCAATTTTTTTTAATGTTGAGAAGAAGTGTCTAGTATAAATAATTAACTAAAAAATTATCAAACAAACGATCTAACGAACAATTGAACGAAATTGTCGAAGATCGATTGAACTAGAAGAGCGACCTAGTTTATAGAGATCAACTGAACTAGAAAGAGCGCTCACTCAAACGAACTAGATTGCCCATGTCTAGTATGCAAACTATAAATAATTAATTCACCTCCAATCATGCTTTGGACAGCATTCATGTAATTTTTTTTTACACTGCTTTTAATTTTGTTCTTCAATTCATCAGTGCATTTGGCTTCTCAACCATTTTCATAGACTTTTTGGCATAATAGACCCAAAAAGTACTAAATTTTACGTGCTTTTTTGACGTTTGCATGATTTGCGTATTTCGGTACAAAAGGTATGTCTTTTGCATTAAGCCATTCTAACGTATTTTTGGCATAATGACAGCTTGTTAAATCTGGCCAATATAATATGTCGTCTTTAGAGTATATATTTCTGATAAATTATTTTAAGTTTACTAAGCTTTTATTAATGTAAACATCCGCGTTTACAGACATAGCTTTTGAATCCTGGATGCAAAGCTGTGATATATATTTTGCTAAAACGGCTGCCCACTAGTGTGGCCAAATCGTATGGGAATCCTAGAGTAAATCGTACAAGCTAGGGTAGCCAAAATTATGAAATAGTGTGTCGATCATAATTTATTGGCAAAATTTCAACATCCTACGACTGCTGGAAGGCGGCACACACCATGTTTCATTAAAACAAAGCAGGATGCTTTAACAAAATTTATAAACCAATGAAGTCAACTGTGCTTGAACTTTACCAAAAAAAAAACAGTAATTTGTGTTTTTGTTTATAAAAAAAAACAAAAGAAATACGTTTTAAACGAACCAATTTTGTCGATTAACCGACCCGAATAACCGGTTAATCGACTTTATCGATTTTTCGAATCATTCCTACACCGGTTAACCTGTTGTCCCAATCGAATTCAGTTGTCACGACCAAATTCGGTTTCCATAATCCCCAATTTGGTTTCACCAACCGAATTCAATTGTGCACAACCGAATTTGTGAGGTTGCAGCAACCGAATCCATTCAGTTGGATGAAATCTTTCGAATTTTTTGGAAGTGTACATACAAAGCGTCAAAGTTTGACGGTGAATTGCGAATACCACCGCTAGAGAGCGTAATAAGTGTACAAAAACTTCAGGATAACCTACACTGAACCAAAAATAGCGGTGAAATCAAATAAATCCGATGTTAAATTGATGAATGGGTGATCACTATACAATCAACAAAACCTGTCCGTTATTTTAACAAATTGTTTAGGAAATGAAATATTCATTGTTATTTTGACGAAATATCGCCAGAAATTAGTTATTTTATCAACTATATTTAATCAAGTTGAATAATTATTTTGTAGTTTTAACAATGCGCTTTATTCAATTTAACAATGCGCTTTATTCAATTTAACAAAATTTGTTTCACAAATTGTAATTTTTAATAATATACGTCTTTAGATTGTATATTAAAAAAATAAGAACTTGATAAAAATATAAAAAATAATAAAATTCAAAATTCAAAATAATAACGTAATACTTTATACATTGCGGTGTTATGGTTAGCGCGTTGGGCTTTTACACAAATGGTCCCATGTTCGATCCCCGGCGGCGACAACATCAATTTATAAAAATAATATATATGAGTTTTCTATCCCTCATACATATCGCAGCGGCCACCCTCTGTGTCCCAATTAGCACTTCACCCCACTGAAGTCAAATAATGAATCAGGGATATGAACCAAAAGGCTTCAATAAGTATGCCAACTCTCCATCAGGTTGCGAGCAACAACTGTTATAAGACTTATCATCTCACGCAATTGCAGTGTTTCCGTGTCTGAAGCCCTTTATCTTTCCCCACCTTTAGTCTCTCCTCTATTCCCTTTACAAAGAAATCGACACATTTATAAATAGGAAGAATTTTCTGAGAATTACATTTACAAAACATATTAATTTATTTAATAACTAAGTTAATAACAAATTACATTTTTTATTTTTATATAAATAGTTTTCTTCACTATTACAGATAATCAGTTATATAAAAACTAAAGTAATAAAAGTTTACAATTTACCTCCATAAAAATGTAGAAAATTACATAAACTAATTTAAAAAAATAATTCACAGTTCTTTTGTAACACCCCCATTTAACATAATTTTTTTAACTTTTCCAACATTTAATAAATGGCTCTAGCGCGATAACTGCAGTATTGACGCCACAGCACGCCAAATTACAGCTTTTTTTACAAAAATTAACATCAATTTGAATAACATAATTGTTGTTTTAAAAATACAATTTGTCAAAAGTTAACAAAAATGAAAATTATTCAAGTTCGAGGCCATACTCTATATATATAGGATATTATCCTAACAAATATTCTATAGAGTTTTTGTTCTTAAATTTATTAATTGACCACTTTCAGGAATGTGTTGATAGATCTATTTCGGGAATTTTCTATGTTCCCACCATCCCGTTTTGAAAGAAGTGGCAATCCTATGCAAAACCTCAAGCATTCATATAAGCTAGTTTTCTCACTAAATGAGAACTAATATATGAGCTCAAAGATAAAGATTATCACCATTGATCAAAAATAAATTGAAAACTTGTTTGTTATGTGCAAGGTCTACCTTTGGTAGATATTCAATACACATTTTAAGTTAGTTTTTTAGACTTGCAAGTTAGTGTTCAATGGCCCGATGTTTCTTACAAGGCTATTTGATCCGTATTGGAGCCAAGGAAAGAAATATATCATACATGGGACTAGTTAATTAAATGCAGAAACGAAATGATATTTTCGTCTTTAAAAATGGATGTATTTTTTCTTCCCTGTTCAACCATATCGTCCTGTTTAATTTTTTTTTTTTCAATTGTAATTAGTTTTTTTATGTATTAAAATTATGTCATTATCCCTTAATGGTAATAAAATGTTTTTCATTTGCATTAGTATCAACTAATGGTAATGAAATTTCAAGTCGAAATATTTCGACTTTTTGATTAATATTGAACGGTACCGTGAAATAACCCCCAAATGCAATAAGTCCGAACGAAATAACTCCCAATGAAATAAGTCCCAAAAAAAATGAAATTAGTCCCAATTTTAATAAATGAAATAACCTCCAAAAAAAAATGAAATAAGCCAAACCATTTGGGAGTTATTTAATAGTAATAAAATAAGTCCCAACAAAGAATGAAACAACTCCCAATGAAAACTGTCCCAAAAAAATTAAATAATTCCCAATTCAAAATATCGAATTCTGCGATTCGCGGCCGTGGCCGCGCCTATAGGACTCGAACTACGATGGTGCCGTATTACGCGAAAGGCGGCCGCGCAGCAGGACGCGAATCGTACGCATTACCTTCCAGAGGTGGCATTTCATAACGTCCAATGACAAATTACATAATGTCACTCGAAAAGTGTCATAATGTCCATGGACTTTATGACAATTTGGAAATTGACAATTTTGGACATTATGTCACTTTCAAATGTGGCTTAGCGTTCAGACATTTTAAAATAAAAAGATTAATAATATTAACTATATCAATACAATTTTTTTTAAATATATGTATATAACAAAATAAAACTAAACTTATAAATCGTATAATCTCACGCAGAGAAAACTTTATTTCGCGATGCCGCGTTCTACTGAGGAAAAAACCCCTAAGAGCGGCCGAAAGCCGCCACACAGAAACACTTGCTTTTACAAATTACTTGATGTCTTAAGAATATAAGATTTCAACGGATTCGTCATCTGATTTGAAAAACATGTTCTTCTGGGTCGAGGCCTTCGGCCGCGCTCAGGGGATTTTTTTCTCCGTAGAACGCGGCAGGCGTCTTCGCAAAATAAAGTTTTTTCTGCGTGCGACACAAAAGAAACTTCAAAATTACTGATCTGTTTCCACACTGGACTATAATGTCCATGGACCTTGTGTCACCCAAAAAGTGGCATAATGTCCATGGACTTTATGTCATTCCATTTGTGGACATCACATGTCACATTGCTAAGTGTCATAAAGTCCATGGACATTATGACACTTTTGGAGTGAGATAACGTCCATGGACATTATGTCATTTGATGTTATGACATGCCACGAAAATTACCAAAATTCTAGCAAGAACTGCGTTCTTTTGGTAAAATAACTCATTGTATTGCTATTATTTACTTTACGACAATTTTAAGAACCGTTACAAAAGCATAAAATTTACCGAAATGTAATTTTAATAGAAATGAAATAACTCCCAACAAAAATGAAATAACTCCCAACGATAAAATCACATTTAAAAATGAAAATGAAATAAGTCCCAACAAATGTGAAATAACTCCCAATGACAAAAATAAGTGAAATAACTGCCAACAAAATCTGGGTTGGAATTATTTCATTTGGGAGTTATTTCATAACGAAATAATTCCTAACTGAAAATTGTGAAATAAGTCCTAACGCATTGGGAGTTATTTCATAGTGAAATAAATCCCAATCTATATGGAAAATTTTTGGGAGTTAATTCATTTTTTTTTTTTTTTGGAGTTATTTCACGGTACCACATTGAACACCCTGTTTTAGCAGTTGACCCATCACTTCAACATAATAAATAATTTACACTGTATTTATTGTATAATACTTTTTCTTAACAGACCAATCTTTGCTACAGGAATTTGTAATGGGATATTAAAATTTATTTATTTGGAATTGTAAGGCCACATGTAATAAATTTTAATTTATTTATAATAAAACAAACGAAACAATAACCATGTTAATATGAAATAGAAAAATAATAACCTCAAAACTTTCTGCTAGTTTTAGCAGATTAATTTAAGTTAAATCAAGCAATGATAAAAAATATCTTTTCGCGGAATCCACAGATTTATTTTTGCTCCAAAAAACCTACTTATTTTAGCAGTTTTTAAGCAACGCCATTTTGAGCTATTTTTTTTTTGTTAAATATTAGTAATATAAGTAGAAAAACAGAAATAAAAATATTAAATTTATGCAGATTAAGTTATATTCGTGTTGAATTTGAGTTAATTGAAAATAACAATTTACTCTGCAAAAATCACCACAAACTTTCGCTGAATATTTCAGCAAACAAAAATATTACCAATATCAACAAATTTATTATTTCTTCTACAAATTACCTGAGTGTATACTTTTGTGCTAATGTCAAATATTTTGCGGCCTGAATCTTTAAAAGTACTTACAAGTACAAGTGCTCCCCACTTTTTGAAGAACAATATTCAGCGAACATTTTCTCCAAAACTAATCCGAGCTTCACAATGAAACTTGCTGTTTTTAAAAATAAAGAAAAATCAAAAAAAACTTCGGTCGATTCCTAGATAAATTAAGTTTTGTATTACACTAAACATTCGGAACTAGTTCTGAATTGCAAAAAATATTTTTTTCAAATTCTTCATAAAAAAAGCCAACACATTTTTACTAAACTAATGAAGTCTTCTTCGAAAAGTGTATGAAAAATTTCTTTAACTATTTGAAAAAAGCTTCATCATATTTATGAAACTATTTTAAATTAAACTTTTTCATTACGCTATAAAATAAATCTACCCACATTTTATACAATTAAAAAAAAGTCAGTTAGGAACATTTTTGCTGAGAGGAGCCTTGCAGGAAAATTAGTATTATCAAAAAAAAAAAATTTGCTACATTCAGCAAAATTTTTGTTGAATTAACGAATTTTTTGGCTGATATTAACAATGTTTCTGCGTGGAACCTTCCAGCAAAAATGTTGCTGACTTTACTGAATTTTTTAGGTGTAAAAAACGTCCAACTTTAAAAAATTTTTAACCAAGAAGTCACACAGTGCAGTTTTTTCTCCTTGTTTGTATACAGTTTTTTTTTTTTTATATTCCCGAATCCTTATATTATTTTCTCGAAAAGTATAATATAATATAATTTTTTTTTTAAATATTTTCAATAAAAATATATAAATTATCTAAAAACTTTTTTAATTATTGACAAAAATCAGTAATTTTTATCAAAGAATTTTGTTTTGCTTTACTTTACTTTACTTTACTTAACTTAACTTAACTTAACACACATTTTTTTTTTTTTTTGAAAAGAGAAGCAACACTCAGGAAATTCTTCCTATTAAATACTGTGTTGCTTTTTTTGAAAGGGGATATTGGAGAGATGAAAGGTGGTGAAAGATGAAGGGCTTCAAACATGGCAACGCTGTAACTGCGCGAGATGATAAGTTGTTGCTCGCCACCTGATGTAGAGTTGTCGAATTTATTGAAACTTTTTTATTTCATAGCCCTGATTCATTATTTTACTTCGGTGGGGTTAGTTGCTATGGGAACACCGAATGTGGTCGCAGTGATACATATAAGTGATAGAAAACTCAAACATAATATTTTTCTAAATTAATGTTGTCGTCACCTGGAATAGAACCCGGGACCATCTGTGTAACAGTCCAACGCGCTAACCATTACACCACAACGCCCACATTATAGTGTGAAAAAATTCTCTGTCTGTCAAAAAGTTATAAAAGAAAAATAATTTGATTATTTAGACTGTTATCCACACACGCAAAAATAAAAATACATTTAAACAGCTTTTTTTCTTCTTATTATTTTTATTAATACAAAGCTTGTGTTAAGACATGTGGTTCATGAAATATTTCACAAAATAAAGCTTGTCAAAAAATGTATGACATACACACACTGTGTTGGGTTCAAATACATTTTACATTAGACATGTATATGATTATGTATGTGTGTGAGTATGCAAACGGCTTAAAAAACGCCAATGTTTCTATGAATTTTTTCAGAAACAACTCCTTCTTAGTTTTAGAAGATTGATTTAAACATTTAGTAATGAAACTTTAATTAGTTTTTTTAACTTAGAATGTTTTTTGTTTCTCTTGGAAAAAAAGTATATACGGGGTGTTAGGTGACGATATGTAGAGAATGTAATGTTTCGATATTTTAAAATATCTGAAATTTGTATACAAATTGTATATTAGGCCCCCTCCGACATAAAATCCTGTGTACGCCACTGCCTGCGTATATTCCTACAATACACATATCAATTGTAATGAAACGTTTTTGTATAGTATTTTATGCTGAACGTGCTTGCTTCCGATTTAAGATAGACAGAAAGGCACTAGACATATTGACGGCAAAAGAGCTCAGCACAAGCACTTGAGAAAAAAACAGAGAAACAGAGAAAAACAGCCAAAAGCACTCAAACTATTTTAGAAAACAATTTCTTTTAAGTAACATGCAATTCGTTACTCATAGGATAGGAAACCATTTGCAATTACGGTGTTATTTTTGGTGGGGTGCAATAACGCCTTACGAAATAAGGCCTTTAAGGCTTTATTTCACTTCCAATTGAGAAATAAGGCCTTTATTGCGAAAAGGGCTTTATTGCACTTTGAAAGTGACATAAGGCCTTTATTGAAATTTAGCTAATGGTGCAATAAAGCCTTTATTTTGTATTTTTTTATTCTTTTGTTACACTGTTCAGTTTTTCTGCGTGGCGGCCTGCGGCCGATCTTAGGGGTTTTCTCCTCCACAGGACGCGGCAGGTGGCTTCGCTGAATACAGTTTTCCTGCGCGCGTCTCATTATCTTCCCTAGTGTGACGCGCGCAAGGAAACTTTATTCAGCGAAGCCACCTGCCGCGTCCCATGGAGGAGAAAACCCCTAAGAGCGGCCGCAGGCCGTCACGCAGAAAAACTTTATAAAGCAAAGATTTTCAATATTGTTGCAGTTAAATTTTTTGTTGAATTATTAATGCTCTATTAATTTTTGCTTATCATCATATTTTCAAAAATGTGTAATGATTAAAGTGATTTTTTTCATTTTGGTGGGATTTATTTCGTTTCCAGAAGTGGGATTAATTATTAATGTTCTATTAATTTTTGTTAATATGAAATTTTTTTATAATTGTTCAATAAAATATAAGAAGAATAAGAATAAGAAATTTTATTGCTTCATTTAAAAAAAAAATTTAAGTGAAATAAGACCTTTACGGCTTTATTTCACTTTCAAAGTGCAATAAAACCTTTTTGGAAATAAAGGCCTTATTTCACTTCCCATTGAGAAATAAAGCCTTTAAGGCCGTATTTCGTAAGGCGTTATTGCACCCCATCTTATTTTACCTAACACTTGTTCAACACCTACAATTTTATACATACACTAGCACATGCAAAGAAAGAAACTGACAAGGAATGATGCATTCCGTTCTATTGCCATACACAATTTTAATATGTGTTAAAGCGGACAGAATAAATAAGAATTAGTGTTGTTTATGCCCAATTTCACATTTAGGGGTTAAATTTGGGATCAAAAATATAGCAATTTTGCGTTATTTGCATTTTTTCAAGTTTCTGCAAAAAAAAGTAAACAAATTTGGTATCAATTGAAAGGATGACATTTCCATCGGTATACTAGTAGTAGTAAATAGTTAAAAAAAAATCGGACAACTTCGAAAGCCATTTTGGCCCCCTAAATATATGATCTCAGGTAAGTATGTTTCTTACCAGTTTTTCATTCATTTTGTCTCCACCCCTTTCTTCATCCAAATCTGGAGGAATCTTCCCCCCGCACCAAAATTATATTTTTAATTACAAAAATGTAAAAAAGATTAAAAAATTGATTAATAATACTCTAAGTTTTAAAAAAAAGGAATGTCAAAAAATGTAAAGTTCCTGATACCCGTGGTAAATATATTACAAAAAAGCATTTGTCATATAGGCTTTAGTTGGTGTCTTGAACTGTCATAAAATTGTTCATTCAACAAACAATTTTTGACGGTATAACGAGAATTAATTTGATATTTCTTATAGGGGGGGGGTAAAGGTGATTACAATTTTTTGTAATTTCATACTTTTCACAATTTTTTTAATTTGTAAATTATTTAACTTTTGTTAACATATTGTCACTAAACAAAAAATAAATCTGGCAGCATGTTTGTTGGCAGACACCTGCCAGACATTATTGTGAAAACAAATCTGCTAACAAACGTTGTTATAGCAAGAACAAAACATTGACAAGAGTGGTCCATATAAGGGAAATCCGTGTTCGAACAAGAAATTGTTAGCTTAGTGAACAATTCGATGTCAGGTGAAGACACCAAATTAGGAAATAAAGAAAAAATTCATAATTTGCAAAATAATTTGTTTAAAAAAAGTACTAATACCATAGATTACATTGATATCCAACTCTTTGACATTAGCTGTCACTGCACGTAACTCATGAGAATGTGCTGGATATAAATCGTATACATATACAAAAAATATTTAAATGTGTATGAAAAAATTAGTTTGCTGTTAAAGGAAGAAGAAAAGTTTGAGACCTACATAATCTATGATTTATATAGAGAAAAATTCCCAAACACAATTTTTTCGCTTAACATAGAAACAGAAGATTTAAAAAAAAAATTTAAACTTTATTTATGTGTGAGTTTTGAACATTTTGTTGCCTTTTTTGTTGTCTCTATACACATACGCAGATAACTAACTATTCGTGGCTATTAGTATGTTTCTGTGTTTCTAAAAATCGATTCGGTGAAACGTGTGCACTTCAATTTCAAGCACAAGTCCAACCGTAAGTGTTTGTTAATTAACTAAATGTCATTGAATAGCACAAACGTGCTTAAGTTCTCAAATGATTTGGAAAAGAAAAGTTAAAAAAAAAATAGAAAAAATAGTGCGAAAGAGATCTTTAAACAAAATTTTAAATGGCAGACAAGACAACCTTTGCGAATAAAAACAACATTGTGTTCAATAAAACTATTTCATGATATCTTGAGCTGAATTAACAAAGAGGCGAGCAGACAGATGGATATTAGCGTGTCCAAAAAAATGTAGTTTGTAGCTCAAGCTCAAATTTAATGTTTATGGGGTAAAGTCTTTAAGATATTTGTTTTATACTTCTTGGAAGTGGTTAAGGGGTCAAGCAAATTAATTTCTTCAATAGCGAAAATTTAACTGGCTTCTGAGTCAACATTTTGAAGAAAAATGTCCAAACTTTATTTTTATGTGTATAAATCATAAGTTTCGGCAATGCTTTTGTATATTTACGAACTCTCTAAAAAAGGATTGTGAATTTACAACTTTAAATTAGGTAAATTGTTGTGTAAAACAACGCATAGTGAGTAAAAATAAACACCAAATGCGTAAAATAATTTTGTACACATTTCGAATAACAATAATACACCCATAATATAAAAAAAAATTATTTTGTTAATCAAATAATTTTTTTACTCTAATAGTTTGTAAATTTACTAACTTGCAATAGTAAAAAAAATAGTGACATTTATAATTGTGAAAAAAATATAAGAAATAAAAAATTACTAAAATATGATTTTATTCCGATTAATTATGACGGTAATATGAAAGTTAAAATTTAATCCGAGCGTTGCTGAAATATATTTGACAAAAAAATAATGTTGGAGTTCATATGAATGAAGTGTCCTTTCAAGCATCTAAAAACGACACCAAAACCGACACCAACACATAAATTTCTTCTGTCGGCATTTACTAAAAAAAAATATACTTTTAGAATTACTACTCTTGGAATAAAAATTTCGTGGAGAAAATCATTACAATATTGTGTATACCGCTGGCGCAGTCGTCATCAGGAAATATCAGTTAAAATAGTGTTTGCATGATAAAACCAACATCAAGTGCAGCAGTTGCTCCAAACATTTCGAGCCAATACAATTTTAACAAAGCAAATTTATTTGGTTCTTTTACCAGATCAAAAGAAAAGAACACATATATTCCAATCATTCCGAACTTTATAAATAAAAAAAGTAAAAAAGATATTTAATTTAAAAAAAAAAAAAGATTTTTGAGAAGTACTTTTTATTTTATTTTTTGCAATAAAAGCAATTGTTTTTTGTTTGCATTTTTTACATATTTTTAATTGGCACTTTTTGGATATTTTTACACTTTAAGCGAGTTTTTTTACGCACAAACTTAGTAAAATTTTAGATTAATTTAGTATTTGACATAATTTTTACGCAATTTTCATGTAATTTTACACGTTTTACTAGCACTAATTTACAAATAATGAGCGTAATTATTTTTTTTAACAAATAGAGTAAATTTAAACCAACTTATAGTAGAAGTACAGTTTCCTACTATAAGTTGGGCAAATTTAAACAAAAAGTAATTAGAGTGTACCGTATATTCCTTTTTTCGTAATTTTTTCGCAAAACTTAAAAGTAACGCTTTACAACTTTTAAAATGTCTGCGAAGATTGAAAAAAAACTAATGATGCAGTTTAAAGATTGATAAATTCTATATAATTTTATCAAAAACAAATTTGGATTTGCTCCTACTGTTCAAACATTATACCCTTTTAAAGCGTTTTACCCAATGGTTAAGACTAATAATATTATAAGCTTTTTGCCGTCGGATTTGCTTTAAACTTTGTATTACGTGCTTTTTCGTGTTTAGCGGACTAATCACTTTTGGTATTAGTTATCTTGAGTGAAAACGTAAAAACCAAACGCAAAAAAATGTCATAATTATCAGATTTTTCGAGGACTCGCCATTTTTTGATATTTGATAATAATAAAACAAGTACTAAACTCGAAAAAGCTCATTATTCAAACTCGAAAAATTTCATACTTCAAAGTAGAAATGGGTACGTGTGTGAATTAAAACTCTCGCTCACTCTTGCTCACGAAATAAAAATTCTACACACGCAAAATCACTCACAATAATTTTTTAACTACGCACGCACAATCACTAACGCTAAAATTTTACTCTAGCTCACTCACTCACGAAGAATTTTTTTATTACTCACACTCACTCACTCACGTGGGTAAAATTGGGCTTTGCTCACACTCACGCGTAATTAACGTGAATCAAGAAAAATTCTGCTCATGTAGCCATCTCTAAAATTTTGCTATTTGCCAACTTAGATTCGGTTACTATGACTCAAATTTGGTTATTACGAATTTCAGTCGGTTGATACAACTTAACATTAGTTTTCACATCAAAGTTCGGTTAATTCAACTGAATTTTAGTTCGAAACACCTAAAATATTCAAAAATATTCAAAACTGGATTTGTAAGTTGTTGCCATTAAAATACCTTTTTAATTCGGTTGGCACTTTATTTCTCTGTGTGAAAAGCTTAAAAAATTCTTAGTTTTATACAATGGGTACAAAGCTTTTAATCGATATAACTTTGGAACAGTAATAGACAATTAAACTATTTTTTACAGTTATATTAGTTTTTTGTTTTTATATACATCGAGATTATTTTTATGTTATTTTCAATTTATAACGAGCTTTCAACCTCCGTATATTTACAAAAATATAAAGCAAATCAAACATATTAGCTAGGTTGATATTTCGATCTGACTAAAGATCTCATCAGAAACCCGAAGTTTTAGAAAAGCTAGAGCCTATATAATAGGCAGAACTTTAACAAAAAACCTATTAATAATCAATTTTGCTCCATTCTTGTCTTCTTAGTAATCAACCACGTGGTTACGTCTTTTCCTAACAAGCATCATGACGTTACTAAACTTTGAAGACCAAAAATGTTCTATTTATATAAAAAATTTTTAGTGATAAAGATAAAACTTTTTTTTTTAAATTATTAAGAATTTATTCATTTTTTAAACTGCATCATTAGTTTTTTTAATTTTAGTAGAACTTTCAAAAGTTATAAAAAGTAAATTTAAAAATTTTTTAAAATTTGGATATTTTGCTTTATAAATATTGACTTAGAAACTAAAAAAGATATTGGCTATTGACCAAGTTATAAATAAGATTTAAAAAACTTCCCAATGCACCGATTTTTGGGAAAAAAATCGATTTGCGGCCTTTAAAACCTTTTTGGAAAACTTAAAAAAAAATCTAAAAAATACTTTACCCCAAAAGTATTAAAATTAAGCTTAAGCACCAATGAAAATCGAAAAACAATTTGGGACAATTTTAGGACAGCAAAATCGACTACTGTATTGATTTTGTTACAAGGTCCCACGTTTTTTTCATTGGTCCCGAGTTTTTTTTTTAGAAGTGCTACAAACCAACTTAAATGCGCTCCTGCACAATGGATATACAAATTTTGAATGAATTTGATATTGCCGTCAACCCAAAAACCGCCTAATACAATTCATAAAGTCACAAGTAGCGTATGAGTGTTATTACGAAATATTTATTACTCATACGCTACATTAATTGTTTTATACTAAAACCCTTTGCCACCAATCAACCCCATGCAAAATTTACTACTCATCCGTTTGTAATGTTATTGCGTAGAGTATAAATGAACTTAATAATTTATATATTTGATATCCTTTTTTTGTACAGACTCCCTACAAATTCGGTAAATATTCCATTATTTTGTTTTGCCTTTTCCACACCAACAAAGTTATTTCCTATTTACTACCAATAAATTTACACTAAATCAAGTTTTGTGGTTTGGCAAAATGAAAAACAAAATCAGAGGAACCCCAATAAAGTGTACACATATGGAGTACATATGAATATTAACTTAATATGCAGAGAAAAGGAAATGTATAAAAAGTAAAATATATTGGTACTATGTAAGTATTAAGGAGCGTCAAAGTCCTTATTTTTGAAAACACTACTTTTAATTCAAAAATTTGTGTTTAAGATGAAGAAAACAGCCAGTGAAAATTAATATGAAATTTTCGACTTTAAATTGATGTTACAGATTTTAAAATATTTTTTGAGATTTCAAAAGAAACTGAATTACAAAAAATATACTTGTAATTTCAAATGGAAAATCAAAATTTCAATCGATGTTTCTAAATTTAAATGAATATTAAAAATAGAAATTTAAATTTAAGACCTTTTCCATGGTGTAGATTTTGTTAAGATAATTAAAAAAAAATCGATTTTTGTAAATCAATCAAAGTCATCGACATATGATAAAGTAAAAAAAAAAATATGTTTTTGGTCTGATCTTATAAATAAAAAAAAAATAATTTATCATGAATACAATTATTTTCACAAAGTTTATGAAATTTTTTATGAAATGATGAATATATATGAGACACTTGTCTTCAATTGTTATGTAACTCTTCGTCGTATTTATGAAAACTTCCTAAATTTGAAGAATAATTTATGGCAAACGATTAATGAAACATTTTTATGAGTACGATGAAACTTTCTTCCCTGCGTGTACACTAAGAATATTATGTAGGTAAAGACGACAGCAATTGTCGTTAAAAAAAAAATGAAGTTTCACTTGAAGAAAGGACAACTGACATTTCATTAAATTCATTTAACATTTGCCATTTGTTTTTACTGTTCAAAAAATTACTAACAATTGTAGTAAAAATTAACCACATATGTTAGTAAAAAATAAACAAACATTTATTTTTTTTATTTTTTTAAATAACAAAAAAACGACTGTAAAAAATTAATGTAATATTATAAAACAGTCATTTGATGTAAATTAACTACAAGGTTAGAAAAAAATAAAGTTTTTTTACAAATGACTGACATTTACACAGAAAAAACTGAAAACGGGTTTCAATTAAAAAATTTGTTAAATCAATTAATACTTTAATTGATTTTGCACCTATCACTGCAATGATAACATCAATTGAAACTTTTATTGAAAATTAAAAAGGAAAAAAATGTATAAATAACTTATATAGAAAAAAATATGATACTCACAAAAAATGTGTGTGAACTATACGTTGGTATGTGTGTTTTTAGTAATGCAACGTCTGTTTGTATGTTTGTGTGTGTGCTTGTTTTGTTTGTAAACTTCAAATTCATTTGGTATTTTATACTGAAAATTTTCTATTTAAGCATACAGTGTATAAAAAAATAATTTGAAAACTAGGTATAAAATAAAATATGTATTTATATATTTAAAAGTCAACTGAAATATTAATTGATTCAATTAAATATTTGTTTAGAAACAAATTTAATTCAAATTAAATCTTTGATTAGATATTTTAGGTTGATGATTTTTTCTGTGTACATTAAAAATAAAGAAACTTTATTACAATCCAAACAACCACATATTTTTAAAGCAGAAATTATATCGGAACTTTTTTAATCGGGTAGTCACAAATAAGGATACATTTACATAATTAAAGACAAATTTTAGAATTTTCATCCACACATTTAAAATAAGATCACACACATTGTGTGTGTGAATATTATCACAGTGTGTGTATCAAATTAAGTTTATACATTTTGAGTAATTTTACTGACATTACAGTAGCACAAATTCAGTAATGAATTTCTTCATAGCTTTAATGAAAATTGTCATTGTACTTGTCCATTGAAACTTTTCATAGTATGAATGAAACATCTTTCATTAAAGTCAATGTTTATGAAATGTTTGTAGAATAATTGAAAATCTTCATAAAACTAATGAATCATTCCGACAATAAAGGTTCATAGAATTTATGAAGTTTTATAAAGTTTTTAATATTAAGAAGTAATTTGAATTAATAAAAATCTTCATGAATCTCCTAAAAATGCATTAAAACTAATGAGCCAATGGACCGCTTCATATGATTTTTTAACCAATTTCATAGAAGCCCAAAATTAATAAAATAATAAAGCACTTTTTTTAAATATTTTAAACACTTAAATATTAAAACTAAAGTTTAAAATGTATCAAAATAAATAAAATTTTATGGAAAAAATAAAAAAATTAAGTCTTTAAAATAATTTCATAGCTCTAAAGAAATTTGCATTAAATTTATTAAGAGATAATTAATGAATACAAATGAATTTTTTTTAAACTGTGAAATTTTATGAAAAATTTCTTAACATTAATAAAATTTCTTGGATATAATATTATAATTCATTGAATCTACGAAAAAAAATTATATGAAATTATTTCATTAATATCATGAAGTATAATTCTCTCAGCGCACTCATAAAACTAATTGTGTAATACGAGGGCGGATCAATAAGTCCGTGACTTTTTGAATGAAACACAGTTTTTTTGTAAAAAAAAAAATTATTTTTCAACATAATCTCCTTTTAGCTCAATACACTTACATAGTCCACCGTTTCACCAATTTTTGTATGCCTTCCAAAAAATAGGATTTTTAGAGGTTCATAAAATAGGCATCTGTTTAATCATTAATTTCGTCGTTGGAGCTAAATCTCTTTCCACCGAGCCATTTATTTAGGTTTGGAAATAGGAAATAGTCACTGGTGGCTAAATCAGGAGAATAATGAGGATGAGGTACCAATTCGTAGCAAAATTCAAAGAATTTTGCCATTGAGACGGCACACGTGTGCACCCGTGCATTATATTGATAAAAAAGTACTTTTTTCTTAGCCATATGTTGTCGTTTTTTTAAATCATCGTTAAATCGGTCCAATAAGTTGGCATAATATTCGCCGTTTATTTTTTTTTCCCTTTTGAAGGTAATCGATGTGGATTATCCCGCGTGCATCCTAAAAACCGTTGCCATCACCTTATTGGCCGATAAACTTACCTTGGCCTTCTTCGGAGCCAGTTCATCCAGAGAAACCCATTGTTTAGACTGTTTAGCCTTGTTTCCGGAGTGTTGCAATGGATTCACGTTTCATCCACAGTTACAAAACGCAAAAACTCATTCGAAAGGCGGTAAAACAACTCCAAACAATCCTTTGAAGTTGTCACACGATTGCGTTTATGGTCAATTGAGAGCAAACGTGGCACCCATCTCGCAGAGAGCTTTCTTAAACCCAACTGATCATTTAAAATCTACATTTCATCATCATTTTCCGACATTTTCGGGTATATTGAAGTCAATTGGCTGCCAAAACGTTCAGCGTCATTTGTACTTGTGCGACCATAACGAAAGTCAGTAAACCACATTTTACCATTCAAATCGATGGTGCAGAGTCCCCACAGTATTTATCAAGCTTTTCCTTGGTTTGATTGACGTTTTTTTCGCAAAAAATAATGTTTAATGAGCACTCGAAATTCAATTTTTTCTATTTTTAAAAAAAATCCACAGGTTGTATGTTTTGAACAGCTGTTAAAAGCAAAGTAAATGACCGAACTCTCTCAAAATTTGGCAGTAGTCTATTAACAGGTAGTAAATGATGGGAGCAGTGTTGCATTTCATATAACTACGAATGAAGTTCGAAAAGTCACGGACTTATTGATCCGCCCTCGTAATAGCAGAAAAAGTTACTAAAAATAAGTTAAAAAATACGTTTCCGGAAAAAGCAATACAATCAGCAGTAAATAAAATTAGCAAACAATTTCAATTAAATTTTTAGTTGCCTATTTTATACAGACACAATATTAAAAAATACACAAATACTGAAACTCAAAACATCGCACTTCATCGACGTCTACTAGATTTGATTATACAAATGATATGTTTAGACTTTAATAAATTCAGCAAAAAAAAAAGTTTTAAGCAATTTTGTATTTCATCAAGTCAAAATAGCAAAATTTTTAAATAAACTATCAATTTCAACTGAAAATTTGTTTAAAACTTGCAAAATTAGATTACTAACGTCTGTACAAATTTTTCTACTAACTTTTTTCCATGAAAGTACCCAGCCAGAAATTCATGATGGTTCAAAAAACTAAGTACTATCAAAGCATACAATATACCAAATCCAAAACGATCTGAGAACGTTTGAAAAAAAAACATATTTAAATTACTTTAATAGCACTTTTTAAACAAACTTTACTGATGTTTATTGAAATAAAAATGATATCTGTAGAATTTTGATAAAATAGTGTAGTCAATAAAACTTTTAAATGTGGATACACTCAAAAAAGTTTTACAGTTGCTACATGACAGTTGTTTGTGTAGTAATCAGTAGTAGTTGTTTTGAACTGTAATTACAGTTGTTTCTGTATGAAATAATGCAAAACAACTATTTTGACAGTTGTTTTCAAAAACAACTAACGAAAACTACTAAAATTTTTAAACAACTGCTTTAAACAAAGCAGTTGTTTTAAAATTTTTGTAAACAACTACCAAACAGTAATTTTGAGGTAAACAGTTCAATTTTGTTAGTTATTTTAAAATAAAAAAATATATTTTGAAAAATTCTCGTTTAGTTTATATTAATACGTCATAACTGGAGTACCGTTTGGAATGTTGACTTGAGACTTTAAGTAAGATGTTGGAAATACTAAATTTTGTTGTAATTGAATGAAGAAATTGAAATTATTTTTAAAATATCAAAACAAATAACCTTTAAAAACAGTAGTTTTTACTAATTTTTACAGTTGTTTCAAAATGTTTGTATTAAAAAATTGTCAGTTGTTTTTACGACATTGGTAGTTGTTTTTACCACATTTGTTAGATGTTTTTTAACAGTTAAAAACAACTACATTTTTAGTTGTTTTAACTGTAATTACCTTTGTCGCCTTTTAAACTGAAATTACAGTCTTTTTCAGTAGATTCTACTGTAAAACTTTTGTGAGTGTATTTTAGTCTAGTCCGCACATTTCTACTATTATACTATAAGATACCAGACGTTTTTCAAATCAACTTATTGCAAATTGAATTACTAATAAAACATAAAAAAATAATTAATGTGTTTTTAGTACTGGGAAATTACTTTCTTTTCGGTATTTGGAGTACTGGAAAATTATTCCACATTTTGTATTTAAAATTCTATGAAAGCAGTCAATTTTTGCATTAAATGCACTTTAAAAATCATTATACTTTTGGGTTTTCAAATGTTTTGGAAGTGTTTTAAAAACAAAAGACGTAGCTCTTTACAACTACTTTATATTTGGTTTTTGTAACATTTTAAGAATACTCTAAAATACCAACATGAGACAGTAAATCTGGGTTATCATTTGAGTGCCTTGAGAACACTATAATCATTAAAAACATGTTGCTTTGGTAACGTTTCAACTACCATACGTAATGCTTTAAGAATACTTCTATGTTTGTTAATTTCTGGCTGGGTAGTTTTATTATTCTACTTAAATGTCTCATATCTTAAACGAAAAGAAATATTTTTTTTTTTTATTTACAGACTTTTATGTATATTTTATTTACTTCAGTAGTCAATTGAACCCCATATAAATTCTTTAATTTTTAGTTTTTTATAATTTTTCACGACAACATCCCATGTACAATATGTGTTTTCATCCAACATCCAAACGAACAAACCTACAGCCATTAAAATAATATAATAAATTTAAAATATAAACATAGAGAAAAATTTAACTATTTGCCAACTGAAATTCTGACGCTTGGCTTAACTTAATTCGAGTTTTCACAACAAAGTTCGGTTAACTCCACCAAATTTTAGTTGCAAAACTCAAAATATTCAGAAATCTAACGTAAAAATCGCTGTACTAACTGAATTTATAAGTTGTAACCGTTAACATACACTTTACAATTCGGCTGGCACTTCATTTCTCTGTGTCTACTTATTACCCAAAGCTTATCTTCACTATCTTTGATCTTCGTAGTTGGAATATACATAATACTTGCCAAGATTTAACTTGAAGACAAAATAACTTTCTTTTGTAGTTTACTGTGATAGTCTAAGATAGTTGAATTTAGCGGTGATATTTGTGGCAGTGTATATGATTATAATATTTGTTGTTTCTCAACTTTTTTTATAATACCACATTTATATTACAAACAATATATAGCAGTTTTTGGTTTTAAATTTATGCGGAATATCACGGCTAAATGTAAGTAGATTTTAAAAAGTACTACACTTAAAACAATAAGTTAGTAGAAAAGTTAATAAAACGTATTGTAAATCAAGTATAGAATTTCTCAGCAAATTTTTTGCAGAAATTGTGTTTTCTGTGCGAACGACAACCAGATTGAAATATTTACGCAGTATCAAGTAGATGTCGCGGCATGTCAAGATGTAGTAGAGACAAGGAAAATGATACTAAAAAGTACAAGTTTAATGACATATAAAAACATTAACCATGGAAGATTTTTTTATCTGCTTTTCGAACAAAAGAACGCAAACAATGTGAATACATATAGCTCATTTTCTGCAAGACTCAAAAAACACGGTTTTTCTGAAAACGTGTTTAAAGTTTTCAATCCATATCTGCCACGCTCGACGCTTTCTCTATTTATTTGGTAACGTTTTTTATAAATAGGAGGTTTTAATGTATTTTTCTCTTAATGGGAGTTGTGTGCGAATTCGCTAATTATCAAGAGACCCGTGAGTAGCACAGTTTCTCTATGAAGTGTATACTCTTTGCACCCAATTTAAAGAAAAAATAAAATATATTATCCTCTATCTCGAAAAGTATACATGCTATTAATATGAAATTTTTACACAATATAAAGCATGATATAACTTTTAGAATTTTGATCTATGACAGTCTTGAAGTAAATGAGCGATATGTGGAATTAAACAACTTTAATTTTGTGTTCTCACAAGCTTGTCAAAGTAATTGTCTATTAATTAAATTAATGATAACAAATATCTTTATACTGATTATTAATGTAGTGTGGTAAATTTGCAAACAAATATATGTTCAGGTAGACAGACTATATCAAAAGTCAAGGACACACATCTTAGTTAATTTTTTATCTTTCATTTCTCTTATTCCAAAAAAAGGGTTGCATTTTAAAACAATCATTGAGAATTAATTTTGTTTATGTTATTTATAATTATGTCTATACATTATCAGATATTAAATTAATTCATGTCGTCAATGTAACGTAGTATTATTATTATTATTAAAAGAATGTCAAAAATATGTTTCAGATTTTCAGCGAATAAATGTTTCTACAAATTTTTGGAGTTTTTTTATTCTACTAATATTCAGCAAAAAATTTTATTCACATTTAGCGAGGATTTTTAAGTTTTGAATTAACTAAGTTATAGCAAAACTTTTGCTGAATCTACTAATTTTGTTGCTAAAAATTAGCTCGCTGATTTTAACCAAACGATTTCGCTGACATTAGCAATTTTTAGCAAGCACCTTACTAACTAAAACTTTGCTGAATCAGCAATGTTTTTTTGCTAAATTTATTAATTTTTTTTTGAGAGTAGGTAAGAAAAAAATGTGTGAAATGTAATGTAAAATACGTAAAATATTATATATTTTAACTTTGTTAATTATTTAACACCCAACCACTAATATTTTATCACAATGACCGAAATATGTCATCACCTACTAAATCATTTTATGGTTCATTGCCTTTAGGCTTCTACATTTGTACGATAAATGGACAGTAAATTTGTAACATAACTGACAGTCGAAAAAAAGATGAAAGAATTCTTTTAAAAAAAAGAGGAAATTAAATCCCATAAATGAAGTATCAACTTTTTTCTAGTATTTTTCCCTATGCTCTTATTGATGATGATGACCTTTTAACAATTCTTTTTGTGTTTTCTGTTGTTGTTCATAAAATTTTTTGTTCGTTTATTCTTCATTTTATGATGTTCAGTTTTTTTTTCCTGTTACTCCTTTGATTTTGGGCTTCTACGTTTATTTTCGTTTTTACATTTTCCTATGTTTTTTAAAGACCTTAAGGGGTTTTTAATTTTATTTTTTTTGCTGAATAAAGAATACTACATCCAGAAAACAGATTTGGTAGTAGCAACCGTATTTCGATTGTAGCTATCGATTTTTTCGATAGTTATTACCTATTCTATTGTCGTGTCAGAATTTCTGTTGCTATAATCGAATGATTGTTGTCACAAGCGAAAAATTCGGTAGCAACAACCGAAGCATTCTATTGGAAACAAATACGGTTGCTACTACCGAATCTGTTTTCTGTGTGTATTATCATTATTTTAACATAAACAGTTTTTAGCAGGGACCGTAACGGTTATAAGTGATATCAAAAAAGTTTCTTTATAACAGTTATTTTGTGGCTTAAAAAGAAAAAAAACATCCAAAACAGTTATTTTTCAACGTAAAAATAAAAGATCGGATGAAACCCTTAAGAAGAGAGTTTTATTTCGCCTTCATTAAATAAAACTCTTTTGAGGAGTTTTATTTTTTCCGTCCAAAATAAAACTCATTTCAGGAGTTTTATTTTAAAACTCATTTGAGGAGTTTTATTTTTTCCGTCAGAGAATAAAACTCATTTTATGTAAATTGACACTCAAAGCTTGCCGCTTGCCAGATCATTACAATTTGTAAGGCAGTGTTATCTACTCACTTGCATTGCAATTGAAAAAATCGTCATTAATATGAAAACATGTGGGTTCTTAATTTGTTATTGTTTGATTCCTATTATTAAATGGTCGTTGTTTTATTTCTTATATATGTATGTATGTAGATATGGAACAAGAAAGCGAAGAAAGTGATAATGAGGATGAAAAAAAGCTTTCTATGAAATCGACAAATTTTCTGCAAGGCCCTTGTCTATTGATAAACCTCTTTTTGAATTCTGGGAGGCTAAAAGAATACACTATCCATACTTATATACATTGGCAAAAACTATACAGTGTGTACCTGCAACCCAGGTAAGCGTGGAAAGAGCATTCTCTGCTCTTAAATTGGTATTGAGCTACCTGCGTTCAAATCTTTCCGCGGAAAATTTGGAAAAAGTTATGTTCGTTAATTTAAATAAATAAATTACTACACACATTATAGCAAATAAAGTCAATCAAAAAAGAAGAAAATAAACAACATGAGTTTTATTTTAGACGGAAAATAAAACTCCTTAAATGAGTTTCAAAATAAAACTCCTCAAATGAGCTTTATTTTCTGACGGGAAAAATAAAACTCCTCAAAAGAGTTTTATTTTAGACGGAAAAAATAAAACTCCTCAAAACAGTATTATTTAATGAAGGCGAAATAAAACTCTCTTCATAAGATTTCGTTTGGTATATAATAGTATACGTCTCCGTTGACTCTAACATAGAGAGTTTTTGAGTTATAGTTTTCGGGATAACTGTTATTTTCGGTCCCTGGTTTTTAGTTAGGACGTAAACAAATTTTATTTGGATTTTTGTTTGCCGGTGTAATACGTAGAAGAACAAAATATTCATTTTGAATTAAATACTCGCGCACTCAAATAAAAAAGTTAGTAAAGTCAGCAAAAAATGTTGCTGAGTCAGCAAAACTTTAGTCAGGAGGGTGCTTGCAAAAACAATTGTAGTGTATTTAATATTTTTCACTTTATTTTTACTTTATATTATATTTCTTTATATTTTATATTTATTTATAGTTTATATTATATTTTTAACCCTATTCCTTATATGCCACCCTAATGTAGTTTTAAGGATTTTGGAATAATTGGAAATTAGATTTATCTATTGGAAATTGTATAATTTTTACAACAATAAATTTTAGTTTAAGGATCCCGTTATTTTTATTTATAAGTCAGCGAAAATTCAAATAAACAATCATTATTTATTCAGCCTTAAAACTTGGCTTTTTATTTGGCATTATATTTGCCAGTAATTTAAAATATAGTTTGGCATATAAAACTGCCAAACTTTAAAACCATTACCAGTGGCGTTAATTAGCGCCGGTAACAACATTTTTATAAAGTAAAACTTTTGTCCTACCATTTGACCTTACACAATGCTAATATCTGCAAAATCCTTTGCTGAAAATCAGCGAGCTGATTTTTAGCAACAAAATTAGTAGATTCAGCAAAACTTTTGCTAACACTTGGTAGATAAGAAATAAAAAGACCCTTGCTAAAAATTAATAAAATTTTTGCTGAATATTAGTAGTCTGAAAAAACTCAACAAATTTGTAGAAAAATTATACTTTAGTTAATTTATTTGCTGAAAATCATAAAACATATTTTTGTGATTCTTTTAAAATAATTTACAATACGTTACAAAATATAAAAGTGTTCATACTCCCAAATTGACGATATGAATTAATGTAGTATCTAAAATAATAGAAATAATTATATATAACATTAACGAAATTATCTTTGAACTACTTACATCAACTATTGTCTAAATGTTTCTATATTTTAAAGGAACGCAAATGCCGCAAAGAATTAAAGAAACCAAACCAATAAATAGCAATAAAAAAAATAAAACAGAAAAATCTATCTAAGACGTATGTCTTTGTCTTTCGCTTTAGTCTGTCTACCTATTGCATATTTGTTTGCTATTTGACCACACAAGATTATTAATATATATAAACATTTAGTTTACAAATACACATTTAATCTTTATTAAATTTAAATATTTTATTTTGTCTTTTATTTAAATAATATACAATTACTTTCACAAGTGACGACGCAAAATTTAAGTTGTTTTAATTTACAATTTTGTTTTATGTATGAAAAACAGATACAAAAGTCTTTCATGGTTGATTTTTTTAAGTTATGTCGTACTAGAGTTGTACTTTTTAGTATAACTTTCCTCGTCACTACTACATCGTGACATGCCGCGACATCAAATTCATTCCGAGTATATCTTTCAGTCTGGTTGTCGTTCACACTATTGATGTGCTAACGAACACAATTTTTTTTTTTGTGCAAAATAAATTAGTAAAACATTAGTAAAATATTAGTAAAATATTAGTTCAAAACAGTTAAGTGCTGAATAATTATAACTAAAATTTTAGTTTAAAACATAATTTTAGCAAAAAATTTACTGAAAAATAGTATACCTCATTTACAAGATGTTTTACTAACTTTTCTACTAACTTTTTTTTTTTAAGTGTAGTATAGAAAAAAACTAACTTTTTCGGTGACAAATTAAATATTTTTTTTAGGTTGCTTTCCATTTAAAATGAACACAAAAATATTCAAATCAAATTACTAATCGAATATTGTTGACAATAACGTCCTGAAATATTTTTGTATATGTATTTAATGCATAGAGGCTTTGTTCGATTCAAATACAATTTCATTAAAACCACATTGAATTAAATTAGCCAAATGCTTTATCCTTAAATTTCGCAATAACAATATCTAATAAATTTGCACTCCATCTCTTGTGTGTTGGTGAGAATAGCAATACGTGTGTGTTGGTGAGAATAGCAACCAATTTTACAATTTTTAAAGTCCTTTTGTACGGCGTTACTAATCTGCTCGTTAGTCAGGCAATTAATTTTAATTATTGACATTAAACTTGAACTCGTAACATTAATTCATACGTATTTTCAATGTGATATAAAAGTTATTAGAACCTTTTAAGCTAAAAATGTTATATCGTAAAAGTAAAAGTTATATTAGCAAGTAAAAAACTTTACTCATATACCCATAAAAAGAAATTAGTACAGAATTCTGCTAAACGGGTTCCAATAGAGTTGAACTAAGTTTTCCTGTTGCTTTCGTTTAAATTAGTTATTTAGTTAAAGTAATAGGTTATCTTATTTCATACAGTTTTATATACAAATCTAAATGTTAATTCTTACCAAAAAATTTTTGTTTGTTTGTATTCTCCACTTATTGTTCGTAAACTATTAATGTTATAGCTTAACTACTGGAAAAACCAACACAAACACCAAATCAACTACGGTGCCAGATTCAAATTTGCAAAATGCTACTTTACTACTTTAGTATTTGTATTACAATTTAATTTATTTTTTTTATAAATATATTTATATAGAGCATATACAAGTTTTATAAAATATAGTCAGTTCGAATAATCCGATTCATTATTTAAACCTTTTCAAACAAAATGTATATTCTGCCGTTTTTGTCGGACCAACATCCTCGTTATTTTTTCATATAACTATTTTCACGAAAGTTTTCTAATTAAACTGTGAAAAAAGAAATTATATCCCTAACGAGACCAGCGGGAAATGAAACTAGACTATCAGTAGACCAAAAACCCCCAAAGGATTTTGAAAATTTAGTAATGCAGACAAAAATATGTTTTATTAAAAAGTTTTCGAAAAGTTTTTGCAAAAAAAATGCTAAGTACTTTCTACACTTGTCTTGTAAATTTTTTATTTTAAAAAGAAAATACTGCTAAAATAACAGTACTGGCTGTTTCATACTTAATACTATGTTTCCACTTATGTGTTTTGAGCAAAACCTATGTTTTGGGGGAAAAAAAATGTATGGGAAAACATGTAGAAAATATGTGTTATTTAAAAACACGTTTAGTGGAACCGTTATACACTAAATATGAAAAATAAACCACACCCAGACGAATGTGTGATATAAAAATATTTTATATTCCGTTAGTATTGCGTAGACGACGAGCGTTAGAGATGCAAAACACGTTCTTTGTGGCATACTTTCGAGAAACATCAAAGCAAACAAAAATAAAGTGATTCTTAAGGATTAAAATTTTCATAAATTCCAAATTCATTTCTGATTTCCCGCTTATAAAAAAGTTGTTTTTAACAACTTCTAAAAATACGATCTTAACCTTCGCTTTACCAATACCCACCCGGGTGACCATTTTAGTTTTATTTCTCTAATAACTTTGTTAATTTTTCTCCGATTTAGGGGAAATTTCTACTCACTGAACAAAATGTTGAGTTCTTTTGAATTTTGCAAAAACATTTTAACATTTTTATTTTTTTAAAAGATTTTTCTAATATTTGTCAATTTTACTTCGTGGATTACCAATACCCACCCGGGTGACCATTTAATAAAACACAAGAAAATTGAACATAAAGAAGAATTTTATAATAGTTATTTCATTTGTAATTTATTCACATTAGTAATTATAATATTTATTTTATTTAATTATGTTAATGAGCACTAGTGGCATTTTTCACATTTAGTTTGACTGACTCTGTGCTCTGCACAAATGGGCTTCTTACACATAATGCAAACTTGTCGTGTATTTCTTCTTTGTTTAGAAGAGTAGCACATATAACATTTGCCTTTTATTTTGATGCGACCAGTTGCATCCCTTTCCGGAGTTTCATCGGCTTCAAAATCATCATCCTGGTCCGTAGCCGTAACTGGTTCAATTGAAAAGTAAAGCTTTGTTATCAATTCTTTTGATTTTTAAATTTGTTTACCTAAAATGCATTCCATGGCTGATCTGATTGAAAATCTTACAATGATTTGTGGTATTTTCGACCTTGTCAAAATAAGAGGTCGGCATAGGTCTTCACCAAGGCTCTCAAGGAACTGCTTTCGCTGCGATTGCTTTACAGACTTTTCTCCAATATTTACCTCATATATTATAAATGAAGCAAGGGCCGCCGTATCCAAAATATTGAAAAACTATGCTAATGGCCAGCGGTTGAAATATACCATCTCGAATACATCTCTGATAGGTGCGGCCTTGTCTTCCTGTTGTCGAGCAAATCTTGTAGGATGCCAGTCAATCTGCATTGCTATACATGCATCTAACATATATTTTAAATACCGTTAGAAAAAAATATATCAGAAATGAGTAAGTAAGACATTAGGGCTATAACTATATATGGCACTATCACCACGCGATTGTGAATGTTGTGTTATTTACAAAAAATAAATGTTCGGGTCATTTTGGAATAAAAACCTCAAACACAAAAACGATTTTTTAAAATCTCCAAATCTCAAAGTTTTATTACGTTTTTTAAAATGTAAAAAAGTTATAGCCCTAATGTTCAGAATTGTTGTTGTTATTGTAACAGATCTACTTTGATCTACTTTGCAAAAAAAATCTCTTATTTATCATAAGTTTAACAACAATAAAATTCTTCACTTTATGAGACAATCCAGGCTTCATCGCCCATAAGCATTTGTATAGAAGTGCATGGTCACCCCGGTGGGTATTGGTAAACGACGTACATAAAATCCTTTGGTAAAGCGAAGGTTAAATACAATTTAATCTTTCCAAACCTAGTCTATCCAATTCGGGTAAATCTCAAACTTAGGGAGGGGAAAATATACGAATATATACATTTTTTTTTTTTGTAAGAGAGCATATCTGAAATATGAGAAATTCAAACTTTTTTCACTCAACATTACAATACTCAAGAAAAGAAAAATTTTGATATCCACATTGCCTCTGCTTTGAAGCAGTGGTGAACACTGTGTTCCCACCAATTAGTTAAAAAAATACTTTCGGAAAACTTGAAAAAAGAATGCAAATTCCAGCGCAACCGGAATTCTCTGCAAGGAAAGTTTTCTTATGAACATCAAAAGAATTCATCTTTCATTAAACCGTAAGTATTGCTTAAGAACCAATACATAAGGCTGATAAAAGAGTAGTTCCAATCTATGACAAACCAATATAAAATTTATTGGTTCCGATTAAAATTTTCATAACATTGAAATCCAAATCACTGCAATATAGTGCTTCCTAATCTATTCTTTTGATGCTTTTTTTGCTGGGATATAATGAAAACAAAATAGCCCAGGCGGATAAGTGATATTTAAGTTTTAATTAAAATGAATTATACGATTGTATGTGTTGCATTTTTCAAACTTGATGGTGCTGATTGATATATATAATTATTATAATTTGTAAACAGAGAAGACCAAAAGTACCAAAATTAATTGTGTTTAAAAAATATTGAAAAAAGCAAAAAAAAATAGCAAAACTACAAAAACAATTACAAAATAATTACACGATTTAAAAAAAGAATTAAAAATTTTAAAGAAAAAAACATTTTAAAAAAGGCTCAAAAATTTTAACAAAATGCTGTTTAAGCCCAAATATTAAAAATCCAAAAATGGCAAAATAAAAGCAAATATGAGTAAAAATTTCAAAAAAGTGTCAAAAAAATTGTTGGCTTCTCTGTTCATAAAGTATAAGCATATTTTTAATTTTATTATTTTTAACAATGGATTTTCTCAAAATTAAACCAGTTTTTAGCATATAAACTCTGTGAACTTCTACTCTAAATATTTGTAGTTGTTTGAGTTATAATACAGTATATTTATTTTTAAATGAAAAACAGTCACTTGTAGAAGAAATTTCTTCTTAGACTTCAATTGTAGTTCATTTGAAAAAACAAACCACATCAAATTACTGTATTATGATTTAACATTCATTTTATACAGTAGTTTTTTTTATTTATTACATATGTGGTTTATTTTTACGTAATTGTGTTTCATTTTTGAACAGTAATAAACAAATGACATTGTTAGTTAAATTTACTAAAATGTAAGTCGTCTCTTCTCCAAATGAAATTTCATTAGTTTTCAACTACATTTTACCAACATGTGAAAAAATAAGTTTCATAAAAAATTAATTTTCAAGAAATAATATCTAAACGCTTCATTTCTCTAGCGGATACGTTCGTAAACGGACATTAGCTCCATACATTGTGTTGTAAAAATAGTACCAACACATTGTAAGGTACTATTTGTACGTACTAACCAAATGGTGACGGATATGTGGAAAGTAAATTCTGTTGAACATAAAATTTACTTTTTGCAAATCCGACCGAATCCAAATATATTAAACAATACAAATTAACTTTAAAATTTAACTAAATTTGCTTCAAAACATGAAAATAATTAATTAAAAAAAATTTTAGTGCATATTTTTCAGTTTTTTGTGCATATATTAAGATTTGTCAAGTACATTATATTCGCCTACAACACTATTTTGTAGTGCATGAAGTGGTATTTTCAGATTGGTAGTTTATTTTATTTAAACAAATAAAATAAATCGAAAAATTTTCCTACAAAAAGAGCGATTTCAACGAATTTTCTTTTTGCTTTTTACAAAACTGTGTTTAAGAAAAACTTTGAAAAAATTAGTTTTTTTAATGTGTTATTTGATTGGGGTTTTAAAATCTTGACAGAACATGGCTTTTCTGGATTCTTGACGAGCAATAAAAATTCTTGTAAATCAAGCAAAACAGTATGGCAACCCTAAAACAAGCACACACATGATCGTTTACATATTCCAACACTCTAGCAAGAAAATATTCTGAAATCAGTAGAAAGTAGTTAAAGTTAAAATAACGTATAAATTCCTTTAGCCTTATCTAATAAGATGTAAACATAAAATATGCATATGTAAAGTTTTGAACAAACAAATACACGCACACACAAATACAAGAAAAAGACGCACACAATTAAACCCTCAAACATAAACATTTGTTTTTTGAAGAATTTTTAAGAACGAACAAGTTTTGAGTGTATAAAAACAGATAAGAAATTAAGACCTACATAAAGCTGTTGTAATGCCTTGAGGTATTTTAAGAAATCTATATCGTCATAATTTAAAAATGTAATGTAATGTTTAAGTATTATATTTGCAATAAATTTAAATTGATACCTCTTGTTGTTAGTAGACTCATAGAAAAAAGTTAGTAGAAAAATTAGTAAAGCGTTTAGAAATTCAACTTTGCCAGTTTTAAACAATTTTTTATTTCAAATTAAGATTTTAGTTAAAAATGTTGCAATTTGGCATACAAAATTTTTACCATTTTTTTTTTGTTTTTTTGCTGAATTTACTAAAATCTAAAAATATTATTTTGATATTAATAAACAATATTATGATAAATTTGAAAATTAAAGATGAAGGCAAAATCAAATATAAAATAGGCGCAAAAAACAATAAATGAAAATCCCAGGTATTTGTTTTTAAGAGATAAGGGTTTTTTTATATTTAACCAATATTTCTTTTTTATACAAGTTTGATATAATTTTTATTAAAAAATAAAAACTATGCTTTTTCGACCTTTAACTGTGCAATGAAAATGAAAATTATTTAAGTTCTAGGCCATACTCCATATTTCTTTATTAAGATATTGTCCTAACAAATAATCTATAGAGTTTTTTTTTTGTTTTCAAATTTATTTTTTACCCTTTCAGGAATGTGTTGATAGATCTATTTCGGGAATTTTCTAGGCTGCCATCATCAGAACACGTTTTGAAAGAGGTTACAATCCCATGCCAAACATTTATATGAGAACTAATATATGAGCTTGAAGTTAAAGATTACAACTTATAGCTTGCAAAAAAAATTGCTAATGTCAGACTGAAAAAAACTCAAAAAATTTGTAGAAAAATTATACTTTAGTTTACTTATTTGCTGAAAATCATAAAAATTTTTTTTGTGTTTCTTTTTCAAATAATTTGCAATACGTTACAAAATATAAAAATGTTCATACTCCCAAATTGACGACATGAATTAATCTAAACAATAGAAATAATTATAAATAACATAACTTACTACTTACATAAATTATTTTCTAAATGATGCTATCTTTTAAAAGAACGCAAATGCCGCAAGAGTTATAGAAACGAAAAAAAAATCACTAAATGTGACATATACACCCCTTTTTGTTTGCTAAAGAAATATATATATAAAAAGTTTATCTTTCAGTCTGGTTGTCGTTCACACTATTGATGTGCTAATCAACACAATTTTTTTTAGGAAAATAAATAGGTAAAACATTAGTAAAATATTAGTAAAACATTAGTTCAAAACAATAAAGTGCTGAATAAGTATAACTAAAATTTTAGCTTAAAACATAATTTTAGCAAAAAATTTGCTGAAAAATAGTATACCTGATTTACAAGATGTTTTACTAACTTTTCTACTAACTTATTTTTTTGAGTGTACATTAGAGTGCTCCAAAAAAAGTTGTGAGTTATTGACTGGGCCCCCCCCCCTTAAAATATGAATTTGGGAGTAAATCAACGTATCCTAAAAAATTAGGACAATCGGATAAGAGGAACACGTGCCTCAACGGGCCTGAAGTTTGTAAAACGGTATATATGGGAAGAATATGACTTTTTTTAAATTTCTTAAAATTTTTAATATATTAAGTCATAATAAACAGTAAATTGTCTTTCTTATAAGGCAATAAAAACTAAAATCGGTTAAAAACATCCAAGTTATTACTATTGCCCCCGGCAACTAATGTGTCACAGAACTCTTAATCAAGAATTTCGAGTCCAAATTTTGAAATTCGTAGAAATAATGTAATGCAAAAACATTTTTGTATTTTATTAGCTCCAAGGTACTCAATTAAAAAGTATTTTTTATCATGTGCTTTGCAAACTCGTTTTAAACTAAAGCCAAAAAAGTCTGAATTATTAAACACAGTTTTCAAATCTCCAATTTTAAAGTTTAAAAATTTTTAAATTTTCTAATTATTTGAGTTAAGGTTTGTTTTTTATATAAAAGTTTTTTTATTTTCAATATTTCGCTACTCCTTTGTGTAGCACCTTGAGGAAAATAAATAAATTAATAAACTTTCAAAAAATTTTAAAGTTTGAAAAAATTTTTGAAAGATTGAAAACATATTTAAAATATTTGACAAATATTTCTAAAACAAAAAATATAAATAATTAACACTTAAAAAATCTATTGATGTAATATTTGTTATAAATTAATGTAGTATGTGTTATTTCTTTTGTAATAAATATTTATAATTCTGAGCTAAATTTTCAATCTAATTTTTCTATCTTAAAATTAATTCTATTTGTTAGTGGTGTATTAATTATCTGTAACATTTCTAATAAATAACGACGTTTGTAATTATGTTCTGTATATAAAATTGAAACGTTTTCAAAGTCTGGATAGTGATTATATCTTGACCAATGGGAAGATAATGCTGTTTTTTGTGAATTAATATTTCTATGTTTCCGATCTGATCTATGTCCAGCTAATCTAGTTCTCAATTTATTTCTTGTTGTACCTATATATACTTTATCACAATTCTCTACATTATTTCCACTACATGGTATTTTATACACTATATTTGCCATGTCTAATTTCTGTATCCTATCCTTTGTCCTATTAAATAATTTATTAACTGTATTGAATGATTTAAAAGCTATTCTATATCTATTAGTATCGATAATATTCGATCTTTCGAAACATTCTGATAATCCCGGTACATAAACCATAGACTTATAAATTATCTGCAAAGAATTTAATAAAAAGGGTTTTAACTATTAGTGACAGAGAATTTCACAGGAAGAATGAGGAAATTATTAAGAATTTATTAATGGATAATGATTTTCCAATAAAATTAATCTGTTCATTAATAAATCAGTATAAATTTAGAAGGAATAACAGCACAAATAACTTGAATGAACAGAGAATTTACAAGTCTATGGTTTATGTACCGGGATTATCAGAATGTTTAGAAAGATCGAATAATATCGATACTAATAGATATAGAATAGCTTTTAAATCATTCAATACAGGTAATAAATTATATAATAGGACAAAGGATAGGATACAGAAATTAGACATGGCAAATATAATACCATGTAGTGGAAATAATGTAGAGAATTGTGATAAAGTATATATAGGTACAACAAAAAATAAATTGAACAGCAATATTTAGAACAGCAATATTTGTAATATTATTTTAAGAGGATTGAAGTTTTTAAACTTGCGATGAATTTGAAAAAAAAAAAATAATAAAAAAATTCATAAAACCTTAATAATTGACAAAAATCGGTGTTTTATCGAAATCCGCTGAAGTTAAGTCGCTGCACTGGCCAAATGAAAAGAGGAATACCTTAAATATTTTCAAGTTTTAGTCCTTAATATGTGCTTAATTAAAACTAAAAGTCCAATCGTTGATATTTTTAAATTTCTTTAAAAAAAATTTTGAAACTTTAAAATTAGAGATTTGAAAACTGTGTTTAATATTTCAGACTTTTTTGGCTTTAGGTTTAAACGAAATAATGTAATGCAAAAATGTTTTTGCATTACATTATTTCTACGAATTTCAAAATTTGGGCTCGAACTTCTTGATTAAGCGTTATGTGACACATTAGTTGCCGGGGGCAATTGGATGTTTTTTTAGCCGATTTTAGTTTTTATTGCCTTATTGTAAAGATAATTTACTGTTTATTATGATTTTTAATCCTTTAAATGCAAGATCAACTTAAAATATTAAAAATTTTAAGAAATTTAAAGAAATTTAAAGAAAAAGTCATATTTTTCCCATATATACCGTTTTTCAAACTTCAGGCCCGCTGAGGCACGTGTTCCTCTTATCCGATTGTCTTAATTTTTTAGGAAACATTGTTTTACACCCAAATTCATATTTTTAAGGGGGCCCAGTCAATAACTGACATTTTTTTTTTTGCTCCATACAAGGTTGGATCACCCTTGTGTACATGCATGTTTTCTATTACCATATGCTAACTACAGGGTTTTATGAAATATTTTGTTTAGTTCCAAATATTTTATTCAATTGCATCAACTTATTTAACTACATCAACCTAAATGCTTAAAGATATCAAAGTATATCTGATTTGCAGCAAATCACTTTTGCAATTTTATATTTTTTTTGCTGACCCAACTGGGTTTTTTGCTAACTTTCGGACAGATACAACTCTGTATTTAATTTATGTTATAAATACAGAGCTGTAGTTTTCATGCATACAACTAAATATATAAAAACAAGTTTATTAGATTTTTGGTAGTTTTCTGCTAGTTATATTGCTTTATGTAGCAACGCAATTATTAACAAAGTTTTAGTTACTTTTTCTATTTTTTATTGACATATTTGTATGAGTGTATGTATTGTATTCTTTTGTTGTTGAACAATAACACATCATTAAACCAATTACACCTTCAATGCATTGAATTCAACTTTTTCACAGTAAGGAATAGGAATTAATTCCACTTTCTTGATCCAGTTATAAATTTTTTTTTAGTTTTTTATTTTAAAACATAATTCAGTTTGATTTTAGCAAAAAATATTAATTTGATAAAAAATATAATACGTTTATTGCAACGAAAAAAAAATAAGTTTTCTATATTTTACGTATAAAAACTAATAATGTACCACAGCAACAATTGTACAAAAAAAAAAAAAAAAAAAAAAACAGTTAAAGTAGAAGAATAATTTATGGCTGCAAACAACTAGAATGTATGTAATATGAATAATATATAAATTCTGTATTTTTTTTTTCCTTTAGAAACAGTATTTATTCATATAAATGTATAAAGTAGGGTGGAAACTATATTTTAATATTGTTTAATTTGAGAAAAAGTGCTACGACAACTATACCTTGAATATATGTTAACAAATTTCTAGACTCGAAAATCCACTATTCTTAATTATAGTGAATAAACTCCATACATAAATATCCCCATTTTTAGAATTTGTATGAGTGTATGTATGTATGTATAAGAATGCCCAGTTGGCCAATCCTCATCGAAGAAATTGTCTTCAACTATTTCTTTAAGACATTTTAAAGTTTTTCCTAACGGCAATTGTCCTGGAAATTTTCTTAGACGATGATGTATTTAATAGAAATCTTCGTTAAGGATTTGCAGTATTAATAAAATCTTTGCTGATCGTATATCGCATTCTGTTAGTCAAAAGTTCAGCGGTAATATCATGCAATTGTAGTATATGTATTTATTTCACTCTGCTGACGGCATTATGATCGAAAAATCTTATAACTGTCGTCTTTTGAACCCATTACCGGCAGCATGAGCGACAATGTGCTTAAATTTTTTGTTTTTAGAAATTCTCAGTTAGTTCGTAATTTTATTACAATAAGTAAAAAACTTTTGATATTAAAATATACTGCTTGCAAACGCTTGAATTACAGCTTTGAGGCTTTGTTACTCAAGTTGATACGTTTCGTAAACGGACTGCAACTCTATACAATGCGTAAAAATAGTACCTACATACAAAATGTTGTCGGTCTTTTATGCACTAAACAAATGATGATAGATTTGCGGATAGTAAATTCTAAGTTCAACATAGTTTAGATCCTCAAATCCGCCACCATTTTTTAAGTATGTAAAATAGAGACACCATTTTGCATGTCGGTACTATTTTTGCACATTGTATGAAGTTACAGTCCGTTTACGAAACGTTTCCGCCTGATTAATGAAGCCTTTACTGTTAAATCAATAAAATAATTTTTTTAAATTAAATTTCGTTTGCTTAAATCAATTTAATTATTTAAAAAATAAATTAAATAAGCTAATAAAATTTAGATTAAAAAATAGTTTTATGTTTTAATAAATCATAAAACTAATTTGCACGTTGCACATTTAAGTAAATATTAACTAAACTAAATTAGAATTTTGTTGGTAAAATTAGTTAAAAAAAATTATTGTTGTCAGTGACCGTATGGGGAAATTTTAGCGAGTAAGGTCATCGACGATCAGATTGCGAACAATGTCGTCGATATCCTCGCAGACAACAACTTGACGTACATAAATTGTCGCCCAAATGGACATATAAATGTAAACGACAATTTATGCTAAGGTATCACTCAGTCGGGTGAGCTTGATTTTGTGAACATTTGTACTAAAAACTCGTCAATTATTTCTTTGTAATGTCACCAATAAGTAGTAAAGGAATGGTCGTGCACCCAGAGTCGAGGAGATCTTGAAGACAGAGCCAACTGGGTGTGCAACATAATGCTACACATATATCACTTAACATGATGATAAATGTAGTATGAGCCCCCCGTTGGCTCTGTCTTCAAGGCATGCTCGAAATGGGTACACGACCATGTACATTCCCTGACGACTTATTGGTGACAGTCTAAAAAAATCATTAATGCATGTTTGAATAAATGTTGGTATAAATCCAGCACGGTAAACTGAGTGACACTTTCGCTTAAATAGTCATTGATATTTTAATGACCATTTGTGCGACAATTTACGTCAATTTGTCGTCTACGAGGATATCTTCAATGACCATACTCACTAAAATTTCCCCATACGGTCACTGACAGGAATGATTTTTTTTTTTCTTTTAACTAATTTAACCCACAAAATTCTCATTCAGTTAATTTTAATATTTGCTTAAATGTGCCACAATCAGCGTGTACAAATTAATTTTATGCTTTTTTTAAAGAATAAAACTAGTTTTTTATTTAAAATATTTTTTGATTATTTAATTTATTTTTTAAATAATTTAATTCATTTAAGCCAACGAAATTTAATTTTAAAATATGCTTTATTAATTTTACAAAAAAGACTTCATTACTCGAGTGGATACGTTTCATAAACGGACTGTAATACAAACGCTTGCATGTATTATATTGTAAAGGGTGTTTTTTATAGAGGTATGGAAATAGAATAAAACAAAGTTGAATTTTTTAGATCGACATGAAATTTAATTGATTCGAAAGACAATCTTCTGGTACTATAATTTAAATATGACTTCTGGCATATGACCGCGAATGGCACGAACTTTTTCTAATCTGGAGGTCCAATTTTCTATGACTTCTTCCAACATTTTTTGCCTTATATTGGCAATAACGCGGCGAATTTTGTCCTCCAAGTGGTCAATCGTTTCGGGCTTATAGGCGTAGACTAGCGACTTCACATATCCCCACAGAAAATAGTCCAGCGGCGTTAAATCGCACTTTCTTAGAGGCCGATTAACGGGTCCGAAATGTGAAACTATGCGGTTACGAAACGATTTCTTCAATAAATCAATTGTGGCACGAGCTGTGTGATATATTGCGCCGTCTTGTTGAATCCACAGCACATCATGGTTGTTCAATTTATGAGGGAAAAAGTCAGTAATCATGGCTCTATAGCGGTCACCATTGACAGTAACGTTCTGACCAGCATCGCTTTTAAAGAAGTACAGACCAATGATTCCACCAGTCCATAAAGCACACCAAACAGTCAGTTTTTCTGGATGTGTATCATCACTCCAAATACGGCAGTATTAGTTTTAGTTAATCGTATTAATTGCTCTGATGGACGGTTATGTTGACCGTAAAATGGACGTAGTGCGCGGTACGTATTTCGAACAGAACCATGATTTTCAAAATTAATTTACAAATTTGGAAGCGTCAGTATAGTCGTGTTGAAATGACAAACCATACAGCTTAAAGTTATATAGCTCTGTAATAAACACCATTTATTAGCAATAGTTGTATAATTACTGTAATAAAATGATGAACTAAATGATAGTTTCTAAAAGCAATATATTTGAGGACATTGTCGTCAATGGAGTCAAAAGGTGTCAATTATATACCCAGAAAACAGACTCGGTATTAGCAACCGTATTTGTAGCCAATCGAATGCTTCTGTTGTAGCTATCGAATTTTTTGGTAGTTTTCACTAAATTTCTGTTGAGGCAACCGAAATTCTATAGCGTAACAGAATTTCTGTTGTTTTAGTCAATTGACTGTGGTCGCAACAACCGAAGCATTCGATTGGCAACAAATACGGTTGCTACAACCGAGTCTGCTTTCCGGATGTAAGATTTCTTCGCTCACAATATCGTCAACAGAGTGAAATATACCAAAAATGCATGCTATTTTCACTTAACGAATATTTTTATCACATCGAATATTTTTATCACATCGTCGTTTAAGACAATTTCAGTGGCAAATTGCAGTTAGGGAAAACTTTAAGTTGTCTTAAAGTTTAAATCGTTGAAGACAATTCCGTCGAATAGGATTGGAATACTGGGCCACTACAGCGACATATACATACTAATACATACACACAGAAAACAGACTCGGTTGTGGCTACCGTAATTGTCGCCAATCAAATGTTTCGCTTGCTGCGACCAAATTTTTGATTGTGATAAATATTATTTGATTAACAGAAATTCTGGCACCAAAATATTTTTTCGATTGCCTAAACAGAAATTCGGCAATGACTAACAAAAACTCGATAGCTACAACCAAACAATTCGACTTGCTATTATCAGGGAAAAATTTTAACGATTTCCAACTAAAATTCGGCTACTACTATTAAAATCGAACAAAACATTGGTTTTCGCAAGAAAATTAGATTAATAAAAATAGTTGGAATACCCAAAATATCTACAAATTACATTTGAATATGATTATCCCGACCGAATTTATTTTCTGCAGCAACAAAAATATACTTTTCAATTCGTTAGGCAATTTATTTTTCTCTGTCTACAAATAACGTCGCTACGACCGAGTCTGTTTTCTGGGTGTATTAATATTATACCAAACATTTTTAAACAAACTGTATGAAGTCGTCGTCTGGTTCACAAAAATTTAGTTTATGTTATTTTCTATAGGAAATATAGAGTTAAGGATTTATCGTAATAAATAAAGTTTTGTACAAATAATACTTTTCATTTCTAACTTATTACTTCTTTTTTTAAATAGTTGCGAATATTATAACATACTTTTCCATAACTTAGAAATGTGTATGCTTTATTTTGCATTCATATTAACATTTTCTTAATTGCTCGCAACATATTTTTTGCCATTTTTTTCTACTCCCATTAAATACTTCCCTTACGTTCTAGTTTCAGTTTCAGTTCATAACAGGAATCCAATTTGTTTCAAGCAAATAAACGTTTTTATAAAGAGTTATTTTTTATTTCTTACTTAAACCGTGTCGCAACTGATGTTGCGATTAGTATTTTCTTAAACATTTAACATGTTTTTGGCACTAACTTCCTTGCTTTTAATGTGCATTCACTTATCCAAATACAAGCAGCAGAGAAGACCATACTTAAAGTCATATTTTGATATTTTAATTTTAAAAATACGGTGCAATCCCGATGAAAATAAATTTAAATATGCAACAATATATTTTGTGATTGGAATTCTATTCTCTTTCGATGAAAACTTAACTTGCAAATAAAGTAAAATTTTAATAAATGATAATTTTGAAAATATAACAACTCTAACATGGCCGAACTTTAAAACAAAGAAAAATACCTCCTTTAAGAATTCATCTTTATTGAATTATTTTGACAAATTTTAAAATCGGTTGGTAATTTTTTAGATTTTTATACATGAGAATTTTCATTAAAAACACACTTTTTTAAGCTGTTTTGACTCAATACCGTGAAACTGAACATTTTAATTTTAATAATCATTTATTGTTTCCAAATTAAAACTAAGCTTTAATTTAAGTATAAAAAAGTAGCCTACCTTCTCTGAGATTCGGAAGACGTTTTTCTACAAAAAACCCCTCAGATTATAAGAACTATTTATTGAAAAAGAATTCTACAAACTTTTTTGCCTATATAAAACATTCATATTTAGAGGAGTTTTTGAGGAGTTTTTCCTCAAAATATGAATGAATTAAAACGTGCATTTATTTAAATGGCAACAACTTATAAATTCAGTTAGTACAACGATAGTTAAGTTAGATTTCTGAATATTTTGGGTCTTGCACCTAAAATTCAGTTGAATTAACCGAGTCTTGTTGTGAAATCTAAAGGCTGAAACATTTATGGCTTAAGTGGCTTAAGTCAGATATTGGTATGAAAAGAAATTTCAAATTTTTTAAAATTAAAATAATTGTATTTCCAAATTTTCTTTTCGTACCATTACCTGCCTAAAGTCACTTAAGCCAATTTTTAATTTTTTTTTTTTTAATTTAATTTTATTAATGCAAAAAAATATATGTATAACAGATTCAATTATCGCCTCAGCGCCTTGAAGGCTTTACAGAAGCTTCAAGGCAACTTTACATATTTACAATATAAAAAATAAAATATAATTCATTAAGTTATTTTTAGAAGATTTCATAAATGCAAACATAATATGACATATAATTACGTTATTAACAAATGTACAAGGTGGCGCAAAAGTAATCCTTCTATCAGAAAATGCTATAAATTTTGCGATTGGCTCCTAATGTCAGTTCTATTTTGACATTTGTGTAGTAAACACATGCGAAATACACGTTAATAAACAATGTTACGCTACACTGCTCCAGAACGCGGAATATTGGTGACTATTTATTTGACCAATAATCGGTCGGTGACTTTGGCACAACGTGAATTTCGTCGCAGATTTCCTGGCCGTCCAACGCCTACTGGTGAAACACTGCTACGTTTAGCCGCTCGCCTCGAAGAGACTGGCACAACACGAGATGCTGCCAGGCGTGGCAGACCCCGGAGTAGCCGTTCTGCAGAGAATATTGCTGCTGTAGCCGAGGATGTCATGGAAGCGCCGTCGACATCGACCAGACGACGTGCCACGCAAATGGGTATCAGTCGACGGTCTTTACAGCGAATTTTGGTACAAGATTTGAAGATGTTTCCGTACAAAGTCCAGACGGTGCATCAGCTGTTAGCTGCTGACCGCCAATCGCGTGTAACATACGCTCAAGCCATCCTTAATCACCACCAAGAGGAAGATGATTTTTCATCAAAAATAATCATGAGTGATGAGGCCCAGTTCCATCTTTGCGGGTACGTAAATAAGCAAAATTTACGCTTCTGGGGCACTGAAAATCCGCGTGTAACCCACGAAGAGCCATTACACCCGCTCAAAGTCACAAAGTCACGGAAGTTTTGGACAAAGTGATGGAAAGTGCCATAAAAAGGTTTCAAACGACAATCAACTGTGGCGGCGGCCATTTACATGACATCATATTCTCGACTTGATGTAAAAAAATTAAAATACCAAATAAAAATAATCCACAAGAAGAATCAAAGTTTTTCATTTTTTTTTAAATTACAGCCAAAAAACATCGGAAGGTTATTTTTACGCCACCTTGTATTAACATGATTTGAAAGATTACATAAGAAGTGTTTCTATATTTTGCAACAAATAATGTTTAACTCGTTTTTTAAAAGTTGAAAGAACTTGAATATTCCGCAAATTAACCGGTAATCGATTATATTCAAGTGGTCCAGCAAATGCAATGCGCTGCTTAGTTAGCTCCAGACGACATCTAACAGAGCTGAAGTTTAAAGCTTGTCTGGTATTTCTTTGTGTACGTACCGCATTTTGGGTAAACTGTATGGGGTGATGAACATTTCCTCTAATGGTTTTAAAAATATACATTACAGTTTTATGTTTATAAAAACCGCGAACTGGTAACACATTTTTAGCACGAAATTTGAAAAGATCCATAGTGGAGTATCGTATTGGTAGGTTAAACACTAGTTTTAGAGCTTTATTTTGAGCAGATTGCAGAGATTTTAGCGAATAATTTTCTCTACAACCGTAAATAATTGGAAGATAAGTCAAATGGGAGTGAATGAGTGATTTATAAATAAGCATTTTCACCTCACAGCTAAGTCTATTTTTAAACTTATAAAGAACACCGATTGCAGACGAAATTTTCGAATTTAATAAATTTATATGCGTATCCCAAAGTAGGTTGTGGCTCAAATGTATACCTAAATATTTCTCCGTATCCGATTCAGCTATCGGAGTACCATTAATATGTACAACCATTTTATCTTCATTTCTAGAACGATATGGTTTAAATCGAACGAACTTAGCCTTATCTGAATTAAGAACGATTTTATTGAGTCTCGAGAATTCCGAAAGTATAGCAGAATCATACTCAATCTGGGTTTGCAAAACAGCAACATGTTTATATCGATAAAATAGGCATATATCGTCTGCGTGCATAAACAACTTTCCGTTAAAATTTATATTTTTAACATCGTTTATATAAATTTTAAATAAAAGTGGCCCAAGTACACTACCTTGTGGAACTCCACAATTTACTGGTAGCCTAGTGCTGCTACATTCGCCAACCTGCACAAACTGCGCTCTGTTAGAAAAATAATGTTGAAAAAGTTCTAAGGTTTTATTCGCTAGACCAATAACTTCGAGTTTTTTTATTAATATATCATGATTTACTAAATCAAACGCCTTAGAATAATCAAAAAATACACCCGCTACACCATTAAAACCTGCATCCAACTCTCCACATATATATTCAACAACATTGACCACTGCTTTTTCAGTACCAGCGCCCTTTTTAAAACCAAACTGCCTTTCAAACAAAATTTCATTTTTTTTCGAGATAATTTGAAAATTGATCAAAAATCAATTTTTCAAAAACTTTATCAAGAATAGTTAACACTGAAATTGGTCGAAAATCTTCAATTTTACTCGATCCAGTCACTTTAGGTATGGGAATTATCTTGTGTATTTTAAGGGCATTAGGAAAACTACCATCATCAATAAGTTTGTTAAAAATGTCAGTCAAGATTTCAACCACCAATTCTTTTCTTGCTAAAAGCATTTTAGGGGTTATGCTATCATAACCTGGGCTTTTATTATTTTTCAAATTATTCAAAATATTTTCAATTTCTGTTTTATCAACTTTTTGAAGAACAAAATTACTTCTCATTGGTATTAATGTACGGAAAAAGTTAATATCATCATCACCATTTGTTGATATCTTTGTATGCATATTTCCAATCATACTGAAGAAATAATCATTAAAAGCTGCAGCTTTATTTTCATTAGTTGTTAAAATATCATCGTTATCATTAATAATAGTTCTGACATCATGTTTATCTCGACCAAGCTCTTTATTCAAAAACTTCCACGTTTTTTTTTGGATCACCAGAACACAAGTTTAAGTTTTTCATGTAATATTCACTCATTAGATTATTATTACATAATTTAATGACTTTACTTATTATTTTCAGTTGATTTGATATTGTTCCACTTTTTCGATTTTTCCTTCTAGCTTTCAATAACATATTTTTATAAGCTATTAAGGATAATAAATTATTTGATATCCAAGGAGTTATCCTATCACGAATATTGAAACGTTTGGTTGTAATATTCGTACAGAACGATGCAGCCGCAGAAAATGTGTTTATTAAGTTATCACATAAAGCAGATGAATTATTAAAATTTCTAGTTGATAAATTATTATCTATATATCGTCCTAATTCTTCATAATTAATTTTATATTTTTTTTCAATAACGATATCTTGGCTATTTCCTTCCATTTCAAACCCACAGCTTATTATATTATGATCGCTCAATATATTTTCTATAGAATGTACAAAAATTTCGTGTGATATATTTGTAAAGACACAGTCAATCGACGTATTACTTTGGGGTCTTGTTACAAAATTATGACAAGAACGCATGTCAAATTCAGAAAAAAGATCGAGTAAAGAATTTTGATATGTGCTGCTGGATAACATATCAACATTTAAATCGCCAAGAAATATACAGGGACCATGAGTACACGAATACAGCAGATTTTCGGATTCTTTCAAAAACTTTTGCATACCACATTTCTGCGAACGATATACTGACGTAACAATCAGTGGCTTATTCAATATTTTCACATCAATTAACTCGACTGATACAATATCCATATAATCCTTGCTGAAATTTGTTAAAATTTTATAATTTAATTGATATTTAACAAACATAGAGTTTCCTCCGTATCCATCCTTTCTGCAACAGTGCACAGATTCATAACCAGGAATTGTGTAAAGATTAATGCATTTTTCACTGAACCAGGTTTCCTGAACAGTAATAATATCAGGTAGTCTTACAAGCTGACTTAACTCGTATTCAAATTTGTTAAATTTATTAATAGAAGAAACACTTCTTATGTTAACAGACAAAATGTTCAAACAATTTTTACTATTTTATTAATAAAAGAATTGTATGCATTTAAGTTATTAAAATATTTTGAAATCATAAATAAAAATAAAAGGTAAATTATAAAAAATAAAACACATATAATAATAAAGCAAGATTTAGTTGGAATTAAAAGGATTGTTACCATCATCGTCCTCACTTATGTTGCCGAATTACTGTTCAGTTGTACAAACCCACCGAAATTCGTAAACACCCAGTTTGAGTAATAGTAACCACATTTCAGTTGGAAAATAGCTAAAGATTTCTCTGTGTGTACAAAAATCAATAAGATTTGAAAGAATTTTTACTGGAAAAAAACACTAATGTAGAAAAACAAAATTTCTCAAAATCTCTTAGGTTTTCTAGAGCAAAAAAAACATTCAGTTTCTCAGTTTTTGAGCATATTTCATTTAACAGAAAAATACTTAGATTCTGAGATGGTCTGGATTTTTTCCCACAGGCGAACACTTGGATCAGAAATGTTTTCATGGTTCTGTTCGAAATACGTATCGCGCACTACGTCCATTTTACGGTCAACATAATCGTCCATCAGAGAAATTAATTCGATTAACTATGCATTCACAGAGACGTCGTACAGTGCGTACAGAAGATGTCATTGGTGTTTCGTTAGAAACCGACAATAGCCATTTCTTCAAAAATTTACTATTAAGTAACGTAACCAGATTTATAACTAATTAATTTTATTAATTAATAATCATATACTTACAAATTATATACTATTACCCTAACCGAGCACTAGCTACTATGGCCTTCGGCGCGTTGTATCGATAATTGGGTGTTATTTCATCGAATGGAGAAATGAACTTCAAAAAAAAAAAAAAAATTAAAAAATACCCATGATTTGGGAGTTATTTCATTATGAACTAACTCCCAAATGGGATGGAAATGTTTGGAAGCTATTACATTTTTTTTTTAACTTTTTTCATTTTGAGCTATTTCTGCGCCACACTTCCCTACAAAAAAGTTCTCAAATTCTTAAAAATTTTTCATTTAAACTTTCAGATTGCTTTCCTAAAAAATCCTGAGAGGATTTTCAACATTTTAGAAAACCGTTATTCAATAAAAAAAAAAACATTCAGAAACATTCTGTAGAAAAACATTCAAATGAATTGTTTGGAAGTTATTAAATTTTTTTTTTGAGACTTATTTCATTTGAGCTATTTCTGCTCCACATTTCCCTACAAAAAAGTTCTCAAATTCTTAAAAATTGTTCATTTAAGCTTTCAGATATCTCTCTTAAAAAATCCTAAGAGTTTTTTCCCCCTTTTAGAAAACTGTAATGGAGGAAAACTTTCAATTAAAATATTTGTTGGTTAAATTACAAATTTAATTAAACTCGGTCCAATTAAAGTATTTGTAGTATCAGTTGAAAAATGTTGTAACTTTTAAATTGATATCAGTTTCAATTAACGTTTTGGGGTAACATCAATTAAAAATATAACTGAATATTGTCTTCAACTTCATAGGCAATGTTTAATATTTGTCGACCTAATAGGAAGAGTATTTTGATTAAATTTCATTTAATTGTGGCTATTGTGTTACAAATATCAATAAATTGAGTTAGTGAGAGATGGAGATCGAATTTGTAATTTGTTGGGAGGCGCAAATGAGAGTTAGATAAATTAGTGTGTTTATGAGTGGTTAGACCATAATTAAATTACGCAGTTTTTTTTTTTATTCTATATGCAGATTTTCTTTTTTGTCTACGCAATATTTCTTTGATTTTTTTTTGTGGGTTTCTTATTTTTTTATATAAAAACCGCTATAAATTTTGAGTGATAATAAATTTTAAGGGCATTAGATTGATAGTATAGCCATGCGTTTTTCATTGTTCTTTTTGATATTGAAGATCAAAGTGCTAATTAAACCTACAGTAAAGATTTTAAAATAAAGTTTTTATATAACTTTAACATACAAATTGAACAAAAGTACAGTCAACTATAAAGTCCATTTTACTGTAGTGTGATAGTATTTCAATGTGGACTAAAATTTGATTTTTACTATAAATGTCATCCTGCCCCTTTTTGAAGGTAAATTAAATGGAACTATAAATTTTTTTAGACTTCCAAATGGGATTCTGACATTTTTTTATATTCTAGGGGTATTTTGTGCGAGCTATAATTGCTGCTGGTCTCCGAATTTATAGAACTGATACCTTTTTTTTTTTAAATTGGATTCTGTGCCACCATTTTTTTTAAAGAAAATTATAACCATACCGAAAAAAAAAAATAAATAAAAAAAGATTGCAACCAATTTTGTTGCCGCACGGTCAGTTCGGTGATTATATAATAATCAACAACGTGAAATTGTCAACAAGTGTGGGTTTTGAGAAATTGGCTGAAACAAAATAATTATATCCCATTGGAATTATCCATCTGGTTCATACGCTAGATTATAAGTTATTTTACACATTATTTAGTCATACAATTACAAGAAGCTACTTCGTACATCGACGCCGAAAGATCTTTCGTCATCGTAAAAAGTGCTGTGAGTATTAAATGAATTTAAGTAGTAAACTAAATTACATATATAAAATTTCTTTTTTTTGAATTATTTTTGTTGTAAAAGGAAACAAAATTGAAAATAATAGTAAATTACATGAATTTAAGATACTGAAATCGATTATGCTAAATCATTTGCAATTTTGAAGCTTTTACATACAATAATTATTATTAACTTTTTTTTTTGAATTTATAATAGTGATATTATCACTTACTAAAGAGTTTTTTTTGTGTTTGTATTAATGATCCTATGGGATAATAAGTTAATTTTAGTATACATGAAGTGTTAAATTTTCAATATGCGTTAATTAAAGAATAATGTAATCCTAATCCTAATGGTGTGAAAATTTCTATTGGGTTACACTATTGAGATTGCTACCAGTGTAACATGGTTGGGTATGGGTAGAGATAGTAGCCAGACCACTTCATCTTGGTCTCCAAAAGTGTATTAATAAAATTTAAAAAAAAAAGAAAAGATTAAATAATTTTTATCGCATGCGAAAGTTTTGTTTCAAGGTAGAGTTAAGCAATACCCACCCCACAACGGCAAAGCTAGCAACGGCACAAAAGGCATGTGATAGCTGACTCGATGCAACATGCAACCTTACAACATTACAAAACCGTTATTCAATACAAAAACATTCTGAAACATTCTGTAGAAAAACATTCAGGTTTCGAGGAAATTTTGAAACGGAAAGATATGACTTTTTTAAGATACTGACTATTTTGGTACAAAAAATAAGCCCTCAGGTGCTGATGATTTTTTCGAATGAAAAAATACTGCGTTTCCACAAAAGATTTTAAGATTTGGTTAATTTGTTTCAGTGTAATTTGAGTTGTTTTTTAAGGAAAAAATTTCAAATGATTTAGGACTTTTCTTTAATTGTTTAGCACCCTTTGAAAAGATATATTGGTCCTGCCAGCTATTGTACATTCAACCCTATTTATTTTCTTTTTAGCATATTATACCATTTTCTTATTATGCCTATTGCTTTATAATGTTAATTGTTCTTCTTACTGAGAAAGTATTGTAGCCATATTGTTCTGTGGTTGTTAGATGTTTTGTTAGAGTTTTGTGTTTGTTTCATATTGTATTGTATTTCTCACGTGTTTTCCACATAGCAGCAGTCATTGTTTTTTATCATACTCGTGTTTCTATTTACTTTTTTTTATTTTGAGTTTCCTTTTTGCCATTGCTATTTAGAGTCTTTTTCACATTAAGTTGTACAATGGCCAGCGCCAAGGCATTAAACAATACTCACAATAAAAAGTCTACACTCACGATATTTTGTCATTAAAAACAAAGGAAAATGTAATTAATTTTATTATAAATCAAATGTATTTTTCATATATAATTTAACTATTAAAAAGTTAACAGAATAAAATCTGTAACTACAAAGATATTTACGTCATTTTAACTAAAAAAAAAAATTATCCCAAATTCTGTATAAGAAAAGATTGTCTGTTATTTTTACTATCAAAAAAAAAAGAAAAGAAATGTAAAAAAACTCAAACATCTGTAAAACTAAACAATTTTTCTTTATTTTTACTATCAAAAATTAAACAAAAAATTTAAAAAATATATTTTATTTTAACTATCAAAAATTAACGTCCAAATTATTAGAAACAACAGTTTTTCTTTTATTTTTTTTTTTTGATATCATTAGCTTTTTGGATCAAATAAGGAATTTTATGTAAAACAAAATTTAAAATGAAATGGTGCAGAAAAACAGTATTTATCTGTAGTTTGTTTTTCATAAATGCTAAAATAAGTCTTAAAAATATATAAATATCTTTGTATTTTAAGTGTTTATACCTTAAGACACAAACTTCACTAAAAACGTTTTAAATAAACTTAACCTTGAGCAATCTAGTTCGTTTGAGTGAGCGCTCGTTCTAGTTCAATTGATCTCAATAAACTAGGTCGCCCTTCTAGTTTAATCGATCCTTAACAATTTCGTTCAATCGCGTTAGATCGTTTGTGTGATAATTTTTAAACGAATTACTCAGATTATTTCTAACACTTAAAAAAATTGATCTGGCAACACTGAAAACAATTAAACTTAAAAGCTACATAAAGAAAAGAAATATTACTCAAACTTGTTGGTGCACCAAAAAATAACGAATTGAGCGAAAGACATAAAATAGCTGAAGATTGCGAACTAGCTCTCTAGTTCAAAGTAAAGACTAGTTCGATTAAAATAAGTCGTACACGAACTGCACAACTCTAAATAAAGTACAATCAGTTACTGTTAAAATATTGTGAGTGTAGATACTTAACTTTGCACTTAGTCTTTGCTTTTGTATGGAATGAAATATAAGTGGAGCTATACGAACATTAGAATTTATTAAAGCCGATTTGAGACAAAGTTAAAATATTTTTTCTTCTTTTGAGTGTTACTCATTTAAGCCAAAAAGTTTTTAATTTAGCAGGAGTAGAAAATATATTTTTTTGTTTAAAGTGTGCTTTGTGTACCTATATATGCGTTTGTGAAAATTAAAAAAAAAAAAACTGTATTAGAAAAATTAAATTTTTAGTGTTTCAGCATTTAGTTCTCATTGTTGAATTTTCTTAAATTTTGCCCGTACTTATATTGAAGACTAGACTTAATTTCTGCACTAATGAACATTTAAACTTTAAATTTTCAGTGATATTGATTTTCAATATATATTTCCAATGTTTTGTTAAATCCATTATCAATACCATAGCTTGGGGTTTTTTTTTCATTAGCATTGAAATTTTATTAGCATTAGTTCACTAATGCTAATCCCAAAAAAAATTCAGTCCCATTTAATTATAATGAAATTTTCTAGCATTATCATTTGTCTTACTAATTCTAATTAAGTCACACTAATGCCAAAAAATAACTAATTACAATTGGGCAAAAAAAAGCATTTGTTTACAAAAAAAAAAGTGGAGTGTAAATTGCTTTACATAGGAAATTAGCGGAGATCGATAGGTGTTGTAACATGTGAAATGTAACGAGGAACTAACTTTCGATTATCCGAGTATGTTATTTGTCTTACCACGTAAATAAGGGAAAAAAAGAAATAAATAATTCACCCTGTGGTTGTTTTATACAAATTGATCACCCGGGATCTCTCCCGGACCTATCCCAGTTATATTATAAGGGTGTATAAATACGCGTGTGTTGTCCGTTTTGACCTATATCGCTTAGTTTTGGAGATACTGGCCAACGCAACACGTTCTGATAATTCAAATGTTAGATTAGATTAGATTTTGGATTAGATTTTTCTTTATTTGTTTTCGAAAAGTTTACAAAATTTTTTCTTAAATTTAAAGATAATTTTATGAACAATAAAATAATAAAGAAATGTACGGTTTGATTGTAATTAACCGTCAGCCAGAAATGGTGTTAAACATAAATAGTTTCAAATACATTATACTTTTTAATTTACTTTTATAAATTTAAAACATTTTTAAAAATAAAATTCAGCTATAAGCATAGTCCTATATTTTAATGCTTCTTTTAAAAAACTATAGAGACCTAGCAATAAGTATCTTCACCTCCGTTAAGAACGTCAATAATCTGATCGTCAGTAAGTGTTGTACATCGAAAAAACTTAAATCATATTGCATTTAGCACGGGACATCTGGCAAGAAAATGAATTGTTATTTCTGGTTCTCTGAGATTGCACAAAGAATACAATATTGCTTGGCCTGTTCTGAATTGGTTGCCATTTAACCACAGGAGATCACCTCTTGCTATCATTATGTAGGTAATCTGCTCCTGATTGTAATTTTAGTTGCTATAAGTCAAGCCTTTTGAGTGATCTAGATTCTTATAAATTCGTTGACGACTACTGTGCAACATTTGTTAAATGATCATTATGTTTACTTTTTTTCATCTCATTTATAAGTTTTGAACAAGCATCGTTCCACATGATCTTATTTTGTTCTAGTCCATCACTACTAATGTTATACAGTCGTAATTTATCTTTAAAGCCAGCATACCAAAATATATTTTCCTCCATAATTTCCTTCGTAGTCTATGACGTAGCCTGCTTTCTTCTGCATCAAATACAGTTTTTGATATATACATTAGATGCAAGTAATATGTATAAAAATGCCCTTCTTCGTAGCTATAGCTAAACGTAGTTAGGGGTGTTTTCTGGAAGTTTTAATAATCGCTTTGTATAAAATCTTTGGAATTTATCAATTTCCTCAAATTGCGAGTTTCCCCATACTTAAGCTCCATAGGTTTGTATGGCTCTGCAATTCAAATGTGTTTAGTGTTCTGATTCCAATGTCCCATTTTGTTATCGGAGTGCCTAAATTCCTATTCTCACATACGAATTTGGGTATACAAATAAATGGGACACCCTGTGATTGTTTCATATAAAATTAATCTCTCGGGATCTTTTAAAAATATGTCCGTTTTGCCCTATATCGCTTAGTTTCAGGACTAGGATCTACAAAACTGTGTGCGACGCTTACCTGATCGTGCCATCGAGCCAGCGTGCACAAATGTAGCCATTTTGGCGGTGTAATGTTAAGACCGTGGTTTTATTCAGCAGCTATTAATATATATAATTTATGTATTTATTTTTATAAGTTTTTAAGCTATTTCAATTTATAATGGAAATATAATAGAAGAAAATGAATATACAATTTTTTGAAAATTAATTGACCGATCTAGCTGTAGTTTGATTTTTAAATTAAAGTTTTACTAACATTTTCAATTGAGAAATTTTAATTAATATAAAATATTTTCAAAATATGAAAAACGTTTAACGTCTTAACCTCAACATTTCTAACAAAAAATTTTTAATTTTTTAAAATTTAAAAGTAAAACATTTCAATTTTTGATAAGATGTAAATTTTCACTATTCAGTAAAATAGTTATTAATAGACATAAAAGAATTATTTTTTGGACTTAAATAGACTTTTAAGTCAACAATGTGAATTTATGATTTGCTCTAAGGAATCCCACAATTTCCAAAAATAAAAAATCCAAAAATAGAATTTTTACATTTGTGCTGCCATGTTCACATTAAAAGCGGGGATTGGAAGAGACTTACCCAATAAATTAGGTGTATTTTGGAATATATACATCCTCTTCCGGTACCTAATTGGAGGTGTGCACGGTTTTTCACAGTGGGTGAAAATTGATATTTGCCTTAAAAATGTGGTAACTTTAGAAGCGACTGGGGGGAACTGTATATGCAAATCAAAAGCTTTGTTAACACTACTCGCTTGTATGTTAAACAAAATAGTGTGTACACTTTATATGTTCAGAAAGATAATATTTATCTGGAGATAAAAGACTGTTTGTGCTTTTTTGGGAAAAAATAAAAAAATTTATATTTTTTTCTAATTTATACTTTAAACGAATGTAGTCTTTTAGTCGAAAAAGATATTGCATTAAATTTTTTTATTTAAAAGATAATTTATTAAGTTTAATAACCTCTACTTTAAAAAAAAGAAATTCTCCACGATTTCGTCCCGCTATTCGCAAAAATCTGGACCTATATCTCGGGAACTATTAAAGATAACGCACACATGTTATAATTTTTTTGTTGGTGTCTACTACTAAATTACAAATATGTTAATTTTTTGAAAATCGGATTAGAAAACAAAAAAATGTCGAGCACTGAAAATGTTATATACAAAAAGTTTCCTGTTGTGGCTGGTCATATTGCATCACTTATACTTGTTCCAAGTGCCTGTTACATTGCAATCGGAGTACTAAGAAATGGCCGAATTATTTCCAAAAAATTTGTGATATATCCTACTGTGCGTAGATTTGTGCCAAAATAATATGTTGTTATTAATTTTGTGGATTTGCCGCACCCCTTGCGGATATATTTGAAATTAAGGTTTAAATATTAATATGTGGGTGGTCACGAACTATCTAAGATATTAAACGATTTTTAATTTTATATTTTTCTACGATTAAACTCATAGTCAAATATAGATTTTTTTATTTTATTTACCACTCAAAAAGTTTTATTAACTCACACTTTAAAAACTTATACGCAACATTCATACCCAACTTGTGAAAAGTTTTTGAGCTCACACAGATGAGTAAATATTTCCACTACAACTCTTTACTCACTGACAGGCAGTCTGGTTTTAGGCCTAAACAGAGTTTTCTGACGCCACTTATCGATGTATCAGAGGAACTAAGAAGCAATATTGATGATGATAAGATATTGTTCCTCGTCTTATTAGATCATTCTAAGGCGTTTGACACCGTGGAGCATTCCATTCTTTGCCTCAAACTTAAGCATATATTTAATTTTTCAACGTCTGCAGTAAAGCTCATATCCTCGTATTTTATTTAAATATATTTAAAATGCATTTTTTCATGTAGTCCGTGTTAAATTAAATTTGTTTAAGATTAAATTTTGTCGTATTAAATGTTGTTAATTTTAACTTTATATAAATACTTTTTTTTTTATTACGAACATTTTTTATGCTATTGTTTCCGTTTCATTCTCCTATTTTTTTATTATTTTTTGTGATAAATTATATTATATAGATTAAATTAAAATAATTATTATTCATTTATATTTTTTTTTAATTTATAATTATTATGTAAAACTATTTTCCCAGTGCTGTTAAAAGACTAGAACTTGTTGCACTGGTATGCTAAATAAATAAATAAATAAAAAAACACTTTGTCCAAGATCTGATATTGAAAATATGTGTTTCTCAATGTATGGGCTGTGCTAAATTTTTTATATAGAGACTTGAAACTTATAATTTAAACATCTAATACAAATAGGTTTAACAAATTCAGAAAAAAGAATTTCATTTTCTTCTAAATATATTCCAAAATTTGTCACGCTTTTGGTTAAAAAAAATTAATTAAAAAAAATTCTCAAAATTCTATTTCTATAAAAAACACATAACTGTTTTAGTGGAAGCAGCGACAATTCGAAACTAAATAGTATGCACTTTTAGAAGTTAGCGATGTCTTCCGCTTATTCAACTGCTACTTAACTGTATCAAATGCAACCTTAAAAGTCAAGCATTGCTAGTGTAAATACATGTACGGATTTGACTTTAATATGATTTTACGATAAAGATAAAACTAAAATTTTTTTCTCATACACTGATAGAAAAAAAATTTGTACAATTTTTTGCTAAAGCTACTAAAATTTAGTTACAAATGACGTTGCCGAAAAACTGCTAAAATTAGCAGATTTTTTGACAAAATATTAGTAAGGGCAAAGAATATCAAAAATAAATCTGTTGAATCCAGAAATATTTATTATATTTAGCTGAATTTAAGTTAATTGAAAGTTACAAATTATTCTGCTAAAATTAACAAAAAAAATTTCTTAACATTAGTAGACAGGGAAAATCATAAAACTTTTTAAGGTTTTTCGATATTTTTTTAATGCGAATAAAAATCTGCTCTTCTGAAATCAGCAAGTTACAATTTTTTAGCAAAATCTTTTGTCGATTTTAGCAAAATATACTGTATAATAATATAATTTGCATTCTACAAAATTTAAGGTAAATACAGCAAAATTTTTGTTGATATTACAGTATTTCTTTGCCGTTTTAAGTCTATTAGTATTTAGTAAAAAGTTTTTGCTAATTTTAGAAGATAAAATAGCCATTTTTAATTAATTAACTAAAATTCAAATATATGTATATATATATATATATATAACTTATATAATAAATATATATAACTTAAATTTTGCATATTTGAGAGATCTATTTTTTCTGTTGTTAATATTTAGTAAAAAAAAAGGTCTGC